>CM065808.1:10085531-10660531 GCA_033398695.1 Orobanche coerulescens | reverse complement strand
ACCTCATGCCTCTGTCGATTTTTAAAAAGCTGGACATTGGGGAAGCCAAACCGACGACGGTCTCCTTGCAATTAGCAGATCGTTCGATTAAGTATCCGAGGGGAGTGATTGAGGATGTTTTGGTAAAGGTGGATAAATTTATCTTTCCAGCGGACTTTATCGTTCTTGACATGGAGGAAGATGAAGATATTCCGATTATCTTGGGACGACCATTTTTGGCGACCGGCAGAACTCTTATTGACATGGAAAAAGGAGAATTAACTCTGCGGGTTCAAGAGGAGCATGTCACGTTCCAAGTGTTCAAATCTTTTCCATGTCCGGGAGGTGCTGATAAAAGCTCACAAATTGAAAGTGCTGATGCCGTTGAAAAAGGAAAGCACCGAAAACATCGTCGGTTGAAAAATTCAGATTCTGTGTCAGATGGCCCAATTTTTAAGAACGATGTAGAACGAGTAGCATTTCTCGAGCACTCAGACAAGTCTGCTGGGGTCATGAAGTCATTTTTGAAGGAGGGAAACAAGCCGGAATTCAAACGGATATCTAATCATGAGAAAAACGGGTGTTTCGGGAAGTTGTTCACGTCGAAACCTTTCCGCAAACAACATTTGATGTCCGAACCGAAATTCGAATCGTTAACGACCGATGGTCATAATTTTGAAAACCATATGAACGGTTCGATGAACGGGGCGGAAACCAAATGGAGTTTGCGAAAAGCGAACTAATATTTTCAAATAGGTCCGGCTGAAGACTATAAACTTAGCGCTTCTCGGGAGGCAACCCGAGTTCGTAGTTGCAGATTTTTGCGTTTCTTTATTTTTCTTGCATTCTTGATTTTTATTTTTCATCATTTTTGTGCTTCAATTTGCTTCTGCCTCTCGCTTTTAACGTGTTCTTCTCAAAATTCTGTGCAGGAAAGTCCCAGGGGAGAAACTGAAGCCTCAGCCGCGGCACAAGTATTGTGAGCTGCGGCATACACAAATTGTAAGGGAAAGCTAAACCCACTGTACCCTGTGTAGCGACCACTTTTCTAAATATGATTCTTCAAATTTTAAGAAGAATAAATAAAAATACTGCAGCGGAAATACATTTAAAAAAGACAAACTTAATAATTGCAAGTAATATTCTCGAGTTATTGTTAAAACAAAACATACCTTGACGTAAAAATAAAACAAATTGAACACTTTTTCATAAACATAGTTTGAGAGAAATAACATTAAATAAATAAACATCTAATCATAGGCTTGATCATCCCACTCTCAATCGCATGCCACATCGAGCTCCTCAACCTGAAAGGGGTTAAGTAGTGGGGTGAGCTTCCAACTCGCTCAGTGTGGAGAGTACGCAATATGTCTACGTTAATTACTAAATATATTAGCAAGTATAAACAACATGACTGATAAATTCTGAAGCCCGTCGGCTAGCCCGAAGGCTTTATGCACAATTAAGTGCTTCGTCGATTTGCACATTTAAGTGCTTCGATCGATTTGCACATTTGAGTGCTTCGATCGATTGCACATTTAAGTGCTTGGATCGATTTCACGTGCACATACGAGACAATATATAAAGCAATTAAAATAAACAAAAGCGTAATAAATCCCCACACCTGGATAAAATTGCAGTTCTGAACTTGAATGTGATGAAATGCTTGACTCGACGATTCTAGGCCCGTAAATTCTTGATATTATCTACATTTAATAATAATCTATTATTATAATTTGTAAATATATAATAACTGAGAATAAAATGTTGAGGCATAGATTAAAATTGAATTATTAGTGGAAATCTAAATAGAGTAACACTTAAAGAATTAAACATTGAGGACTGAAATTGAAGCAATTATAAATGTGATGGGGTTAATTTGAGATGATTGGAGACTGAGTGGGCTGAAATTAAGAGGCTGAAAAGAAAACCCGGGGGTCACTCTGACAAAGTTCAAAAGATTGGGACTTAGGTGGAAATTCACTGAAAATAAGGGTATAAAAACCCTTAACACCTAACCTCAGCCGACAAACTCATTTCATCCCTCTTTCCTCCCTTGCACCCCCTCCCTCTCTCTCTGCCCTCTTCTCTCTCTTTCTCTAAAATTCACCTCTTGGCCGGAAATAAATTCTTCTTCCCTCATCTCACTTATAAATCCTCTCTGTAACACACACACACACACAAACGCCATTCACACAAATTCACACACCACACAATCAGAGAACTCACATACACAGCGAAAGAACGGTTGCGCTCCAGAGAAGGGACGGCGGCGGCAGTGTCCGGAGCGAGTAAGTTTCCGACCGGTATACCGCGGGTTTTGAAGTCATGCTGACGAAGTAAGGTTTCAAATCTGGTTCGACGAACTAGGTTTCGTCCGATGGGGAAATCGGGCGAACTCAGATGAAAGGTATGTCGGTTGGAAGGGTTATCGGATGAAGTCTGACTTAGAGATTGAAACAATCGAGATGGAGTTAATGGCTGAGCAAAGTGGTTTTATGAGAAATAGAGAAATTCAACAGGACAGAACTGACAAAAAGGATTACTGATATTAAAGAAAGGGTTGTAGAAGATTGTTTACCTTTGGAGAAACTGATAATTTTGTAGAAGACGAGAGGGAGCAGATGATCCGCGGAAGATACAAGTGTTGGATTGCGGCTACAGTGAGCTTATGTGTATTGTGTATTCTAGCTGTATTATACAGTATTTATACTGAAAGAATTGTAACCACCCACGATGTAAAACTGCCCCCCTACTACCTCCATTAAGGAGATTAATGAAGGTGCAGAAAACTCCACCATCTAATCGTGTGTGTGTGGGAGAGGATGTTGGGCTTGGATGAAAATTAATAGGATAATTATTGTTAATGGATTGGGCTTGGTAAATGATTGTAGGAGTTGGACTTATAATATTTGGGCTTAATATTATAATGGGTTTGGCTTAGGCCGGCCCAAAATGAATGGATTAGAATTAATTAAAAGAATTTGTGAAATTTTATGGGTAACGATTAATATTCCTTAAATTTGACTTGGGCCTAGAAACGACGAGATGAAACAATGAATTAAAATGAGAAATGCAACGAAACGAATCACATGAATAATAATGGTATAAATGAATTTGCATGATTATGAAATAAAATGAATTAATGATAAATTATTTGGGCATTAATTTAATAAAATTGAACATGTTTTCTATAATTCACAATAAATGTATATGCGAAATCGGGGCATTACAACCTACCCCCCTTTAACAAATTTTCGTCCTCGAAAATTAAGTTGCGTACCTTGAAAAATAAATGTTGGATACCTAGAACGGATCTCCTCTTCACGTTCCCAAGTTGCCTCATTTGGTCCATGACGACTCCATTGAACTTTCACCAATTTAATCTCTTTATTTCGTAACTGGTGTACCCTACTCTCCAAAATAGCTATAGGTACCTCCTCATAAGTCAGATTCTTGGCTACATGCAACTCTTTGAAATTGCATAGATGACCAGGATCATGTACGTATTTTCTCAGCATGGAGACGTGAAAGACATTGTGCACTCCTGATAATTCCATCGGCAATGCCAAACTATAAGCAAGATCACCAACACGACCCAAAATCTCAAAAGGTCCGATATAACGAGGCTGTAGTTTTCCTTTCTTACCGAATCGTATCACTCCTTTCATAGGTGCTACCTTCAAGAACACCTTCTCTCCAATCTCAAATTGGATATCTTTCCTTCGTTTATCATCATAAGACTTCTGCCGATCCTGGGCAGTCTTAATTCTGCTTCTGATCTCGGCTATCTTCTCTACAGTCTGCTCGATCAATTATGGACCCAAAATTTTTCCTTCTCCAACCTCACTCCAATAAAGGGGCGATCGACATTTCCTTCCGTACAGAGCCTCATACGGGGCCATTTGTATAGTTGCTTGGTAACTATTGTTATAAGCAAACTCCACTAACGGCAAAATATTCTCCCAATTCTCACCAGTATCAAGAACACACGCCCTCAACAAGTCTTCAAGTGTCTTGATAGTCCGCTCAGATTGACCATCGGTTTGCGGATGATATGCAGTACTGAAATTCAACTTAGTGCCCAAAGCACCCTGAAGACTCTTCCAAAATTTCGACGTAAATCGCGGATCTATATCCGATACGATCGACATTGGAATACCATGTAGCCTCAAAATATCCCGAATATAAATCCGTGCATATTGTTCCATACTATAAGTCATCCTCACAGGTAGAAAGTGAGATGACTTCGTCAAGCGATCTACTATCACCCAGATAGCATCGTTCTTCCTCACTGTTCGTGGCAGACCAACCACGAAATCCATTTTGATATGCTCCCATTTCCATTCTGGGATTTCCAACGGTTGGATTAAACCTCCTGGCCGTTGGTGTTCTGCCTTCACCTGCTGACATATCATACACCTCTCCACAAATACCCCAATGTCCCGTTTCATTCCTCTCCACCAAAAGAACTTCTTCAGGTCATGGTACATCTTTGTACCTCCCGGGTGAGCGGAGTATGGTGCATTGTGAGCTTCTTCAAGGATTTGCTTCCTAAGGGGTGGATCCTTAGGAACACATAACCTCCCATCATAAGTCAAAATGTCGTCTGCAGCAACGACAAACTTCTCAATATTCCCAGCTTGTGCTCGATCCTTCATCTTGCATAAGAACTTATCACGTGGTTGAGCCTCCTTAATCTTATCCCTCAAGTTTGATTGCAAGACCAAAGATGATAGGATTGCTTTCGAATGTTTTGAAGACTCAACTACCTCAATCCTCAACTGGGAGAACTCCTTTATCAAACTCTCATGATCGGTCAGGCAAGCTAACTCGCCTCTAGTCTTCCGACTCAAGGCATCAGCTACCACATTAGCCTTACCCGGATGGTAATGAATAGTACAATCATAGTCCTTCACCAATTCTAGCCATCGCCTTTGTCTCATGTTAAGGTCCTTCTGTGTGAAAAGATACTTCAAACTTTTATGGTCGGTGTATATCTCACACTTCCCTCGTAGAGATAGTGCCGCCAAATCTTGGCGCATGTACTACAACACTAACTCCGGATCATGCGTTGGATAGTTCAACTCATGTGGTTTAAGCCGTCTCGATGCATAGGCTACTACTTTACCATGTTGCATCAGACACAACCCAACCCCCGCTTTGAGGCATCACTATAAATAACAAAGTCTTAGTCGGATCGGGAATCGTTAATCTGGTGCCGAGGTTAGTCTCCTTTTCAACTCTTGAAAACTTTCCTCGACCGAGTCGTTCCATTCAAACCTCACGCCTTTCCTTGTTAACGGGTCATAGGAGTGGCGATTTTGAAAATCCTTCGATAAATCTCCTATAATAGACTAGGCCCGAGAAAGGCTGCGGACTTCGCTCGCATTCTTGGGTATTCCCCAACTAGTTACTGCTACAACTTTATCGGGATCAACCTCAATTCCTTTTGAAGTCACCACATGTCCAAGGAATCCAACTCTGTTTAACCAAAACTCACATTTCTTGAATTTAGCATACAACTTCTCCTTGCGAAGTGTCTCCAATGTAATCCTCAAATGTTCTCGGTGTTGTTCCTTGTCCTTAGAATACACCAAGATGTCATATATAAAGACGATCAGGAACTTATCCAAGTAAGGTTGGAACACCCTGTTCATCAAATCCATAAAGACTGCCGGTGCATTACTCAAGCCAAAAGGCATCACTACAAATTCAAAATGTCCATAACGGGTTCTGAAGGCCGTCTTGGGAATGTCACACTCCCTAATCTTCAGTTGGTGGTACCCCGACCATAAATCAATCTTTGAAAAGGTTCCGGCTCCCCTCAACTGATCGAATAGATCCTCGATTCTCGGTAGTGGGTACTTGTTCTTCACCGTGAGTCGATTCAGCTCTCTATAATCTATACACATCCGAAATGACCCATCTTTCTTTCTTACAACAAGACTGGTGCACCCTGTGGTGACACGCTAGGACGAACAAATTCGAGCTCCAGTAGCTCTTGAATCTGGACCTTCAATTCTTGAAGTTCCTTCGGAGTCATTCTATATGGCGCTTTGGATGTAGGGGCCGCCCCAGGGACCAATTCAATGCTAAACTCCACTTGTCGGTCGGGTGGGACTCCCGAAAAATCTTCTGGAAACACATCCAGAAACTCTCGTACTATAGGTACGTCTGTAGGGGACACCTCATTAGTACGAGTGTCGACCAAACTCACGAAGTAACCCTGACATTTTTCCTTCCTTAACCTCTCAATGCTTTCATGGCTGTGATTACTCTTGGTACTGCCCTACTCTTAGTACCATAAAAGGTGATCGACTCGCCTTCGGAACACCTCAATGTTACCTTCTTCTCACGACACCTTATATCGACATCATGTCTATCGAGCCAGTCCATACCAAGGATCACGTCAAAATCCATCGAGTTAATTAAATACAGGCTAGCGTCAAATTCTCTACCTCCTATCTCAATATTCTCGTCAATCATTGTATTAGTGATTATCGTATTTCCTGACGGTAAGCTAACCTCCAGAGACTCAACAGTTTTAACGCTTCTATGACCAATGGAATGATAAAACTTTGTAGACATAAAAGTATGTGTGGCACCAGTGTCAAATAAAGCGGCGAGCACATTAGAGATCATAAGCATACGACACCGTGCCGGGATTCTCATCTGCGTCCCTTTGGGTCAAAGTATAAATGCGAGCTTTTCCTCCAGAACCTTGACCTTTGGCCCTTTGGAGATGACAGTTCGAAGATGAATGTCCTGGCTCCTTGCATCTATAGCAGACACCTTTTCCATACAAACACTCTCCGCCATGATTTTTACCACACTTTGGGCATGCAGGCCTAGTGATCGGTGCACCCGGTCCATATTTCTCATCTACCTTCTTCTGTTTATTAGAAGCCACAGCCTTATTTTGGTTCCCATTCCAATGCCTCTTACCGGTATTAGGCTTAGTTGACTGTTGTTGATCCAGATTATGGCTAGCCTCAACCTCTTGAGCTCGAAACACTGTCTCGGTATATGGTAACACCCCATGACCAGCCACGATGTGACGAATACTCGGGCGTAAACCACTTCGAAACTTAAGGGCCCTCTTCCGGTCTGTATCCACCATGTGCTCCACAAAGAAGCTGATTTGGTTGAATTTCCTCTCATATTCTTCAACCTTTATTCCTCCTTGTTCAAGGTTCCAAAACTCTCTCTCCATCTTCTCTCGGTAGTGCTGTGGGTAGTACTGTTCCATCACTATTTCCTTGAACCGATCCCATGTTAACGCAGCACGCTCGGCCACCGGCCTCAAACGCCAATAGCTTATCCACCAGCGTCCAGCATCCTCCACCATTTGATATTGGCCACAAATAATTCTTTGCGCATCGGTGCACCCAATGAGCTCAAAGGTGCGCTCCAGCGACATGAACCATTCATCAACGAAAGCTGGTCCTTCTCGACCGTTGAATGTGGGTGGAGTGAAACGTCGGAATTGTTGCACAACTTGTGCACGAGTTGAGCCGGCACGTTATTGTTGTGGTTATCGACCTTCGTCACCACCACCGAGGTTGGCATTCGACCACCGAGATTATCCGCACCTCGGTTAGCTGGGCGTCCACGTCCACGAGTTGCCATTATCCTAAGGCATACCACACGCAACGATCCTTCAGTACTTACCCAACGAGAGGGAGAAATAAAATGGAGGCGTTACACTGCATCTATAGGTTGAGCACCAGAGATTTCTAGCAATGATGACTTTCGCATGTCACACATATACTTATGAATTTATAAGAAAACAATTTCATGCCCAAATATTTTATCATAAAATTCTTATATACAAAATAGACTGAAGATGCATCTTTAATGCATGAATCATGGTTGATACGGGAAGCGCATTTATCACATAATGAATGATCATAACTTAACGTACCTTGGAGTCGACGTGGAGCGGCAGAGGTGGATGATCATAATTGCTAAAGAAATATTTGACTACTTGCGAAAATGAAATTTTAGTTTAGAAAAAGAAACCATTTTAACGAGTCTACAGAATCGTAGACCCGCTCCGATACCACTTATGTAGCGACCACTTTTCTAAATATGATTCTTCAAATTTTAAGAAGAATAAATAAAAATCTTTATGACGGAAATACATTTAAAAAAGACAAACTTAATAATTGCAAGTAATATTCTCGAGTTATTGTTAAAACAAAACATACCTTGACGTAAAAATAAAACAAATTGAACACTTGTTCATAAACATAGTTTGAGAGAAATAACATTAAATAAATAAACATCTAATCATAGGCTTGATCATCCCACTCTCAATCGCATGCCACATCGAGCTCCTCAACCTGAAAGGGGTTAAGTAGTGGGGTGAGCTTCCAACTCGCTCAGTGTGGAGAGTACGCAATATGTCTACGTTAATTACTAAATATATTAGCAAGTATAAACAACATGGTGATAAATTAAAGCCGTCGGCTGGCAGAAGGCTTTATGCACAATTAAGTGCTTGGTGATTTGCACATTTAAGTGCTTCTAACTGATTTGCACATTTAAGTGCTTCTGACTGATTGCACATTTAAGTGCTTCTGACTGATTTCACGTGCACATACGAGACAATATATAAAGCAATTAAAATAAACAAAAGCGTAATAAATCCCCACACCTGGATAAAATTGCAGTTCTGAACTTGAATGTGATGAAATGCTTGACTCGACGATTCTAGGCCCGTAAATTCTTGATATTATCTACATTTAATAATAATCTATTATTATTATAATTTGTAAATATATAATAACTGAGAATAAAATGTTGAGGCATAGATTAAAATTGAATTATTAGTGAAAATCTAAATAGAGTAACACTTAATGAATTAAACATTGAGGACTGAAATTGAAGCAATTATAAATGTGATGGGGTTAATTTGAGATGATTGGAGACTGAGTGGACTGAAATTAAGAGGCTGAAAAGAAAACCCGGGGGTCACTCTGACAAAGTTCAAAAGATTGGGACTTAGGTGGAAATTCACTGAAAATAAGGGTATAAAAACCCTTAACACCTAACCTCAGCCGACAAACTCATTTCATCCCTCTTTCCTCCCTTGCACCCCCTCCCTCTCTCTCTGCCCTCTTCTCTCTCTTTCTCTAAAATTCACCTCTCGGCCGGAAATAAATTCTTCTTCCCTCATCTCACTTATAAATCCTCTCTGTAACACACACACACACACACACAAACGCCATTCACACAAATTCACACACCACACAATCAGAGAACTCACACACACAACGAAAGAACGGCTGCGCTCCAGAGAAGGGACGGCGGCGGAGGTGTCCGGAGCGAGTAAGTTTTCGACCGGTATACCGCGGGTTTTGAAGTCATGCTGACGAAGTAAGGTTTCAAATCTGGTTCGACGAACTAGGTTTCGTACGATGGGGAAATCAGGCGAACTCAGATGAAAGGTATGTCGGTTGGAAGGGTTATCGGATGAAGTCTGACTTAGAGATTGAAACAATCGAGATGGAGTTAATGGCTGAGCAAAGTGGTTTTATGAGAAATAGAGAAATTCAACAGACGAATCGACAAAAGGATTACTGATATTAAAGAAAGGGTTGTAGAAGATTGTTTACCTTTGGAGAAACTGATAATTTTGTAGAAAACGAGAGGGAGCAGATGATCCGCAGAAGATACAAGTGTTGGATTGCGGCTACAGTGAGCTTATGTGTATTGTGTATTCTAGCTGTATTATACAGTATTTATACTGAAAGAATTGTAACCACCCACGATGTAAAACTGCCCCCCTACTACCTCCATTAAGGAGATTAATGAAGGTGCAGAAAACTCCACCATCTAATCGTGTGTGTGTGGGAGAGGATGTTGGGCTTGGATGAAAATTAATAGGATAATTATTGTTAATGGATTGGGCTTGGTAAATGATTGTAGGAGTTGGACTTATAATATTTGGGCTTAATATTATAATGGGTTTGGCTTAGGCCGGCCCAAAATGAATGGATTAAAATTAATTAAAAGAATTTGTGAAATTTTATGGGTAACGATTAATATTCCTTAAATTTGACTTGGGCCTAGAAACGATGAGATGAAACAATGAATTAAAATGAGAAATGCAACGAAACGAATCACATGAATAATAATGGTATAAATGAATTTGCATGATTATGAAATAAAATGAATTAATGATAAATTATTTGGGCATTAATTTAATAAAATTGAACATGTTTTCTATAATTCACAATAAATGTATATGCGAAATCGGGGCGTTACAACCTACCCCCCTTTAACAAATTTTCGTCCTCGAAAATTAAGTTGCGTACCTTGAAAAATAAATGTTGGATACCTAGAACGGATCTCCTCTTCCCGTTCCCAAGTTGCCTCATTTGATCCATGACGACTCCATTGAACTTTCACCAATTTAATCTCTTTATTTCGTAACTGGTGTACCCTACTCTCCAAAATAGCTATAGGTACCTCCTCATAAGTCAGATTCTTGGCTACATGCAACTCTTTGAAATTGCATAGATGACCAGGATCATGTACGTATTTTCTCAGCATGGAGACGTGAAAGACATTGTGCACTCCTGATAATTCCATCGGCAATGCCAAACTATAAGCAAGATCACCAACACGACCCAAAATCTCAAAAGGTCCGATATAACGAGGCTGTAGTTTTCCTTTCTTACCGAATCGTATCACTCCTTTCATAGGTGCTACCTTCAAGAACACCTTCTCTCCAATCTCAAATTGGATATCTTTCCTTCGTTTATCAGCATAAGACTTCTGCCGATCCTGGGCAGTCTTAATTCTGCTTCTGATCTCGGCTATCTTCTCTACAGTCTGCTCGATCAATTATGGACCCAAAATTTTTCCTTCTCCAACCTCACTCCAATAAAGGGGCGATCGACATTTCCTTCCGTACAGAGCCTCATACGGGGCCATTTGTATAGTTGCTTGGTAACTATTGTTATAAGCAAACTCCACTAACGGCAAAATATTCTCCCAATTCTCACCAGTATCAAGAACACACGCCCTCAACAAGTCTTCAAGTGTCTTGATAGTCCGCTCAGATTGACCATCGGTTTGCGGATCATATGCAGTACTGAAATTCAACTTAGTGCCCAAAGCACTCTGAAGACTCTTCCAAAATTTCGACGTAAATCGCGGATCTCTATCCGATACGATCGACATTGGAACACCATGTAGCCTCAAAATATCCCGAATATAAATCCGTGCATATTGTTCCATACTATAAGTCATCCTCACAGGTAGAAAGTGAGATGACTTCGTCAAGCGATCTACTATCACCCAGATAGCATCGTTCTTCCTCACTGTTCGTGGCAGACCAACCACGAAATCCATTTTGATATGCTCCCATTTCCATTCTGGGATTTCCAACGGTTGGAGTAAACCTCCTGGCCGTTGGTGTTCTGCCTTCACCTGCTGACATATCATACACCTCTCCACAAATACCCCAATGTCCCGTTTCATTCCTCTCCACCAAAAGAACTTCTTCAGGTCGTGGTACATCTTTGTACCTCCCGGGTGAGCGGAGTATGGTGCATTGTGAGCTTCTTCAAGGATTTGCTTCCTAAGGGGTGGATCCTTAGGAACACATAACCTCCCATCATAAGTCAAAATGTCGTCTGCAGCAACGACAAGCTTCTCAATATTCCCAGCTTGTGCTCGATCCTTCATCTTGCATAAGAACTTATCACGTGGTTGAGCCTCCTTAATCTTATCCCTCAAGTTTGGTTGCAAGACCAAAGATGATAGGATTGCTTTCGAATGTTTTGAAGACTCAACTACCTCAATCCTCAACTGGGAGAACTCCTTTATCAAACTCTCATGATCGGTCAGGCAAGCTAACTCGCCTCTAGTCTTCCGACTCAAGGCATCAGCTACCACATTAGCCTTACCCGGATGGTAATGAATAGTACAATCATAGTCCTTCACCAATTCTAGCCATCGCCTTTGTCTCATGTTAAGGTCCTTCTGTGTGAAAAGATACTTCAAACTTTTATGGTCAGTGTATATCTCACACTTCCCTCCGTAGAGATAGTGCCGCCAAATCTTCAGCGCATGTACTACAGCAGCCAACTCCAGATCATGCGTTGGATAGTTCAACTCATGTGGTTTAATCTGTCTCGATGCATAGGCTACTACTTTACCATGTTGCATCAGGACATAACCCAACCCCTGCTTTGAGGCATCACTATAAATAACAAAGTCTTCCGTCGGATCAGGAATCGTTAATACTGGTGCCGAGGTTAGTCTCCTTTTCAACTCTTGAAAACTTTCCTTGCACTGGTCGTTCCATTCAAACCTCACGCCTTTCCTTGTTAACAGGGTCATAGGAGTGGCGATTTTCGAAAATCCTTCGATAAATCTCCTATAATAGCCAGCTAGGCCCAGAAAGCTGCGGACTTCGCTCGCATTCTTGGGTATTCCCCAACTACTTACTGCTACAACTTTATCGGGATCAACCTCAATTCCTTTTGAAGTCACCACATGTCCAAGGAATCCAACTCTGTTTAACCAAAACTCACATTTCTTGAATTTAGCATACAACTTCTCCTTGCGAAGTGTCTCCAATGTAATCCTCAAATGTTCTCGGTGTTGTTCCTTGTCCTTAGAATACACCAAGATGTCATATATAAAGACGATCAGGAACTTATCCAAGTAAGGTTGGAACACCCTGTTCATCAAATCCATAAAGACTGCCGGTGCATTACTCAAGCCAAAAGGCATCACTACAAATTCAAAATGTCCATAACGGGTTCTGAAGGCCGTCTTGGGAATGTCACACTCCCTAATCTTCAGTTGGTGGTACCCCGACCGTAAATCAATCTTTGAAAAGGTTCCGGCTCCCCTCAACTGATCGAATAGATCCTCGATTCTCGGTAGTAGGTACTTGTTCTTCACCGTGAGTCGATTCAGCTCTCTGTAATCTATACACATCCGAAATGACCCATCTTTCTTTCTTACAAACAGTACTGGTGCACCCCAGGGTGACACGCTAGGACGAACAAATCCGAGCTCCAGTAGCTCTTGAATCTGGACCTTCAATTCTTGAAGTTCCTTCGGAGTCATTCTATATGGCGCTTTGGATGTAGGGGCCGCCCCAGGGACCAAATCAATGCTAAACTCCACTTGTCGGTCGGGTGGGACTCCCAACAAATCTTCTGGAAACACATCCAGAAACTCTCGTACTATAGGTACGTCTGTAGTGGACACCTCATTAGTACGAGTGTCGACCAAACTCACCAAGTAACCCTGACATTTTTCCTTCCTTAACCTCTCAATGCTTTCATGGCTGTGATTACTCTTGGTACTGCCCTACTCTTAGTACCATAAAAGGTGATCGACTCGCCTTCGGAACACCTCAATGTTACCTTCTTCTCACGACACCTTATATCGACATCATGTCTATCGAGCCAGTCTATACCAAGGATCACGTCAAAATCCATCGAGTTAATTAAATACAGGCTAGCATCAAATTCTCTACCTCCTATCTCAATATTCTCGTCAATCATTGTATTAGTGATGATCATATTTCCTGACGGTAAGCTAACCTCCAGAGACTCAACAGTTTTAACGCTTCTATGACCAATGGAATGATAAAACTTTGTAGACATAAAAGTATGTGTGGCACCAGTGTCAAATAAAGCGAAAGCAGGCACATTAGAGATCATAAGCATACCTGACACCATGCCGGGATTCTCATCTGCGTCCCTTTGGGTCAAAGTATAAATGCGAGCTTTTCCTCCAGAACCTTGACCTTTGGCCCTTTGGAGATGACAGTTCGAAGATGAATGTCCTGGCTCCTTGCATCTATAGCAGACACCTTTTCCATACAAACACTCTCCGCCATGATTTTTACCACACTTTGGGCATGCAGGCCTAGTGATCGGTGCACCCGGTCCAGATTTCTCATCTACCTTCTTCTGTTTATTAGAAGCCACAACCTTATTTTGGTTCCCATTCCAATGCCTCTTACCGGTATTAGGCTTAGTTGTGTAACACCCCAAGATATTCGGAGTATGTTACAGCGCCGTGGACCCCTACATGGGACCCACCAAGCTACAACAAGCGGGTACCCCTCGACTAACCATCTCGGTTAGCGGGGATACACAATCAAATAATACATCATGTGAAAAATACACCCGAAGCAACCGACAAAATGAGCAACCATCGACAACGTAGCAATTTAAAATGATACAACACAGGGTTTGAATTGAAAAGCCTAAGTACTCGCGAGTACAGTCTATCAGTTTATAAATATAGAAAACAACCAAATCGAAATGGACAAAAGAAATAAGTAAACCCGAGTGCACATGTCAACGACCCTGGCCAGCATCCTCGTACTGTCCCAGTGCTCGCTCGTCCGGATGATCATAACCTGAAATCCATAACAAGAATTTCCCCAAAACGGGTCCCCAGAGGGGTTAGCAATTACGCTAGTACAAGTAATCAAGGCAAACCAATCGCTTACACATTTCATAGTACATGCACCAATATCATTTGAAAACCAAAACAAGACATGTCTTTTAGGAAATAAGCAGTCAAACAATTTGCCGTGGGAACAGGGCTATACCATTGATCCCGCTCCGTGATCCCTAAGGACCCTCCCGAGCTGGCCATATTATAAAGCAAATCACGCACACGCATCGCCTTGGGAACAGGGCTATACCATTGATCCCGCTCCGTGATCCCTAAGGACCCTCCCGAGCTGGCTAGCGAAAAAACTCGTGAATCCAGGGCTATACCATTGGATTCCCTCCGTGATCCCGTCGGACCCTCCCGAGGTGAGCAATCACACACAATATACATTACTATTTCGCGTTAAGCATAAAGGTTCCCAAAAATACTTGCCTTGAATATTTGACGACGCAACGAACGGAAAGGAAAGTCACCGACGAACGCTAGGAACCAATGAAACCGAACCTAACGATTCGAAGAATACAATCACAACCATTTCTAAATGAATACGGAATTGGAATACACTCGAAAACCCGCCTACGATTCATGTATATTCGTATATAAACAACAACGAGGGCGGACCACAACCAAACCCTCTCGATTCCGTAAAAATCACGAAATATACCATGAATTCGTAGGGAAACTAAGAATACCAGCAAGATTAATCATATTCATCATGAATTAATCAACAAAACGGAACGAATCGGACAAAAACACGAAAACCCCCAATTTTACCAAAAGTAGGGTTCTAAAGATCTAACCTTGATTCGCTGGATCAAGGGATGATATCGGACGGATTATTGATGATATAACCTCAAGAACTCCATGGATATGTTGTTAAACAACATGGCTTCAAGCTTAGAACACGCCCAGCTGCGGAAGAGGAGAAGAAGAAGGTGAAAAATGGCAAGAAAAACGTCTGCAGGGCCTTTTATAGGGGTTGGTATCTGCCGGACACGGCCGTGCCGATCGGCCCGGTCGTGTGGCACTGGCCGACAGGGGACTCGGCCGTGTCTGCTTGACACGGTCGCGCGCGGAGGGCCTCCGTGATGACCCGTCAAGCGGCGACTTCGGCATGACTCGGCCGTGTCACAGGACACGGTCGGGCGTCTGGCGATCGCCACGGCTTATCCGGAAGAAATGCACGCGGGCCGTGTCGGATGACACGGCCGATTTCGGTCGGCAGAAACTTTGGCATTTCCGGACGAGTACGGCATGGGCCGTGTCGGACGACACGGTCGGGTCCGGTCGGCAGTGATCGGCCAAAAACTGAAACGACCATAACTCTCTCGTCCGGACTCCGATTGACTCACCGTTTGAACCATTGGAAAGCTAACTCGATGTTCAATAATATTGCAAAGATTTAGAATTTTTGGAGTCACCAAAAATTAATGGTGATCTAACAAAATCGAACTCATATGAGGAAAGTTGAAACAATGAACAATAACGAGAATACAGTTCAACAGTTGACAAGAAGGACATACTGAAAGATACACGAGGGTCACTATGACCGAGAAATATACCAAAAATGAAAAATACAAGGGAAAGAAAAATACCGGATATTACAAGTTGACTGTTGTTGATCCAGATTATGGCTAGCCTCAACCTCTTGAGCTCGAAACACTGTCTCGGTATATGGTAACACCCCATGACCAGCCACGATGTGACGAATACTCGGGCGTAAACCACTCCGAAACTTAAGGGCCCTCTTCCGGTCTGTATCCACCATGTGCTCCACAAAGAAGCTGATTTGGTTGAATTTCCTCTCATATTCTTCAACCTTCATTCCTCCTTGTTCAAGGTTCCAAAACTCTCTCTCCATCTTCTCTCGGTAGTGCTGTGGGTAGTACTGTTCCATCACTATTTCCTTGAACCGATCCCATGTTAACGCAGCACGCTCGGCCACCGGCCTCAAACGCCAATAGCTTATCCACCAGCGTCCAGCATCCTCCACCATTTGATATTGGCCACAAATAATTCTTTGCGCATCGGTGCACCCAATGAGCTCAAAGGTGCGCTCCAGCGACATGAACCATTCATCAACGAAAGCTGGTCCTTCTCGACCGTTGAATGTGGGTGGAGTGAAACGTCGGAATTGTTGCACAACTTGTGCCTGAGTTGGAGCTGGCACGTTATTGTTGTGGTTATCCTGACCTTCGTCACCACCACCGAGGTTGGCATTCTGACCACCGAGATTATCTGCACCTCGGTTAGCTGGGCGTCCACGTCCACGAGTTGCCATTATCCTAAGGCATACCACACGCAACGATCCTTCAGTACTTACCCAACGAGAGGGAGAAATAAAATGGAGGCGTTACACTGCATCTATAGGTTGAGCACCAGAGATTTCTAGCAATGATGACTTTCGCATGTCACACATATACTTATGAATTTATAAGAAAACAATTTCATGCCCAAATATTTTATCATAAAATTCTTATATACAAAATAGACTGAAGATGCATCTTTAATGCATGAATCATGGTTGATCTGGGAAACTGCATTTATCACATAATGAATGATCATAACTTAACGTACCTTGGAGTCGACGTGGAGCGGCAGAGGTGGATGATCATAATTGCTAAAGAAATATTTGACTACTTGCGAAAATGAAATTTTAGTTTAGAAAAAGAAACCATTTTAACGAGTCTACAGAATCGTAGACCCGCTCCGATACCACTTATGTAGCGACCACTTTTCTAAATATGATTCTTCAAATTTTAAGAAGAATAAATAAAAATACTGCAGCGGAAATACATTTAAAAAAGACAAACTTAATAATTGCAAGTAATATTCTCGAGTCATTGTTAAAACAAAACATACCTTGACGTAAAAATAAAACAAATTGAACACTTATTCATAAACATAGTTTGAGAGAAATAACATTAAATAAATAAACATCTAATCATAGGCTTGATCATCCCACTCTCAATCGCATGCCACATCGAGCTCCTCAACCTGAAAGGGATTAAGTAGTGGGGTGAGCTTCCAACTCGCTCAGTGTGGAGAGTACGCAATATGTCTACGTTAATTACTAAATATATTAGCAAGTATAAACAACATGACTGATAAATTCTGAAGCCCGTCGGCTAGCCCAAAGGCTTTATGCACAATTAAGTGCTTCTGACTGATTTGCACATTTAAGTGCTTCTGACTGATTTGCACATTTAAGTGCTTCTGACTGATTGCACATTTAAGTGCTTCTTACTGATTTCACGTGCACATACGAGACAATATATAAAGCAATTAAAATAAACAAAAGCGTAATAAATCCCCACACCTGGATAAAATTGCAGTTCTGAACTTGAATGTGATGAAATGCTTGACTCGACGATTCTAGGCCCGTAAATTCTTGATATTATCTACATTTAATAATAATAATCTATTATTATTATAATTTGTAAATATATAATAACTGAGAATAAAATGCTGAGGCATAGATTAAAATTGAATTATTAGTGGAAATCTAAATAGAGTAACACTTAAAGAATTAAACATTGAGGACTGAAATTGAAGCAATTATAAATGTGATGGGGTTAATTTGAGATGATTGGAGACTGAGTGGACTGAAATTAAGAGGCTGAAAAGAAAACTCGGGGGTCACTCTGACAAAGTTCAAAAGATTGGGACTTAGGTGGAAATTCACTGAAAATAAGGGTATAAAAACCCTTAACACCTAACCTCAGCCGACAAACTCATTTCATCCCTCTTTCCTCCCTTGCACCCCCTCCCTCTCTCTCTGCCCTCTTCTCTCTCTTTCTCTAAAATTCACCTCTCGGCCGGAAATAAATTCTTCTTCCCTCATCTCACTTATAAATCCTCTCTGTAACACACACACACACACACAAACGCCATTCACACAAATTCACACACCACACAATCAGAGAACTCACACACAGAGCGAAAGAACGGCTGCGCTCCAGAGAAGGGACGGCGGCGGCGGTGTCCGGAGCGAGTAAGTTTCCGACCGGTATACCGCGGGTTTTGAAGTCATGCTGACGAAGTAAGGTTTCAAATCTGGTTCGACGAACTAGGTTTCGTCCGATGGGGAAATCGGGCGAACTCAGATGAAAGGTATGTCGGTTGGAAGGGTTATCGGATGAAGTCTGACTTAGAGATTGAAACAATCGAGATGGAGTTAATGGCTGAGCAAAGTGGTTTTATGAGAAATAGAGAAATTCAACAGGACAGAACTGACAAAAAGGATTACTGATATTAAAGAAAGGGTTGTAGAAGATTGTTTACCTTTGGAGAAACTGATAATTTTGTAGAAGACGAGAGGGAGCAGATGATCCGCAGAAGATACAAGTGTTGGATTGCGGCTACAGTGAGCTTATGTGTATTGTGTATTCTAGCTGTATTATACAGTATTTATACTGAAAGAATTGTAACCACCCACGATGTAAAACTGCCCCCCTACCACCTCCATTAAGGAGATTAATGAAGGTGCAGAAAACTCCACCATCTAATCGTGTGTGTGTGGGAGAGGATGTTGGGCTTGGATGAAAATTAATAGGATAATTATTGTTAATGGATTGGGCTTGGTAAATGATTGTAGGAGTTGGACTTATAATATTTGGGCTTAATATTATAATAGGTTTGGCTTAGGCCGGCCCAAAATGAATGGATTAAAATTAATTAAAAGAATTTGTGAAATTTTATGGGTAACGATTAATATTCCTTAAATTTGACTTGGGCCTAGAAACGACGAGATGAAACAATGAATTAAAATGAGAAATGCAACGAAACGAATCACATGAATAATAATGGTATAAATGAATTTGCATTATTATGAAATAAAATGAATTAATGATAAATTATTCGGGCATTAATTTAATAAAATTGAACATATTTTCTATAATTCACCCTGTGCCGCGGGGCGTTACACCCTGTGCCGCGGCACGGCATAAATGAGCCGCGGCACACTAGAGCGTGAGCCGCGGCACACAAAACCTGTGCCGCGGCACACGACAAAATGAACGACCAGGTAAAAAGAGACTGTACTCCCAGTCTTCTTCTTCCGATTTTTTTTCTTGCACTTCTCACAAACCAATCAAGGTATGTTCCAATCTCTAATCTCTACTTGTTTTTTGAATTTGAATATGAGGTTGTGTAGTGCATTTGATGGTTGAATATTCTTATTTCCTTAAAAAGTTCTAGGATAGTTAATTGGAGGATATGAAGTTTTGATCGATTGTTAATGTTCATTTGTGGTTATGAATGAATGGATAATGTCGTTTGTCATCAGATATGATTCGTGTTGATTGTTTTTGGGGATTGAATGAAGCTTTATTCATATGTGTTCTTCAATAAAAAGGATGCCCTTAAGGTGTTTGATGAATTGTCTAAGTGAAAAAATTTCTTTATTAAAACAATCTTTTGAATCTTTGTGCAACGTATTAAATGCGAAATTACAAGAAGCCCAACCCTTACGTCGATTTAAAGCGTTAAAATCCAATTTCAATTTTTTCTCACGGATGTGCTATCTTGTTAAATTTTTGATTTACTTTGGACATATTTAGCCGAGTGACGATTATTGTTGTTATTGTTTGCGTAAATAAACCACGGTGTTGTATTTTCAGGGTGACTATGGCTAGGGCGAAGAAGGCGAGCAAGAGAGCAGGGACTCGATTATCCCCACTCGAGGAAACCTCTCATAGCCGCGCCGAGTCTGAGGGGCACCAGTTCTCCGACCCTGAGATCCACAAAATCTTTAATGAGAAGATTCGGCCGCGACCTCTTATCCCGGAGAGGGGATTTACTCCAGCTCCCCAAGACGGGGAACTGCTTACCATGATTGATGAGATGGGGTGGGCCAGATTTGCTACACCCCCCGAGCCAGCGGTTATCTCGATTGTGCAGGAGTTCTACGCCAGCGCATTACTGAAGCACATTCGGGCAGGCAATATGTTGCCGTCGTTAGAATCTCGGACTCAGGTCGATGTCCGAGGTGTTATAGTTGACTTTTCCACTGCTGCCATTCGGAGGTTGTTTGGGTTTCCGGTGGTAGATGAGTCGGCTTATGACCGAGTGATGACTAGCCTCACGAAGGAGGCCCTGCTCGAGACTATTGCACAGCCCGACTCCGACTGGGAGCAGCGCGCACAGGGTTCTTCCACTTTCCACTTCAAGAGCTCGCGCCTCAGCCGGCTCGGGCGTGCTTGGCTATATTTTATCTGCGCACGCATTGACCCCACCTCTCAGATCCGCACTGTCTTTCTCTCCCGCGCCCGGACACTTAATGCTATCACCTCCGGGTTGCGTTTCGATGTGGACCCTCTTTTGGTCCGTTCTATATTTCAGTGCATTCAGGGAGGGGCCAAGACGGGGTTGAAGCACCCTTCTCTCATCTGTGCTTTGTGCCGGCAGTCGGGGCTGACGTGGTCAGACAACGAGCCGATGCTTGCTCCCCAGGCCCCGATCGACCACCGCATCATCTCACATTTTGACCAGTGGGGAGGAGCGCTGGCGCACGCTCGGGGGAGAGGATTTCTGCTGGAGGAGGCCCACGAGGGATCCCCCGAGCCTCTTTTGCTGACACATGGAGATGCCGGCCCGCCGCCCGACAGAGAGAGATTGCAGGAGATGTTTGATGGGCTGAGGGAGGATCTGAGGAGAGAGAGAAAGGATATGAGAGAGGATTTGAGGAGAGAGATAGATGAGATGAGGAGAGAGAGGGAGAGTATGCTGGCTGCCATGCGAGAGGAGCAGCGGACGGAGCGAGAGAGCGTTATTGCGGCCGTCAGAGCTGAGATGCGAGAGCAGGCCCGCCGGGCCAACCGACGAGAGGCGAGGCGTCTGGAAGCGAGGGACGCCTATCATCAGGAGCACCTTGCCGCATGGACGGCCCATATCATGCATCCCGACGGGCCATTTATTGCACCCGCCCGTCCAGCCACACCACCCTCCTCACCGGATGATGCCAGCACCAGCTCGTGAGAGGACTGGAGGGGAGTACTTGACCTTTTTACTTTTATTGCATATCATATTTTGTCCATTGAGGTCAATGTACGTCCTAAGTTTGGGGGGGTTTACTTTCAGTTGCTACATTCATTGCTGTACTGATTTTGTTGCACTTTTCATTACTTTGCGTTATTTTTTTTCGATAGCCTTGCTTGTCTTGATTTTACTTTTAGTCGTGAATTTTTCGTGCTTCTATTTGTGTAATACTGATGTTACGACACTGTTTTTCTCTCTGAAGAAACGGTCGAGTTCTAGTCGCGTTGTAGTCAGTGATTTCTGTTTCTGCTTGGTATTCATTTAGGTCCGAAATTTTTTTCGTGATTGTAGAGGTCTTGGCGGATAAGAGAGGATACATACTTGTTTTAAAATCACCGTCGATACGTTTGGTTACAGTTTTCAGTTAGTTAGTTGTACAGTTACATTAGTCGTGTTGGCACCTAGATTGAGTTTAGATTCGGTCAGTTTTTCCCAATAGTCGAGATATTTTTGTTCTATGAAGGGAAGTCTAGTAACCGGGGGTATTCACGTGACCCGTTGTTTACTCTCGCGTAAAACGACGACCCTGATTAGACTAGTGATTTAGATATTTCACATGCCGATGATAGGGAGCCTAGTAACCGGGGGTATTCGCGTGACCCGCTGTTTACTCTCGCGTAAAACGGCGACCTTGATTCGGACATGCGGGAATTATATATTCGAGTTGTTTCTCCGCTGTAGAAAGGAACTTAGTAACTAGAAGCATCCATGTGCCCCATGAGTGTCTTTTACGTCAAACGGTTTCCCAATACATGAGAATGGAAGTTCCACCCTAGGATTATCCCGATGAAGCATCCCGATATCCGAACCTAGTGGTCAACTCGAATCAAATTCTTGAGCATATATATAAGGGAATACTGTCCGATGATTATTTTTATGAAACTCGTGAAAATTTTGCCATTAGACTGTGGAACGGGACGAACTAGCTTGTTTATTTTAGCCTTTCATATTGACGGTCGATTTGATTCACGTTTGTTAATCTTTGAGCTAGATTTTCTTCATAAACGAGTAATTAGGACTGAACTTGATTACTTTGTGGGATCAGTGTTCTGAGTGTAGCTCGCTATTACGACACTCGTATTATTCAGAGAGAATTTCAGGATAGTATTGATTAGGTTGAACACTACGAGTCGCACGATGATTCACGACATTCTTTCGTTGAGATTAATTCTTTTTGCTTGAGGACAAGCAAAGGCTTAAGTTTGGGGGTATTTGTTAGGCGTATTTTTATACGCTTATTCATCATTATTTTGTATTGTTTTGAAGAGTGAATTTGATTAAATGAGCCTTTAATGCCTTAATTTTGTATGTTTGTCAGGAAATTGAAGTCTGGAAGCTAAAACGAGGCGAAATAGGCGAAAACGGCAAATCTTGGCTATGAGCCGCGGCACAAGGAAGCAGGGCCGCAGCACAGGAAGACACCCAGCCGGGCACAAAGTAAACTGTACTCTGTGCCGCGGCACAGTCCAGGTGAGCCGCGGCACAGAAGAATTAAATGACGCCCAGGCATCCAGCTAAAGGCAGTGTGCCGCGGCACAGACTTAGTGAGCCGCGGCACACTAGGCGGCTTTTGTATGCATCGCGCGGATTTGGGCCGTTTCGAAGCCAGTTTTCGACCTACTCATACGGACGCGATTTGGAGGATGTAAAAGCTATAATCAAGGGTTTAAGACCCTAATTAATCATCTTTAATCTTTTGGATTTTAAGCTTGGAACCAGAGAGGAGAGATGGCAGAAGAGGATGGAAGCAGAAGACTTCAGGAGCAGAGGGCAGAAGCCGAAGAACGGAGGAATCCGAGCTTCATCTGCGTTTGATTTTAATGCTTTCATTCATTTATTCTGTATTTTTATTTATTAGTATGTCAGGCCAAAACCCTAATCTAGGATTTTGATGAAACTTACGTTTTGACGAATTTGCTTGAGATTGTCTAATTAATTACCTTTTTGTTGAGTTTTTCCAATTGTGTTTAATGCTTGCAATTATCTGGCCAATAGTTGTATTGATTTAATCATTCAATTCGAATCGGGAGAGGAGAATTGGTGAGGAACTATTGGTGAGGACCGTTTTATTCTGTGAGATAGGAATATACTCATAGGAACTGCGTGGCCTTTTGGAGATTTTATGCTTTTCGCCTATTGACGAATTAATTCACCTAGGGATAGAGTGCGTTATTCGCCTTTAGACAAATCTATTGACCTCGGGAGAGGCGGTAGAATATATTAGCAATCTCCGCCTTCAATAAATTGGAAAAATTATTTATTACGGATAATCGAGAGTAAATTCGGATAAACCGAGGTAGATTCAGAATCCTAGACTTATTCATCATTTGATTTCCCTTTCTTCTAGCTATTGTTTTCTACTGTTTAGTCTTTTAATAATTCTTTTAGTAATTAATTGCAAAACCCATATTCGATTGTTCGAATAAAACTAGAATACACAAAATCGGTAGTTAGTGATTCAGTCCTCGTGGGAACGATACTCACTCATCACTTTATTACTTGTAAACGATAACGTGCACTTGCGTGTAAGAAATATCGCAACAAGAATCCAGAAGGACAGAATGTTTTGATGATGGGCTTATGTGAGGGTGAAGTGTTTTTTGTGGCACGTGAGCACTACAAGGAGAGAACATCCGCGAGTGTGGCGATGACGGCGGCGGAAATAGTGAGGGCGTTTAATAACGGAGGCGCTCAAGTTGTTGATTGGGTTTCCTGTGGATTTTAAGCCTCGTAAGATAAATTATATTAAATAAAAATTCTCTAAGAATTATTATGAATTAAATTTAATTACCAAGTAAGTTATTTTAAACATGGAATATCCACGACAACGAAGCTAAGTGCTGAAGAAAAATACAATTCCGATTACCGGGGAATCCGAAATACGATAAAGAAGATAAAATTCCCTAAACTTATAGGAAATTACAAAACGGCCAAACGTCCGAAAATCACGATACGACGTCGGATTAACAAACCAAAACTCACCACATGAGCAACTCAACCAAACGAACTCATGTAACCAAAGAAACAACAAAATCGAACGAGTTTTACGAGAATCGGACGTACATGCGACAACACATAACATAAAATGAAATTACATACAAACATCTCTGAAACTTGTACAATGGAAAAACTCCAATAACAAAATAGATTCAAAATGTCGAAACGATTACAAGTGAGTCGATAAAAATAGACATGCGACAAAAATGGAAACTGCTAAAAATGGAAAGGTACGGATATTACAAGAACTTGCCTCGAGTGACCGTATTTTGTAGGAGTCTTAATTTGGAACAGATCTTGATTTACGTATGTTGAAAAGACTACCCATTGAATTTTCTATCGTTAGCCGAATTTTTAGTTGTTATCTGAAATTATTAAAATATCATAACAGTCCAATTTTTCAAAAGACTTGATTATTTAAACTTGAAATAAAATGAAATTGGATTGATGATAGATATCTAAATCATTATAACAGAGTGGTTTATACTTGTAGGGTTATTAGGATATGGTTTTCAATTATTTAGATTACCCGAACTTTTAGTTCTCTAATTTGCAATTCGGTAAAAGACTTTAAATATGTTCGAATTAACGCAAAATAAATTGAATATATGTAGATTTTTTATTAACTTGAAGTGGTTTAACTTTCTAGAGTTTTTTGGATTCATGTTTCAGTTGTTGAGTTTATCCGAATTTTAGTTATTTAAATATCAATTTGATTTGGTCTTTTAAAATATTATAAAACAGTCCGAAGTGGTTTGACTTCCTAGAGTTTTTAGGATCCAGGTTTAAGTTGTTAAGATTATTCGAATTTTAGTTATTTAAATATCAATTTGATATGGTCTTTTAAAATATCATAAAACAGTCCTAAGTGGTTTAACTTTCTAGAGTTTTTAGGATCTAGGTTTCAGTTGTTAAGTTATCCGAATTTTAGTTATTTAAATATCAATTTGATTTGGTCTTTTAAAATATTATAAAACAGTCCTCTTCTGTTAAAAGAATGCGAATAAATTAGAATTAACTGAACATTATTTTGAATATATAGGAGATATCGTATTAGCTAAATAGGTAATTTATAACCTTTTATTCATATAAGCTGTTTATTTTTGTAGAGTTGTTAGGATCTCAGTTTCTATTAATGTAACACCCCCAATCCACTCAGGGATATTACACGCCGTAGACCCTTTCATCAAGGATCTACCAGGCTGGTAAACAACGTCAAACATCTCAACAATGCCTTTAAGGCTAAAATGACTCAGTAGACCGATTTGGTCTTTCAATAAAATACATACAACTCAAACACATTACATGCCCACGCAGGGGTCGAATACAACACACTCCCGTACAACGGGAAAGAAATACTGCATCGGAAATAAAATACAGCTAAACCAATACGACATCAATGGGTCCTCGTGTGATTAGTATCGTTCATCTTTCATCATCCTTCATGCCGACCCTGTGCTCTGCTCCAAAACCTGAATGCAATACAGACATCCACCCCCCGAATACTCGGGGGTTAGCAAAACTCCACTGTTTTGCTAGTGCAAGTATAAAATACGAAAACGAGCCATACATACCATACTCCACGGAACATGTTAATCATAAACATACTTCCCGAGGTAAATCACTTAATCAAAACGGTTAAATCGAAAGATAGGGGTAAAACCGATATTTATCTTGTGAAAACATTTTACGATCTCGGGAGTTTTGAAAACATTTGGGATTTTAAGAATTCTCAAGCCTTTCGAAAACATTTAGGGACACAACCCAAAAGTCATTATCCCAAAGCACAATTACGATAACAACACACGGGGTCCACGACTCAATTCACAAAACACGGGGTCCATGACCCAAATCATCAAACACACATTCCTAAGGATTATTCACGTCCCGTGCTAACAAGCCACGAACCTCAGATGCTCCCGCAGAACATACCCGAGTGAATAACCCAATAGGAAACCATGCCAAATCACATGTCACCGTAACAACAGTCACGTGACCACAAGCACAGATACATTCATAACCAATCACAACCATAAGTTATCCCGGCATCGGGCTAACAAGCCACGAACCTCGGAGTCCCCGCAAGACATACCCGATGATAACCCCACCAGTTATCCCGGCATCGGGCTAACAAGCCACGAACCTCAGAGTCCCCGCAAGACATACCCGGATTGGATAACCCTACGGTCTCGCCCGACCCATACTAGCAAGTATGGATCCCGGAGATTCAATAATCCTACCCGGAGGCACATAACATATAACGAACACACAACAATAATCGATTATCAAGCCAAACAACATTAAGCATCACAATCTCCTTTCAAAGGAGTAACAACTAACATCACACACATTACGTTCTTACCGAACAAGTACACCATAACAATACGTAATCCCCGACAATGGATTACGGTCTATTAAACTCACCCGAAGTGATCATATTATCTTTCAACATACAAAACCATCACACATATACCGAGAACACATATTCACGAAGTATATGAATTATCGTTGAAAGACAACATTTAGCGAGAACATACCGATCCCTTTTTACGTTCATTAAACATTGGATTTCGTATAAAAATCATTTATCAACAATTATGCCTATGAAACATGAAACGTATGGGCAAAATACTTGACTCGATACCACGAGCACGGAACCACGAACGGACACGGCTCAACCGGGGAGCTTCGGAACGCCCGATGCTATCGAAACGGAAGACGACGACGAACGGAAGGGTTCGAAGCGGTTTCTTCGCAAGAAACTCGACCCTAACATCATATAATAAATAAATCAACGATCATACGAGGAAGAATAATCGTAGAATGCCCGAAAACCCCTCTATGGCATTCTACCGGACACCTTCAAGGCGTCGATCAAGAACTCGACCAAAACAACGAATCGATACGATCCAACCATGGAATAACAAGGGAAATGATATAATTCATCTAAATAATCATCAATCCATCATAATCCTAAGTTATTACGGCTCAAACGGATGAAATCCAACAAAAACCCCAATTTCCCCAAAACTAGATTATCAAGAAATCTGACCTTGATTCGGTCGATCGGAGGAGGTTATAGGATGATTGATTGATGATAGAAACTCAAGAGCTTCATGGATTCACCGCCTGAAAACATGACTTCGACCTCTTGAAGTTTCCAGCCACGGAATGAGAAGAACGAAATGAAAAACGGGTGAAGAAATAGCCTGCCCGACCATATATATATACTGCCCAGCATCCTGCCGACAACTTACGGCCGTAACCGGCAGACCTTACGGCCGTAACCTGCATTCGTCAAAATCCGCCCAGTGCCTGCCGATCGCTTACGGCCGTAACTGACAGGGCCTTACGGCCGTAACTCGGCACTTACGGCCGTGCGGCAGTCCTTACGGCCAGAATCGCATTCGTCCGAACACGCACGGCACCGTCTGGCCAGAATCGACAGCCCTTACGGCCGTAATCGGCCTTTGTCCAGCCACGCTTGCCGAGCACGTACGGCCGTAATCGCACCTTACGGCCGTAACTAGGCTGAGGCAGGCCTCGCCGTGTGGCCGTGGCCACTCCGACGGCCCGGACGACCGAAACCCGAACTCGAATATGAATCGAAGATACGTTTACGAAGTACTCGCAAAGACGAATCCGAGCACTAAGAGAACACACGATTCCGACCACCCGAAGGCTCGAAATTCGACAACGGAAAGTAATTACCACAAACTTTGGGAAATTACGAAAATGGCCCAAAACGTCCGAAATACACGATACGTGATCGAAACACCAAACCAAAACTCGCAACATGAATAATAACATTAAATGAACTTACAAGAAACTCGAAACAACAGTTTCGAACGAGATTCGCAAGAATCGAACCCACGTGCGGAAAAGCCGCTAAAAAGCACGGAACTCAACAAAACGACACCGAAACGAACTCGGACGTCGAAAAGTGCAGAATTAAATATCTCAGAATGACGAAACGGTCATGAGCGAGTCGTCGAAACGGACTTTCGCCGAAAAAAAGAAATTACCAGAAATCGAAATTACGGGTATTACATTCTACCCTCCTTAAAAGAAGTTTCGTCCCGAAACTTAAAACAAGTAGGGAGAAGCAATATTCCCGCTAGGAAAACTCAACGACATACACAAGAATTGCGTAACTTACGCCCATCGGCGAAACGTTACAAGCAACGCAAAGGAATATACGGCGTGAAAACACGCTCCACGACGACCAACACAATGCCACCGGTAGCGACATAATAAAATCAACAAGTGACAAGTGTCATCAAACAGATAATACAATCAAGTCGATTATCCGAACAATCACATAACACAACGAACGAAAATCAACACGATTGACCAACCTAATGGTACATCAATCAACACGCGAGCCAATCGCTGAACAAATACGAAATTCCACCGCCCAAGGGTTGGAAGATCGAAAATGATACTAATTTCCCGAACTTAAGGAAATTAGGAAGGAGTCTGAACGCTCAACAATCACGAAACGGGGTCAACAAAAACTGAACAATCAATGATCGAACCATAACGATCGAGACAACAAAAATCGAACAATCATGTTCGAATCACGAAGAACAATAAGGTTCAAACAACAACTCCAAGGTTCACATCTCGACTCGAGACAATATACGATCCGGTGAAAACAACAGGATGTGCATTCACATAAGATCCATAGGAAAAGGAATAGCAATTGAAAAGTCACAACGATAAACGAGTTATTCCGAAACAATACCACACTCGTTCGATCAACAAAAGCAAGGGGCAGGACAAGCTCAGAAAATGTCAACGAACATAAATGAGTCGTCAGAGTCGAAAACACAGAAGTTCAAAATCCGATCCACTTTGAATAAAAGAACTAGTAGAACCAAAAGATGTTACTTCCGAACAAGGTTCACAAGAACCGAACCGGACTCGGAAAAGTCACAGCGATAACCAGATCGACCCAAAACAAGATCACAGCTCGTTCGAACGACGAAACCAAAATACAAAACCAAGTTCAGAACGTATCAACGAACACGAGCGAGTCGATAGACTGGAGAAAGAGAAAATAATGCGGAAGTCAAAAATGATACGGGCATTACATTCGACCTCTTCTAAAAGAAGTGTCGTCCCCGAAACTCACAACAACAAAATCAAGGTGACAACATAACAAGCAACCGACAGAAACATCCTTCAAAGGTCTCTCAAAGCTGATTCTGATAACTGTGCCGAAGCGTGAACTCAGAAAGTCTCAGTAGCCAATCCGCAAAACTGAATACGGTGTCCCTCGAGTCCGCACTTGAAACGCGTTACTGACGAGAAGGACAAATTACACGTGCATGCCCCGGCACATCGCGGTTGAAACGCCTCGGCTCGGCATACCGAAAATACAAATGCTAGATACAATGGGGCATAACGTCGCAAAACAACATAGCGGAGATACCAACTCAGCACAACAAAGAATCATAACACATATTATATACAATGATTACCATCGTAAAGTAATACACACACAAACACTACAGCAACAACGGTATCGTTCGGCGACTTTAACGGCTCGAACAATAACCAGCACATAATTACAAATATCATGAAACAATCACACATGTACACAAACGTACAAACCCAAACTTTAACAACTCACACTCGTGCGACAATACGCAAATCACCACGAGGCGACAAATAGTAAATACCAGTTCACACCTCTCACAGAGGGCTAGTTCAACAAATGCGTGGCAACGCCTCGACGTTCATGCCGCCATTCGATCATACTCGGGAGCAAACACCATTACGACAACGCGAACATCATACATATATTCCCAAACGCAAACGGTAATTGATAGGTTTTTAAAAAAAATGAAAACCACCTTTTGAAAATAATTTAGGAAAAACACTGGTTGATCTTGAGTATCACCTTTCAAAAAAGTAAAAACGTGAAACATCGTTATCGAGACTTTGGAAAACCATTTCGCATTTGATAAAAATGAGGACACTTTCTTTTAGTGAAAAGCTTTCAAAATATTCGACCCTCGGGTCTAAGTAAAAGTGTTTTAAAACATTGAAAATATCTCAAAACATTTTGGTCCTCGAGGTAGAAGAATTTTGAAACATATTGTGGCACCTTGGAAGTACCGCGAGAAAACAATTCATTTTAAACGTACGTCTCGAAATTTATTTCTAAGATACTCAAGTTTTCGAAAATAATTCAATGTCAAAAAGGACGATGCCAAAAAGGCTAGAATGCCCAAAAATTTCAGGTAATCACACAGAACATCATAGCGCTGTGGGTCCCGCGTCGGAACCCACCAGGCTAAAAATCATTTACAAAAATGCCAAAAAGGCCGATGACGGTAATATTTCAAAAACTCACAAAAGCCATTTACAAAATGCTAAATACCGTCATAAGAATTTCGCCAAAACGATCAAGGCCATAATGCCAAAAACTCAGTTAAGGGAATTGGTTTTCGAAATAAAACTCCGTCGGTAAAATACCGAAAGTCATTACAAAAGAACTCACGCAGCGGATAAAATAAATAAAGTCAAACATGCACAATCCAGTAACATTACTCCTCATATGAACGAAATATGAGGGTCAAATAACCACATATCAAGAAATCAAAATCCATAAGAGGATTCCATCACTTAACAAATAATCATAAAAATAGCTCGTGTCACACGAGGCACAACACAAAGAAGGGAGACTTACATCCACAGGCCGCACGAAGATGATGATCGCCCCACGATACTAATCACGACCAACCAACTCAGACGACGCGTCGCGACACGACTCAGTCAGACAAAATCCGACGAGACAAAACTCAACAGACACCACTGACCCGACAGCCTAGGTTTCCACAACCTAAGCTCCGATACCATTTATGTAACACCCCCAATCCACTCAGGGATATTACACGCCGTAGACCCTTTCATCAAGGATCTACCAGGCTGGTAAACAACGTCAAACATCTCAACAATGCCTTTAAGGCTAAAATGACTCAGTAGAACGATTTAGTCTTTCAATAAAATACATACAACTCAAACACATTACATGCCCACGCAGGGGTCGAATACAACACACTCCCGTACAACGGGAAAGAAATACTGCAGCGGAAATAAAATACAACTAAACCAATACGACATCAATGGGTCCTCGTGTGATTAGTATCGTTCATCTTTCATCATCCTTCATGCCGACCCTGTGCTCTGCTCCAAAACCTGAATGCAATACAGACATCCACCCCCCGAATACTCGGGGGTTAGCAAAACTCCACTGTTTTGCTAGTGCAAGTATAAAATACGAAAACGAGCCATACATACCATACTCCACGGAACATGTTAATCATAAACATACATCCCGAGGTAAATCACTTAATCAAAACGGTTAAATCGAAAGATAGGGGTAAAACCGATATTTATCTTGTGAAAACATTTTACGATCTCGGGAGTTTTGAAAACATTTGGGATTTTAAGAATTCTCAAGCCTTTCGAAAACATTTAGGGACACAACCCAAAAGTCATTTTCCCAAAGCACAATTACGATAACAACACACGTGGTCCACGACTCAATTCACAAAACACGGGGTCCATGACCCAAATCATCAAACACACATTCCTAGGGATTATTCGCGTCCCGTGCTAACAAGCCACGAACCTCAGATGCCCCCGCAGAACATACCCGAGTGAATAACCCAATAGGAAACCATACCAAATCACATGTCACCGTAACAACAGTCACGTGACCACAAGCACAGATACATTCATAACCAATCACAACCATAAGTTATCCCGGCATCGGGCTAACAAGCCACGAACCTCGGAGTCCCCGCAAGACATACCCGATGATAACCCCACCAGTTATCCCGGCATCGGGCTAACAAGCCACGAACCTCGGAGTCCCCGCAAGACATACCCGAATTGGATAACCCTACGGTCTCGCCCGACCCATACTAGCAAGTATGGATCCCGGAGATTCAACAATCCTACCCGGAGGCACATCACATATAACGAATACACAACAATAATCGATTATCAAGCCAAACAACATTAAGCATCACAATCTCCTTTCAAAGGAGTAACAACTAACATCACACACATTACGTTCTTACCGAACAAGTACACCATAACAATACGTAATCCCCGACAATGGATTACGGTCTATTAAACTCACCCGAAGTGATCATATTATCTTTCAACATACAAAACCATCACACATATACTGAGAACACATATTCACGAAGTATACGAATTATCGTTGAAAGACAACATTTAGCGAGAACATACTGATCCCTTTTTACGTTCATTAAACATTGTATTTCGTATAAAAATCATTTATCAACAATTATGCCTATGAAACATGAAACGTATGGGCAAGATACTTGCCTCGATACCACGAGCACGGAACCACGAACGGACACGGCTCAACCGGGGAGCTTCAGAACGCCCAATGCTATCGAAACGGAAGACGACGACGAACGGAAGGGTTCGAAGCGGTTTCTTCGCAAGAAACTCGACCCTAACATCATATAATAAATAAATCAACGATCATACAAGGAAGAATAATCGTAGAATGCCCGAAAACCCCTCTATGACATTCTACCGGACACCTTCAAGGCGTCGATCAAGAACTCGACCAAAACAACGAATCGATACAATCCAACCATGGAATAACAAGGGAAATGATATAATTCATCTAAATAATCATCAATCCATCATAATCCTAAGTTATTACGGCTCAAACGGACGAAATCCAACAAAAACCCCAATTTCCCCAAAACTAGATTATCAAGAAATCTGACCTTGATTCGGTCGATCGGAGGAGGTTATAGGATGATTGATTGATGATAGAAACTCAAGAGCTTCGTGGATTCACCGCCTGACAACATGACTTCGACCTCTCGAAGTTTCCAGCCACGGAAGGAGAAGAACGAAATGAAAAACGGGTGAAGAAATAGTCTGCCCGACCATATATATACTGCCCAGCATCCTGCCGACAACTTACGGCCGTAACCGGCAGACCTTACGGCCGTAACCTGCATTCGTCAAAATCCGCCCAGCGCCTGCCGATCGCTTACGGCCATATCCGACAGGGCCTTACGGCCGTAACTCGGCACTTACGGCCGTGCAGGCCAGTCCTTACAGTGCGTCGGCATTCGTCCGAACTTTGCACAGCACCCATACGGTGCGTGGCGGCGACCCTTACGGCCGTAACCGGCCTTTGTCCAGCCACGCTTGCCGAGCACGTACGGCCGTAACCAGCACCTTACGGCCGTAACTAGGCCAGGCCAGCCTTTCCGCCGTGGCCATTGTGGCCACCTGACGGACGACCCCGAAACCCGAACCTAAATATGAATCGAAGATACGTTTACGAAGTACTCGCAAAGACGAATCCGAGCACTAAGAGAACACACGATTCCGACCACCCGAAGGCTCGAAATTCGACAACGGAAAGTAATTACCCCAAACTTTGGGAAATTACGAAAATGGCCCAAAACGTCCGAAATACACGATACGTGATCGAAACACCAAACCAAAACTCGCAACATGAATAATAGCATTAAATGAACTTACGAGAAACTCGAAACAACAGTTTCGAACGATATTCACAAGAATCGAACCCACGTGCGGAAAAGCCGCTAAAAAGCACGGAACTCAACAAAACGACACCGAAACGAACTCGGACGTCGAAAAGTGCAGAATTAAATATTCTCAGAATGACGAAACGGTCATGAGCGAGTCGTCAAAACGGACTTTCGCCGAAAAAAAGAAATTACCAGAAATCGAAATTACGGGTATTACAATTAAATATTAAAACAGTCCTTATCTTTTAAAAGACTGTTAACGTATTCGAAATAAAGTAAAATAAATTTGAGTATATGATAGATATTTTATTATAAAACGAGATAACTTGAAGGGGTTTATCTTTAGAGAGATTTTAGGATCTAGGTTTCAGTTATTAAGATTATCCGAGTACAAATTTTAGTTATTTAATTTACAATTTGATTCGAGCTTTTAAAATATTCAACAGTCATTTTCTGTAAAAAAAAAAATTGATTCGGTCTTTTTATTTAATTCGAATTAAATAAAAATAAATCTTTCATATGGTAGATATTTTATTATCTAAACAAGTAATTTATAACTTTTATTAATATAAGTTATATATCTTGCTAGAGTTGTTAGGATTTGGGTTTCAATTATTTACACAAAACCAATTATCTATTAGTTATCTAATTTGCAATGTTATTCGCTCCTTTAAAATATTAGAACATACCTTTTTTGTTTGATAGACATCTCAATAAATTCAAATTAAACCAAAATAAACTCGAATCTTTTATCTAAAGTAAGTTTTATGTGATGACTTTAATTAAAATGAGTTGTTCATTTTTATAGAGTTTTTGGGATCTGGGTTTTAATTAGTATCTTTTAGAGATATACACCGAAATCAATATACATATCGAAATCGACACAATTCGAAATATTGTATTTCCCATGAGTAGAAAAGTGGGAATTTGAAACCCAAGATAAGTTAATATGATCCACAAATTTAAGTTGTTAGAGAAACGTGAATCGAGACAATTACAACGATATTGAAATACTTATAGATTTTGGCGCTGTGCTCGCCTGTACTTATAGCATTCATATAGACCACTTCAATATCAGCAACACATCTAGGGCACTGGTTGTGCGGAAGTTGTCTTTTTAAATGCGATAGAAATTCTTCGTCACTTGAATTACAGAATAGTGGAACGCCAAGGTAGTTAGGAAGCTTAAATTTCATTTTTGAAAGCCTATTTTTCAGTTGCCATCTGCATGATGTGACATAGAATGCGCTCTTAGAATTATCCTCCAACATCGAGAACCCTTGAATTCCCTCTTTTCTATGTTTTTCATTACCACTAAACAGCTTCATGAAGTTCAAACAATATGTGGCTTCATGGTGATTGAGGTTTAGGGCGATAATCATTAATTCAAATGATTCGTCTTCATTTTCATCAACGAAGAACTTTAACTACAAAACAATGAAATAGTAATAAAATTAGGAGAATATGAGATAAAAATAATTAGTAACTAATTAGATATTAATGTACCAATGATTTTCTGAACAGCGCTTCAGGATTTTTTGAAGCCACCAGCTTATCTAACATTGGAGTAGAAACATCGTGTTGCATGTCAACACTAAGCAGCTGCAAAATGCTTGGTGTGTTACCCAACTCGTAGAAGGATCGACAGCTGGGAATCGTAATATTATTTGTAGTTAGAGAAATTAATAATTTGTTTATATATACAATAACGCGCAGCGAATGAAGAACCTATGAAACCTGCAAATTACCTGGCGCCAGCGTTTACCCAGGCGTTAGGTAATTGACGTGCAAGCTTCTACATAATGCACATGATTAAATCATGTGGCAAATTTGTAATTGCGTAGTTATCGATAATCATCATTCTTTTCGAATCAAACATTTCGAGATAAATACTGGTATTCCGACCTTGTGGTATGAGGAGCGATGTCATTTCGTGTTTATATAACACTCGGTTTTTAGGAAATACGGAGTGGCTTTGTGATAAGTATTGGGCTCCCAAGTAAATATCATAAATCTAGCTGAAAGTCGCCTTCAGGTCCCTATTAGTAGCTCAAATAAAATTAATTAATTTTTTAGAGGATTTGTGATAAGTATTTGTGTCCTACAAAATCCTGCAAATCTAACTAACTAATGGATAATATGATAAATATTATAAATAGCTAAAATTGTGGAAGAATGAACAAACTAATTTGAATCGTTTTATATATATGAAGTAATTTGAGATCTTTTTGTTTTGCTGGAATTTGCCACGTAGGATTTTAGCTAAAATTGTGGAAAAATGATCAAACTATTTTGAGTAATTTTAGATCATTTTTTTTCTGATGGAATTTGCCACGTAGGATTTTAGCTAAAATTGTGGAAAAATGAACAAACTATTTTGAATAGCAAAATATATTTGAAATAATTTTAAATCATTTATTTTTTGCTGGAATTTGGCGCGTAGGATTTTGTCCCATGTGGCATGTCTCTTCTTTCAATTTCATCACCACTTTTCATATATATAGATTGCTGGGTAGTGCCAAACAGTGCATTAGCATATTGTACCACATGCTTAATGTATTGTACAGAACAACACGTCAATGTAGGGGTGAGCTCGGTTCGGTTTGGTACGGTTTCTAGCTAAAACCGATACCGAACCGCATCTTATCGGCATCTAGCATTTGAGTGCCGAAATGATTCGGTTTTAAATCGGCCCGGTGTGATCGGTTTCGGTGTCGGTTCGGTAGCGGTTCGGTGTCAATGGGCTGATTAAATGGGCCACTTAAGTTGGGCTTGTGCCAGACCCAAATTGAACTACTTGGGCTAAATCAGACAATTGCAAGTTCAAATAGAAGGATTTAGACATAATTAATCCACTTCAAAGCTTGAATAAAAATAAAATCTACTTCAATAACATGATAATAACTAAGGATTCAAAAAGTCCAATATCAGATTAAACAAAAGTCTTGAATTTCCTCCTCAGCACAAGTCCATCAATTCATAACGAGCTGCGCAAAGAAAAAACAAAGTATGCCGAAGATAAGCTAGGTATACACTACAACCACGGCCGATTTGTTTAAGAAGCCAAGTCAAGATGTTTTTTTGTTTAAAAGGACCCCTATCTTTATTTTTTGTTTCAATAGTCTTTTATGTCCAATAAAATATAAAAAAAATATTCAATTACTAAAATGTCCTTGCTTTCAAAAAGACTCTATTACCCTTAGAAGAACAATGGCCTACGTCAAAACCTAATTCTCAGCTCTTCTTCTTCGCCCCGCCACTTTTTTTACCAGTTTTTTTTTTTTTGCAATTTCCTTGCTCTTCCATGCATCATTTACTTGAAGTAACACGATTTAATAATTCCATGATATTAGTATTGCGTCAAATGTCCTTGAAGTATTAGAAGCACGATTTGGAAATTTCAAATTTGGAGCAAGCATTAATTTGGAGAAGAAGTGAAGGTAATTGTAATGTATGTTTTAGGAAATATCTCAATTGTTGTCTTGTTGGTGTTTTGTTTGTTTTTATATAATGTTATACTGGTAAAACGAGTCCGAAGCCATTTTTTCTTTTTGATTCATTCATAACGAGTTCACAGTCGTTTTAGGCTTATCTACTATTATTACGCGAAAACGAGTTCAAGATCGTTCTGTCTTCCTCCTGTTATGCATAACGATATAGAAGTCTTTCTGGTTATATTATTCTCCTTGCTACGAATCTGTTTGTGTCATTTATATTCGTATTTAATAATATATAGTTAGTGAGAAACATGGTCTCACGATATCTAAAATGCATTAATGTTTGGAGCATGTCCATATATATTTGTGTTTCTTTAGTAGACTTAATATGATATATTTTGCTAAAAGAGCTATGTTGATACAGATATGGATGACGCGGATTCCGTATGGATATCAATGTGTTACCCAGTTGAATTTGAGGAGAATGATGAAGGTGTATGGAGATGGAAATATATGGGTAATACAAAAGGGAGGACAACTCCAATTCTTGTTCCGAGAGCAATTTCGTATGTGGAATTATATGAAAAAGTGAAAGGGGAGTTGAAGATTGATTCAAGTTTGTATGAAATAGAGATGTCATGTTTTGACCCAAATATGCCTCATGTTGCAGCAGCACCGACCATCATTGACAATGATAACAACGTGAAGTGGTTTGTTTCGATATGTAGGCGAGCATATCTATGTGTAACTGTTTTTCAAGGAGCTCCTAAAAATAGAGAACAATTTAACGTTGGTGCACTTGAATTGCGAAATGACAGTGAAGAACAACTTGAAAATATGGCCAGGGGGAAAGATATTACGCAAATTGAAAGTGTTTCTATCGAACACAATGGTGGTGGAATGTTACTTGATTGGAACAATGTTCAATGTATTCCATATAGCCCGCAAAGACCAACTCCAAATGACGATGACGGTTTGCTTCTACTTGAGACTTCTAGTAACAATCTCGTAAATGACAATATTGATGACAATGAGGTTGATATGGATGGACCTGAATCTCCTAGTATGAATCCGACAAATGACAATATCGAGTACCACATAAATGGGGTATCTAGTAAGGTTGTAATTTCAAGTTGTTCTTTGGTTCAGAAGGCTCATCGCAAGAATACCAAGACGAAGACATAAAAGCCAAACAATTGTTTTCAACAAAAAAGCCTTGTGAAAAACTGCAGTTGCTTGCTTTGAAGTTTCACTTTGAATTCAAAGTGAAGAAATCAAATAAGAGCGTTTATACTATTGTTTGTGTGGAGGAAAACTGTGGATGGCGCTTACGAGCAACAAAAATGAAAAATTCTGAGATATTCGAAGTTCGAATATACCGAGGTCTTCATACTTGTTCCATGAGTATTCGTCGTAAAGACCATAAGCATGCTTCCTATATAGTTATCGGAAACCATGTCGCTCCTAACTATCAAGATGCCAATCGAGTTTATAGACCGAATGACATTATTAGTGACATTCGTCGAAAGTTCGGCATAAGAATTAGTTACACTAAAGCTTACATGGCGAAAGATTATGCTACGGCATTAATCCGTGGAAATCCCCACCAAAGTTATGCTAAGTTGCCATCTTATTGTCACATGTTGGAATTACAAAATCCAGGAACACTGACATTCATCCACACTACTGAAGATGATTGTTTTTTATATTTATTTATGGCATTGGGACCAAGCATACGCGGATTTACTACCTCGATGTGAGTAATTTCTGTGGATGGAACTTTCTTGACCTCGGATAGGAAAGGTACTTTACTTTTAGAAACTTGTCAGGATGCAAATTATCAAATATATCCGCTCGCGTGGGGGGTGGTTGATTCAGAAAATAATAGCTCATGGACGTGGTTCTTTCAGAAACTACGCATAATAACGGGTGATACGAAGGACCTCGTGATAATTTCTGACCGTGCAGCATGCACAAAAAATGGATTTCAAAGAGTTTTTGAGTTTGCCCATCATGGAAATTGCATATACCATATCCAAAAGAACCTAAAGAGCAGATTTCCAAAATGTGACCTTGCACATTTATTTACAAAAACAGCGGAAGCTTATACAGTTTCTGAATTCGAAAATTACTTTGCGGCATTGTCAAGTAAGAAGGAGGGAATTGATACATACTTATTGGAAGAAGAGTTTTGTTATTGGTCACGGGCGCACTTTGATGGCACACGATATAATATCATGACATCAAACAATGCTGAGATACTAAATGGTTTGTTGAAGAGTGCTCGTGAATTTCCTATCTTGGGTTTGATAGACTACATCCGAGAGACACAACAACGATGGTTTTTTGAAAGACATGTTGAAGCAGAAAAATGCACGACTATTCTTACTCCATCATTAGAAAAGAAGATGTACATGAATTATAATGGCTCGAATGATTTTGATGTAAGGCATGTTTCTCCGAACATTTATGATGTTGGTAATAATGTAGAACGACACATTGTGGACTTGGAGATATTGAGATGTACATGTAGGAAGTTTGATATAGACAAGTTCCCATGTGTGCATGTAATTGCTGCGGTAAAGTTGAACGGAGGTGATGGCTACACTGTTTGCAGTCCTTTCTACAGTACAGAATGTTGGAAGCGAGCATATTCAGATTTTGTGTTCCCATTACCAAATGAAGTTGAATGGAAAATTCCGGAGCATGTGAGGGCTAAAAATGTCCTCCCGCCATTAAGGAGGAAACAAAGTGGCAGACCACCAAAAAAGAGGAAAAGATCGGCGGGAGAAACAAGAAACCCTCCAAAGTGTAGTAAGTGCAAGAAGACGGCTCATAACAGGTCCACTTGTACAAGCATAAGTGCCACATATGAGTAATAATTCCCGAAGTGACAATTTCTTTTTATATTTGTATTAGAATATGGACGAGCAGTTTATATTATGTAGTGGGATTTTATAGTTTGATGTTAAACTGTTATTTTGTATAATGCATATCAGTCCAAAGTTAGTTCTATATCGTTATTTTGTATTAAAAATGATATTCAGATCGTTCTTGTACCTTGCTACATTCTCTGCTCAAAACGAGTTATATATCGTTCTTTTGCAAAGAAAACGATATTCAGGTCGTTCCCGTACCTGAGTATACTTAAACTGCCAATAACGAGTTCTAAGTCGTTTCTTTATATGAATAACGATTTTCAGATCGTTCTAGTACAAAATGAACTAACGACGTCTAGATCGTTTTTCTGCATACATAACGAGATACCTCCTTTGGACATGTACCTTTAAACGTCAGTAACGAGTTCAAGTCGTTTCTTTGTATGAATAACGAAATTAAGATAGTTTCTGTAAAAAAATATTAACAACTTAGTGAAACTGGGCGCGATTTTGATATCGTTACGGCAGTCAAATAACGATATCTATATCGTTACATTATATTACAGTAATGCCATTATATTATTTAAGTTCGAAAATTGTGACGTGGTAAAACATCTTCATATCGATATATAAGTCGTTATAACGATTTGTAAGTCGTTTACAATTTAAAAATCGTTATAGTGACTAGATAACGAACCTAATAACGTTGGAGTTGAAATTAAAACAATAACGATTTTCAAACCGTTTCTTCAACCAAATAACGACTTCATGTTCGATCTTCTTTCGGGTTAAATAAAACCATAACGATATCCAAATCGTGTTTAAGAAAAAATTACGATCTAGAACACGTTTCTTTTTAAATATACACTATCACGTGTTTTAAATCGTTTCTTTGCTCAAGAAACGACTTGCATATCGTTCCTAAAAATAATGACCAAAGCTCATAACGTGTTGTATATCGTTTTAGTAGGAAACTTACGAGTCCAATATCGTTACAGTATATTTATTAATTAAAACAAGATATATATCGTGCCTTTGTATGGAGCACGAGTTGTAATTCGTTATGAATCAAAATTGATAATTTCGTTGTTTCTTGCCATCCATCATGAGTCCTACATGTGTATACAAATAAAAATTATAATACAATGTGATTCGAAAGAATTTCAAAATGATAGATCAAACACATAGACATGATGGATCACCTCTTCATTGTAGAAGTTATATAGTGAAACTTGAACTTGGAAACTTGATTGATTTGATCATCATTTTGAAGTTCTTTTGAATCACGTAGTATTATAATTTTTACTTGTATACACATGTAGGACTCATGATGGATGGCAAGAAACAACGAAATTATCAATTTTGATTCATAACGAATTACAACTCGTGCTCCATACAAAGGCACGATATATATCTTGTTTTAACTAATAAATATACTGTAACGATATCGACTCGTAAGTTTCCTACTAAAACGATATACAACACGTTATGAGCTTTGGTCATTATTTTTAGGAACGATATGCAAGTCGTTTCTTGAGAAAAGAAACGATTTAAAGCACGTGATAGTGTATATTTAAAAAGAAACGTGTTCTAGATCGTAATTTTTTCTTAAACACGATTTGGATATCGTTATGGTTTTATTTAACCCGAAAGAAGATCGAACATGAAGTCGTTATTTGGTTGAAGAAACGGTTTGAAAATCGTTATTGTTTTAATTTCAACTCCAACGTTATTAGGTTCGTTATCTAGTCACTATAACGATTTTTAAATTGTAAACGACTTACAAATCGTTATAACGACTTATATATCGATATGAAGATGTTTTACCACGTCACAATTTTCAAACTTAAATAATATAATGGCATTACTGTAATATAATGTAACGATATAGATATCGTTATTTGACTGCCGTAACGATATCAAAATCGCGCCCAGTTTCACTAAGTTGTTAATATTTTTACGAAACGATCTTAATATCGTTATTCATACAAAGAAACGACTTGAACTCGTTACGCTTTAAAGGTACATGTCCATGAGGTATCTCGTTATGTATGCGAAAAACGATCTAGACGTCGTTAGTTCATTTTGTACTATAACGATCTGAAAATGGTTATTAATATAAAGTTACGACTTAGAACTCGTTATTGGCGCTTAAGTATACTGTGCACGGAACGACCGAATATCGCTTTTCTTTGCAAAAGAACGATATATAACTCGCTTTGAGCAAACACAATGTAGCAAGTCTAGAATGCATAGCTTGCCATTTCACTTCTCTTTTTATCTTATATATGTATACGAATTTTAGAAAACTTCCCAGTATCACTTTCACAATTCTAATTAAAAAAGAACAACATTTATTTTTCAAAATTACAACTACTCAGTTTCATAATTCTAATTAACCAAAAACTTACAACATCATTGTCCAAAATACATCTAACAAGCTTATAAAATAAGAAATTCAACAACCGTAAATCTGGAAAATGTTTCATATCCACACCAAGTGACAACTCCAAAAACTTCAAACTAAGGTTCAAAGTTCCAAGCCAATAACTCGGCAGCTAATTTCTTCCGCCACATTGATATGTGTTCCCAACTTATTTTGCCCACATCCACATTTCCTTGAAGAAATTCGATGTACTTCAACATAAATAGTCCACAATCAGATCTACATATATGATGAATAAGTTGTCAGATATGAAATTTCAGAATTTAAATGTTACACTAATTTCATGTAATCTTACCCATTGTTTTGTTGTGGAATATTATCAATAATTACGAACTTGAATTTCTCCGTGCTATAATTCTCATCGGACGTGACATGAAATTTTATTAACATAGGAATAACCTCTTGCAATGGCAAAATATAGCTCTCCAGTACCGCCCAACGCATATGATTCTTTAGACTATCGAACATAAAAATTGTCCTCTCCTCCAAATCAATCTTCAACGCAAACCAATGATTGTTAGTGTTACACGGGAGATATACATACTTACAATCTTTCCATGGTTTGGCTAACTCTGGAGTATCCCCTGCCACATAATTCAGAAGACTCTTACTGCATTTGAAATCTTTCTTCCGTTGCCATGATCCACTTGCTTCCAAAATGTATTGATAGAAGTATGTATCCAATATACAACAATTTTGTTGGAAGACATTTGGATACTTTGAAGATCTCTCTCGTATTTGGTATAGGGCCTCGTTTATAATCTGTATACATAAAGTAGTTTTTCGAACAATGAAAATTCTTCAGAGAAATTACTTTCAGTATTCAATACAAGATGAAAATTAATACTTACGCTCCCAGTAACCCAACCATCCACATGCAACAGGTCTAACAAATTGCCTTTACTTTCGAACTGTGCAAAGGTATTATGTCACTGCAGACATAAAATAATAATTACAACGTGCTCAACTCATTAAGTGATAATATTCATGAAAGTTTATTCAAGCATTAATAAAGTGCTCGAAAAATATAAGAGGCTGCAAATTACCTAACAGATACAGTTTCAAGCCATTTATCTAGAGATTCCATCTTCCAAGGATCAACTTCACGGAAAGGATTATATTGATCAATAACTTCTAATCTTCTCCTCTTTAAAGGGTCCGTGAAGGGAGAATAGAAATATCTTGTTTTTCGCTTAATGCGATATCCTCGTCCTTTCGGTGTGTCAGAGTCGGAGCCCACCTCCACTAAGATGTTACCTGTATGTTTTGATATAATTACACACATATACTCGACTGCATATCAATTCAATATCAATTCGCTTATATTTTTGCATACCTGTACTCGACTGTATATCCTCCTCCGCCTCCCCCTCCTCATGTTTCGTCGGCGTTCGAAAACCAGAAATCTCTCCTACACCTGACTCAACTCGAACCTCTAATTTTTTTTCTAACTTTTCATTCGATCTCCCTCCCTCATTTCCTAAGTTAACTTCAGCATCCACTTCTTCTTCTAATTTTTCCTCCTTTTTTTCGCTCGTTCTCATCCCCTCAACTCCAACTTCTACTTCTGTTCCTCTCTCAATCCCTTCTCCACATTCTTTCTCCACCTTTTCACCATATGTGGGTGCATATGCTGCACTACTATTGGCACCATCGAATGCACCAGGTGTTGAATGAGGTTGAACCACCCCTTGCAATTCAAGCAATCTGTCAATTTTGCGATCCATGCAATCAAGTCTGGTGGACATGACCTTTAATAATCTTACTACGTCCGCAAGGTTCATTTCCTTACTTTCTGGAGCTGGTAGATAACCACGAGGTGATTGTTGGTGAATAAAACGTGGGGCCATTACATCTTCCCGAAACTCCTCTTTTTCTACATTAGGAGGAGTAACAATATCTTCTTCCACAAATGGGATTGACTCTTGCCAGTAGACCTCGTGCAACTCATCCTCATTGGGAACTAATGTAGATTTAACTTCCACCTATATAGATAAAACTATTAAATAGTTAGTTACTAACAACAAAAATTACATTTTATAAATTATTAACTGATTACAATTTTATGTTTTATGTTCCATACTTAAGTTTTATTTTGTATAGATTTAATTTCTGTTTTATACAGATTTAATTTCTGTTTTATGTTCCATACTTAAATTTTACTTTCTATTGTTTAACTTTTTACTATTAGAATTTAGTGTACAATTTATTTTATTTTAGTTTCAGTTTTTTAAATATGTTATAATTTCAGTTTTATTTTCTATTTCAGTACATTTATTTCTTTAATGATATATATATATATATCAGTTCTACTAAACTATATTTAACATGAATTATAAAATCGAAAATAAAAATTAGAGTAAAATATTTGTTACCTCTCTAGATTCTAGAACCAAATCAATATGAGCAGACATCAACCTTTTCTGCATTTCCCAAGCGACAATTCTTGGTATTCCATTCCCATGTTTTGTAGCAAATTTATTTCCTAGAGTTGGAATTGCTTCAAAAGCCCAGACCTGTAGTAAAACAAGTATTAAATCCATATTAAATTGCAGCAAAATAACTTTATAAAAGACAAGTTAGTTGTTTGATCTTACCATTAGAGCAAGAGGAAATCCATGCAATGTATATCTACATTGTTGTGCATTCAATACATCGGTCAAGTTACGTTTGAGTACTCTTGTGGTGTACTCAAATGACAAATTTGCCCAAGGATACTTGTTGAACCTCTCTACATCATCGACCAAATCAAACCACCATAAATCAAGAAATGTGTTCTCCTCCGCAGCCAAAATCACATACGACAAAATAACTAGAAGTCCTAGCTTGTACTTGTCAGTTGGTCTCTTTTTGCAACGCTCAAACGCATTGTACACATCTAGCCTCGTTATCTTTCCCCGACTATTCTTAAAGTAATTTTTGACTAGTGGTGAATCTACTCCATATGTGTTCACGTCTTCAAATTTACCCGCCTTTAAGCCAGTCACGAGTACAAACTCTTGCAAGCCAAATCTTGCCAATTTATTTCCAATAACGAACCAAGCTTCTTTCTCAGTGTTCTTTGCCAATCTCAATATCAAATTATGCACAATTTGTGATGCCAATTTAATTCTTCTCAACTTAAGTAACAATCCAAAACAACTACTCTCCAATTTTTCCTTACATTTTTTATCAAGTTTTTCGTACACATCATTCATTAATTTAATATTAGATCTATTGGTGATTGTCGCATCACCTATTTCTTTCGTATCAATCACATATCGCTTCTCCATATTGCTGCAAAACAGAAAAAAATTACTTTCAATATATAACATAAATCAAGATTTCAAGATTTCAAAAAGCTCAACACTGAAACTTGCACCGAAGAAACAGATTTAACAATCAATACAATGAAAATATAGGGTCGTTTACTGAAGCATCAATCACCACAATAACTCAATCACTTCACCCAATAACATTGCAAATTTTAGGCCGCTTTGTTTACGCAGTCACAAATGGCAGCAAATCTCTGCGTTTTTACATTAGGTTTAACTCGTAGATTCTACCAATAAAACCTAAACATCAAAGTTAGAAAAGCTTAATGAAAGAATAAATAACTTTGACAACCAAAATGAAAAAAAATATAGCATTGTTTACTGAAATTAGGGATTTGCAAAGAGAATGTTACCTTTGTTGACGATTAGAATTCACAGCAGCCCGTTCTATCACTTCGAATTTTTCTCGTTGAACTTTTTCGCCTTCTCCGATTAAGCTTCGAAATTCGGACGAGGAGATGTTTTACTCCTTCGGTGAATTACGGAGGGTGAGTTCTCCTTCTCCGGTTGAGCTTCAAACACCAAGCAGAAAAATTAGTTCTTTTGTTGGATTTTCGAAATTAGGGAGGAAAAATGGAAGAAAAATTAGGGTTGGGAAAAAAAATAAGAGAATTGGGCGCTGAGAGGTTTGCCCGACTGTCAAGAAGAAGGAAGATATGACAGGTTTTAGGGGAAGGAAGATATAAGGTTAAAAATGTCTTTTACGCTTCTTAGTATTTTTAATATTTATATTTATATTAATTTTTGGAAATGTTGGTCAAAGACTATCTGAACAAGTTTTTTAGTGAGGGGGTCCATGTAGACAATTTTTCCCTACAACCACTCTCAACCACTCTCTTCTCTTCCACGAGGTATTGGCTTCATTTAATTTATCTCTTTTTTTATGTAAATATTTGCAATATATCCCACAGTTGATTGTCGTCTTTGTGATTCTGACTGAACTTTGAACTTTAGGGTGTTTGCTATTTCTTCGATTGTACTCAATTTTAGGGCTTGCTATTTCTTCAATTGTTTCATTTCATAGCAAAAAGATAGTTTCTTTAATCACTTTACAAAGGTCTTGCCTTCAATTTAATTCATCTCTTTTTTGATGTATATATTTGCAATATATTTCACTGTTGAATTTTAGGGCTTGCTATTTCTTCAATTGTTTAATAGCAAAAAGATAGTTTCTTTAATCACTTTACAATTGACTTTATTTTTTTTTATTTTTTTTTTTTTTGATACCGGGTTTTGAACTACACGTTAGTTGGGATAACATTTTACCCCACAAGATCGCTTATCGCTTAAATCGCGAGATGTATCCTCCTCTGCTTCTTAAATATCCTCAACTACCGCGCATGCGAGTCGCCCCTGCCGATTGCTCCACGCTGACCCCAAATCCAACCGCAGTGCTCACCGAGATCTGGCCTCTACACCGCTGCCCTCAATATTTAATTGTTCCACCAACAGACTTCTGAGGCCAGACTCAACCCTTACCAAAGACTAAATGATCATCGGCCAGAAATTCAATTCCAAAGTCAGCCACTCAGATCAACCCCACCTCCAACTAAATTGAAGGTCAGGTGGCCAACTGCGCCAAGGCAGTTGGTTTACAATTGACTTTATTAACTTTGCTGCTGCTTATTATGCTTGATGAATTTGCAAAGTTTCCAAAATCACGTTTTTTTTATTCGGTTGTTTCGGCCATAATTTTGGAAGTTTAGGTTTGTTCAATTCAGCCGAAAATCAATGGGCCACTTAAGTTGGGCAGATCCAAATTGAACTAATTGGGCTAAATCAGACAATTGTAAGTTCAAATAGAAGGATTTAGACATAATTAATCCACTTCAAAGCTTAAATAAAAATAAAATCTACTTCAATAACATGATAATAACTAAGGATTCAAAAAGTCCAATATCAGATTAAACAAAAGTCTTGAATTTCCTCCTCAGCACAAGTCAATCAATTCATAACAACCTGCACAAAGAAAAAACAAAGTCTGCAGAATAGTCATCTGTTTTATCGGTTAGGTTCGGTTTTTAAAGTCGGGATCCATATCTGAAACCGAAACCGAACCGCATAATTCGGTTTTCAAAATTTTAAGAACCGTACCATACCAATATATCTTATTGGTTCGGTTTTTCGGTTTTTTCGATATTTTCGGTATTATCAGTTTTTGTCGATTTTTCTGCTCACCCCTACGTCAATGCATATGATACAACATGTTGAAGGCCCAGCAGTGTAGCATGGAAATAACCCTATTTTTCCTTGCAAGTATGGCCGTATGTATATATATATATATATATATATATATATATATACACACTAGTATAACACTCGTGTAATTATACGGGAACACAAAAAAGAATTTTTATGTAAATATATAATATGTAAATCGTTCATTATAAATACTTATTTATAAACTACACTATTTGTTCTGTTTAATCATTCTCATTGCAAGAAAAGATTTAGTCTTTTTTGATCTTCACTCTTGATATGGCTACATAAAACTAACCATGACCGAATACGGACTTTGGAAGATACATACCGATATGAGAAATCTTTTGACCTTGACTCTTAAATATAGTCATGGCAAAGCTCATAATAAGTGGAAACTTATGTATTTGAAATTTAAATGGTAATTGATATCTAAGGGGATTAATATCAATTGTGGAATAAATATTTTACTCTCAGAATTATTCCTCGAATTTTTTTGTTCAATAATATGGTTACGGGTTTGGATAATTATTAATAATGTGACATTGCATAATTCTGATGATTGATCCATATTTTGAATTAGCATAATTGAAACTCTAACTTACGATTCTAAGATGTGATTTGGAATTCGAGAACACTTGATACTGTCCAAAAAAATTAATTCGATATACTTGATTTTGACTTTTAGAGGGCAGAAATTTTGCATATACTATCAAAACTACGATATATCCGTTTGTATTTTGAAATTATAGACATCATATAATCGTTTACTATCTCCACAACGTGACATATCGCTTGTCTTTTGAAATTATAGACATCACGTAATCGTTTACTATCTCCACAACGTCGTTTGTTAGCGTCATGGTTGCTCTTTCTTCAAAAAATTACTTTATGTAAAGTTACTTTTAAATGAATGATAGTGCTTTCAACAATGGCTGGAATATGATCTTCGGCATTCCGGATTAGTAAATATCAAGAATATCAACCAAGGTTTCTCTATTGACTTTTTCACCCAGCTCACCATTTACAATTTGGAGGATTCGTTCGGATAAGTCCTTAATCTCTTGTAGATGATGAGATGACATTGTTTGTCCAACAATTAATCTCACAATTAATCTCATAATTATGAGTTTGCAATGATGCTCATGTGAAGAAGGGTTTATACTTGAATAACCAATATATGCATTGTCCTTTGGTACAACTTCATATGTACAATTATACTAAATAATTATAGCAAGGATAATTTTAGTAATATTTAAAATAAAAAAAGCTTTTGGAAATGCATAAGAGATTTTGACTTATAGCGTAAAATTAAGCACTTTTCAAATTGCAATAAAAAAACATAATAGTAGTATATATATATATTAATTACTGTATGACTTATTATAAATATACCTATTAATTTAGAAAACTACATCCAAGTCCTAGCATTAAAATTACCAAGAAATTTAACAATTATAATATAAGAATAGCTTGGATAAGTTAAAAAATATACATCATAATTTTGTCCTAATTAAAAACGACCTTAAAATTTTAAAAAATTATAAAATAAAAAACTCAATTGATTTGATTGAAGTACTTCAATGATATTTATGCTTATATGATGTTTTTTCAAATATTTAGCTTTATATTTAAGAGTATTAAAGTCTATCCATTTTACATTAAAATATAGAAAAATAGTTGAAGTACTTTTATTAATTTCTGAAACTTGTATTACAAAAAATCTCGTTTGGTTGAAGTGAAACTATATGTATATTCAATTTAAAATAGATTTTGGAATTACAAAGTAAGGAGATTATGACTTATAACTTAAAATTAAGTACTTCCCAATTTGCCAAAAAAACAAAAAAGAAGCATCATCGTAGTCCATATATAAGTGAATTACTTGTATGACTTATTGTAAATATACTAATCGCGGGGTTAACTAAGAAAACTACATCCACATCATAGCCTAATTAAAATTTCCCCCATTTTTTAAAAGTAAAAAATGCCCAATTTTGTTTGTAATATAAGATGAGCCGGAAAAAGTTATAGTGTATTTTCAGGCATTGAACTTCATAATTAAGTGTACTAAATTCAAGAAATGTTACATTCAAAAGAAGAGAAAAACAATTAGAGTATTTTAGTAATTTGTGAAACTTATAATACAAAAAAACTAAGTGATATTTGGTTCACTTGAAATTTTATATCATTTTTATATGATATTATTTTCAAACATTTAACTTAATATATAGAAGTATTAAAGTTGGCACATTTTACATTCAAGAGAACACATAAATAGTTGGGCACTTTTAATAATTTCGGAAATCCGTATTAGAGAAAACCTCAATTCATATCTTATTGTGTTAAATGAAATTTTAGTTCCACGTTTTTTTGGTCCTTTTTTTTGCCAAAATGATCCAAATCGTTAAGTATTTAACGGTTTCTGTATATGCCAAAAAAGAGATAATTTAATCCTTATGTTTGAAAAAAAATTACATAAGTTATTTGGATATAATTTAAAATACAAAAGCAAATCCAAAACTTTCAAAAATATATATTTGATTTTAAAAGTAAATAAATTTAAAACAAAAAAATAAAAATCACTTAAAACGATCAATTTTTATTTTCTGAAATTCTCTTTGTACAAAGATCTAGGAATTAGTATATTATTAAATTTAATTTCTTATATATTTTGCAATATCTCTTTAAAAATTCTTAAAATCAGCAATTATATAATTTATTAAATATAAGTTTTTTCATTTATTTTGTTATTTTATATTAATTAAATAAGATTTAAAACTAAAATAGACTAATTGATTTATTACATAGTTTCTTTGATTTATTTATAAATAATAATCAAAACCATTGTTTCTACATTTTCAATAATATTTTTAATAAGATTATTTCAATTTATTTAATTGATTAGGACTTCAAGTACCTTTTTAATTATATGTATTCAACACTTCTTTTTGCAATACTCCCAAGCATCTTTCATTTCAGTTGATTTTTTTTATTAGTATACCTAATTAATTAGTGGAATATATAATATTTCCGCGAGATTTTAGGTTTACGTTTTTAATATATAGTGCACACTACTATATTAAATTTCTCTTTGTTTGGGATTTATATTTTTAATTAATGAAAATATGAAATATTTTTATAAATATAATCAATTATTATTTATTCATAATTCATAATCCTTAATTCATATTCATAATTATTCACCATTGCTTGGATCTCTGCTACTTTCATTCTTCTATTCACTTTTCTCTGTTTGAAATTGCTTTTCCACATTCAAAAAATAATTTCTTCCGGCCCCACTTTCCACTTAAATTATTGAACAAACTCCAGGAAATGCAGCAGAGATCCAAGCAATGGTGAGCCTGCTAGAATTGATGAGCCCCTTTTACACAAGTCAGATAATGACGAGATCTCTAACAATGACGAATCCAGTACTTCATTTCAAGGGCCGCGAAACTTATTGTGTAATATCTCATGCATAGTTAAGATTCAAATACAAGAGGGCGATGTAAAGAGCAGTATGTTAATTCTCTAGTTTGCTTCCAAGAGTGGTGAATGGATAGTGTAGGATGACTTGGTCCAATATTTATAATTACTATTAGTTTTTTGGAAAATATAACATCACAACTTTATCCTATAAGAGTAACCATAAGTAGTGTATCATTGATTCATTATTGCTATAGTATTACTATGATGAGTATTTTTCAAAAATTTTATTAATAAAAAATAAATTAAAAGGGATTCAAGTACTGCAATAAGTAATAAAAGTAGTGCTGCACCAAACATAATTTTTCTCATCTCATTCAGGTTCTACTTATAAAGTTTGCAACCAAACAGCTCCTAAGATCAATTTCATTAGAAAACTGTTACACGTCTCATCATTGCTGAAGCCCGGGGGTTATTTAACTTGCAGGCATTTTTGGTTTGTTAAACTTGTCGTGGGTTTGTTAAATCAAAAATGCCTCAAGACTTGGTTATGCAAGTTAAATAACCCCCGGGCTTCAGCAATGATGAGACTGTGTAACAGTTCTCTCTCTTGCTTTTCAGTCTCGACGCATCATTGTCATCACCATCATCACAGGTACAAGGTTAACTTGTATCACTTATAGACCAGATAAAGACAAACAGAGAGTTCCCTCACCAGTAAATGTTGCATGTAAAAATTAGGGGTGAGCTCGGTTCGGTTTGGTACGGTTTCTAGCTAAAACCGATACCGAACCGTATTTTATCGGTATCTAGCATTTGAGTACCGAAATGATTCGGTTTTAAATCGGCTCGGTGTGATCGGTTTCGGTGTCGGTTCGGTAGCGGTTCGGTGTCAATGGACTAATTAAATGGGCCACTTAAGTTGGGCTTGCACCAGGACCAAATTGAACTACTTGGACTAAATCAGGCAATTGTAAGTTCAAATAGAAGGATTTATACATAATTAATCCACTTCAAAGTTTGAATAAAAATAAAATTTACTTCAATAACATGATAATAACTAAGGATTCAAAAAGTCCAATATCAGATTAAACAAAAGTCTTGAATTTCCTCCTCAGCACAGGTCCATCAATTCATAACAACTTGCACAAAGAAAAAACAAAGTCTGCAGAATAGTCATCTGTTTTATCGGTTCGGTTCGGTTTTTAAAGTCGGGATCCATATCTAAAACCGAAACCGAACCGCATAATTCGGTTTTCAAAATTTTAAGAACCGTACCATACCAATATCTTATTGGTTCGGTTTTTCGGTTTCGGTTTTTTCGGTATTTTCGGTATTATCGGTTTTTGTCGGTTTTTCTGCTCACTCCTAGTAAAAATATAACATCCATCTGATAGAGAAATTTTGATTGATATTCTTGATATTTATTAATCCGGAATGCCGAAAATCATATTGCAGCCATTGTTGAAAGCACTACCATTCACTTATACAGGGGCGGATCACAAGCCTTTCAACTGCGGGGGCCGAAGTTAATATCTTATATGTTTTTAAAAATACAAAAGATACATTATCCAAAGTTATAAATAACAAAATATTAAAACTAGACGTTAAATATAATAATACCAAACATCGCTCATCAAAGTGGAACCCGTCGATCATTCGCGGCCTTGAAATCTTCTATAATTTCATCCAAAGTAATCTTTTCAGCAAATTCTCTTTCGATATACAAAACCAACGAGTCATTTAAAAACTCATCTTCTATTTGACTCCGTATCCTTATTTTCATCATTGCTGAAAATGATCTCTCGGTTGTCGCGGTAGAAACTGAGAAAGTAAGTAACAGACTAATTACTCGATAAATAAGATCAAAAGTGGTTTCTCTTCTACTCCTCACCAACCATGAACATAATTCCTCGTTCTAATTCACTAAGATCAATATCATTACTATTTATTTGAGCTTTTCTGCAAGGGTTTTCGGTAATCGGAACACTAGGTGAAGGAGTATTATCATCTCGATTTGTTGTCTCTTCTGTATCTTGAGAAGAAGAACTAACATGTTTTCTTTTAAAAAACCCATGAATGGTAGATTGAGTTTTCTTCATCTACTGATCTACATATCAAATAAAATTAATAATTTTATCACATTTTAAATCAATTGAACTATCAAAGTATTAAAACAAACGAGTAAAGAGACAAAGAGTGAAAGAGTAGAGGGCAAAACCGAATCGAATCAATCGATGGCCGTCTTCTTTTTACTGGTTCGCTGGAGGCTTCAAATCCTTCGATCTTAAGCTGGAAGCCTGGAATGGAGTCGGACTCACAGAGAATCGATGGCCGCTGTCTGTGCTGGTGCGATTGCGAAGCCGAATCGATGGAGTTTTGCTCGCTACAGTCAGAACTCAGAAGAAGGCCGACGAGCAACGAATGGATTCTCACTTTTAGAAGAAGAATGATGTGTTGTGGGCTTTAGGGGTAATATTAGTGTTGTGGATTTTACTCTTTAGGTAATATATCTATTAATTATTTACAAAAAAAGCCCAGGGGCCTTGGCCCCTAAAGGCCCCCAGAGGCCTCCGCCCCTGCACTTATAAGCAACTTTCCATAAAGTAATTTTTGAAGAAAGAGCAATTCTGGCGCCAATAGTATATGGAGATAGTAAACGATTACGTGATGTCTATAATTTTCAAAGACAAGCGGATATATCTCAGTTCTGATAGTATATGCAAAATCTCTGCGACCTCTAAAAGTCAAAATCAATTATATCCAATTGATTTTTTTGAATAACATCAAGTGTTTTAGAATCCAAATCACATATTGAAATCTTAAGTTAGAGTTTCAATTATGCTAATTCAAAATATGGATCAATTATCAAGATTATGCAATGTCACATCATTAATAATTATTCAAATCCGTAACCATATTATTGAACAAAAAAATTCGGGAAATAATTTTGATAGTAAAGTATTTATTCCACAATTGATATGAAGCCCGTTAGATGAGAGATTACTATTTAAATTTTAAATACGTCAGTTCCCACTTATTATGAGCTTTGCCATGACTATGTTTAGGAGTCAAGGTCAAACGCTTTGTCACGTCAGTATGTATCTTCCAAGACCCGTATTGGTCATGGTTAGCTTTAGTCATATCAAGAGTGAAGATCAGGAAAGACTAGAAATCTTTTGTTGCGATGAGAATGATGTAATTACAATCAGAACAAATATTGTAGTTTATAAAAAAGTATTATGAAATTTATACTATATTTACATGAGAGGTCTTTTTTGCGCTCCCGTGTAATTACACGGGTGTTATACTAGTGTACTTGTATAACAACACCTTGTAGGTGCGCATGTGATACATAATACACGTGGTGTCATAGAGTCAAATTATACTTATTATTAAATTTATTATTGTTTAGTTTTTTTTTCAGTCATTTATTTATAATAAGCCATGTTAAATTTGTAGCAAGATTGTTTTACAGTTTAAGGGAGTAGGGGTGTCGAACGGTTCGGTTCCGGTTAACCGGACCGAAAAAATCGGTTAACCGGAACCATTTTAGCCAAAAAAGTGGAACCGTAAACCGAACCGTTTTACACTTTCGGTTAACCGGAACCGCACCGAATTAGTTCGGTTCCGGTTCGGGTAACCCGTAAGAACCGTTTTTTTTTTTTTTTTTTTATAAATTATAAATTATAAAATATAAAATTAATATTTAATACATATATAATATATTATTATAAATTTTTAACAAAATATAAAATATTTATTTAACAATATTAGAGTTCTAAATTTTTAATTTGCAAAAATTAAAATAATAAAATATATAAGTATAAAATATAAAAATAATATTTAATAAATATATTATAAAATCGGTTTTCGGTTCGGAACCGTTCGGTTCCGGTTCCGAACCGAAACCGAAAAATTATCTAATGAGGAACCGAAAACCGAACCTTTAACCGATTATATGGTTCCGGTTAACCGAAACCGCATCGGTTCCGGTTCGGTTCCGGTTCTAACCGAGAACCGGTAACCATTTAGACACCCCTATAAGGGAGAGTGAGTTGTATAACATCATTTTTTGGTACGTTGTTGGAAAGGTAACACAATACGTGATTTGTAATATTTGCAATGATCACAAAAGTACAAGATCTATTTAAATTTATTAATTATTAATTTAATTAAATTAATTAGCAATTTAAATATATAATATATGTATATTTTACATATCGGTAAGTATAGAACTAACTTCTCTTAAATTTAGTTAGATTATAGGATTAGTTATCATTTTAGCTTACTAATAGATCCTTAATTCAACCTCAAATCTTGTAGAGTATTCTCTTATCTTGGTCCGGATTTAAAATGCACAGCAATCTACCAATCACCATGACAACACAATGGTTTGGCCGCGAATTTTATTTCTGAATATGTTTTATATTTTAGAAAAATTGAAATGTTTTTCAAATTGTAGAATCAATTACTCATTCCCTCCTAATTTGACGTGGAGGTTTTACTTTATGGTTTTAATTCCCAAAATAGTTTCCTAATTGTCTGTTATTCGCTTTTATTACCAAATTATCCTTATTTCAATGATCATTGTACCTCATAATAAACACCACATTACTGCTATTTCAATCCATTTATTATGCAATATTATTTTCGACTCGTTTCACTGACGTACTTATAAAACGTGAAATTATATGGTAGAAAGTGGCTAAGTTTTACACCATATTCTCTAACATAAAAGTTATATTCTCTAACATAAAAAAGATTGGAGGAAAATTGTTCAGATACCATATTTTCTAACATAAAAAGATTTCATAGTGGAGGTGATTTCTCAGTGGAGGTATGTATTCCACTGCCTAATTTTTTTTATATATTTTTGTAAAAAAAAATTAACTAATGGTGTAAGTATATATATGGCAGGGAGTTTACATGCATGACGATACTGATACAAATTTTATGGAGGAACTTGATGGATCGCCTCGTGTAACAACTATATTCCAACGGATCAACCGTCGTTGGAATAGAGCCCTCTAAGAACCCTATATTAAGGGATCAACCGTCGTTGGAATAGAGCCCTCTAAGAACCCCATATTAAGCCGATCTAAGAATTTCAAAAAAATATCCAGAAACTCGAATTCAATAATCATCCAAAATAATTGTCTTACAAGCATATATATATATACACCATAGGGAAGTTAGGATTAAAATTTCAGAGTTAAATAACAAGCACACAAACTTTTCAAAATTTGCACTGAGAAACAGAGAAACAACAAATATTTTCAAAGTTCTTCAAAAACGTCCTTTCTCCAAATACCGGATAGCAATTTCATCCACTACAACAGTATGAGGAGGAACCTGTTCCTTACGTATTAAGACACCCATGGTACGAATTGGGGTAACCAAGGATAGCATTTCGTCTTTTGCATCCAGATACCATATTCAGATTGACAAGCCAAGTAGAACAGGCTCAAATGGTTCCAGCGTCGCATTTAAGTTAGTTAAGTCATCAAATGGCAAACGGTTGATACAGAATACAATAAATGACTATATAGACTTGATCCTGCAAAGTTCGACAGTATACCGTTCGCCAACATATGGGTTGCCCAAAAAGACCCCAACTACAGCTTCAAAAGTATCCAATGTACCAGCTGCTGCTGCTGCTGCTCTAACGTCCTTGGCAGTGAATGTCAGATCATAAGCAAATCTCTGCAATTCCGCATTGGGTTTGACATTTGCTTTCTCAACTTACTCAACCTCAAACTCAGTGTTAATCTGAAAAACGTGAAAAAACAAAAGTCAAAACTGCAACTTCACATTCTCATTCACTATCATTAACACCTCTAAGTAAGAAAAACAAAACGGAAAACAAACACTTCAAGTATAAGTGTGTGTGTGTGTGTGTGTGTGTGTGTGTGTGTGTGTGTATTTATATTCAAAAGAGGGAGAAAAGTACATTTTCTTTGTTATAGGCTGCAATGGCCAACTTGGCCATATTCATATAATTCTCTTCTCTCGCTGCACGAATCTCATCAGGATTTTCACGACCACCGCCGCCATAATGTCGCAGCATACCGGGCTCTACATCGGCGTAAAATCCCTACAAAATTTAGGTAGATACATCATCAAGAGTACTCAGAAATTGAGGATGATGTTGATATAAAAAGAAATCTATTTTATGGTCAACGTATGGAGCGTTTTACACCATCTAATATAAGATTCTTTATTAACAAACACATAATATAATTGCAATATAGTGTGAACACACGTAACCAGGCTCCAGCTCATGCAGAAACATGCACAAACGAGTCTTACAATTGCTAATTGTACAAATCAAAAAATTTGTTACGAAACTTTCTGTTGATTAACACATACTTACCAAGTTTTCACGAGATCTCTTCAGAAATTCCCTTTGAGAATGAGGGGTAATTTTTCGGACAGGGGGACAAGCAGGCTTTACGGGGCACACTACCGCAACCGGATTAGGGAAATAAGATCTCGCTATTTCTACTGCTCGTTGGATTTTGACTTCGAGAGAATCATCCGTTAATTCTGGATTGATCAAGCGACTATATCTAACTGTTTTAGGTTCTTCAGCTGGCTTGATCATGCAGCAATATTCAACTGTTTTAGCTTCTTCACCTGGCTTGTTCTTTGATTCCCACACTTTAGCTTCAAAGTTATCAAGTCTACCTGCTCTACCATCCTTGGCCGTGAATTTGAGAAGATAAACGGGCAGTTCCTTGTACTTAATCCTCACTTCCTCAATTTTCTCAACCTCATACTCTGCGTTCGTCTGAAACATGTAATGTTTAATATCATTCAGTACTTTTAACACCTCTGGTCAGTAACAAAATTAGGAAAATTCAGGCATACCGTGTATTTGTTATAGCTTGAAATGGCAAACTTAGCCATATCTTTAACCGTATCATGCACATGTCTCCCTGGGCGAATCTCACTATGACCCTCATACAGCCTGGTAACTGAAGTGGGCTTCCGGTCAGCATGGAATTCCTAAGAAGTTAGGCAAATATAAGTCATGAGATCAACAAGAACAATCAAAGACGTCGAAGGATAATGTAGATATCCACTCATTCACAAGATCTGTTTCATTTTGCAGTAGTTGAAGTGTAACATGATCATACATCAATCCAAACAATACCATGGCCAGCAAACAAGTGATATGGTTGAGGTATGGAGACTGAATTACACATTAGTGACAATTTATATACTTTCTTAGTGACTATATATAATGATGATTCTTGTAAATTACTGTAGTACACAAAACATGTAACAGTGGAGTACGAAAGCAGAGAGAAACATGGCTTCTATTCATATATATATATATAGGGATTGGCTATGATGGAAACCCTCTTAATGGTGAAATCTAGGGGTGGGCATCGACGGGCCTGGGGTCATCCCACGTCCCGTCCCGTGTTATAACAAGCGGGACGGGACGGGACGGGATTGGTTATTTCAAAATTTCATCCCGCGCGGGCCTTATCCCGGTTGGGACGGGACGAAACGGGACGGGACGATTTTAGTCCCGCATAAAAAAGTTCAAAATATAAATTAGAAAAAAGTAAGAATATCTATAATTTTATACATCTAAATTCGGGAAAAATATCCAGTAGCCTAAATTAAACTTTTAAAATAACAATTATTAACATTGAATACAACATATTCATTTTTTTTTTTGAAAAAATATGAGTTACTAACTTTATATCGGTTGATTAGGTTTGCGTATAATTATAAAATATAGATAGTAAAAATTAAAAATAGTTTATTATTAAAAATTAAATAAAAAAAGGGTTACAAATAATAAAAATATATGGTTTTAAAAAGGGTTAAAAACTTAGCGGGACGGGACGGGCCTTACGGGCCTCAAATTTTTTGTCTCGTGTCCCCTCCCGTAGTTACTCTAATGGGACGGGACGGGACGAGCCTAGTGTTTTTAATTTTGGATCCCGTCCCATCCCGGGTAATTTTGGGACGGGACCGGGACGGGATTGGGATTTTGATTTTTTGTGCCCACCCCTAGTAAAATCTAGAAACCAATTGCATTATTAAGCAATTTCATTGCATATTTGTTGTTATTTATTGCATCAAGCTGGCCGCTAGTATATGCAAATAATAATGCAATAAAAAAAATACATAAATGCATATAATTCTACTCATCTACAGCCGTTAGATCACTAATATCAATGGCCTACAAAAGTTTCTAGATTTCACAAGTTAATTAGTTTTCATATGATCTCTTTCCTATATATATATATATATACACACAATCAGATCAGAAGCCAGACGAACAACACGATAAAAATAAATAGAACCAGGATCAAAATCTTGCACTGCCAAGTAGGGCTGTTAGCGGTCCAAGTACACTCGAGAACCGCCCGAGAACCGTCCGATAATACCCGGGACCGATACTCACCCGAAATGTTAGCAGTCCGGATACTGGTACTGAAGTTAGAACCGAAATCGATAAGGACCGAAACCGTTAACCCGGTAAAAAAACCGGTAATTTTTCGTAAACATACATTTTACAAAATATTGTATAAGGTATTAGTACATATAGAATAAATAAGTTTAAAAGACTTTATCTCTTAATTTTAGCATACATTTGAAAAAAAAACCTCCAATCTTGTTTCGATAATGAGGTTTTGGTGATTAGGGCTTTTAACTATAGAACCCGCCCGAAATACCCGGATCGATACTCACCCAAAACGATAGCGGTCTGGATACAAGTATTGAAGTTGGGCCGGCCGTGGGGCCAAAGACCGAACCGATAATACTCGATACCTTAATCTGGCCAGAAGACAATACCCGGACGAAACCGGACCGAGAACAGTCCTACTGCCAAGTATCAAATATGGCGAAATATGAGCTTTTCAAAACCTACTTCCAAAACAGAAAGGAAAAAGACTAACAAAAGCAAGCAAACGGTGATAACAAATGCAGCCTACTTCCGCTACGTACCCTCGCGTGTTTGTACGGTTTTTCTCCTACTTGATGGATTTTGGTTTTCAATTTCCTTTGTGGATAGTTTTTCTTCTCCATCAATGGTGGTTCAATTTCTTCACTCGAACAACGATCATCGATTTTGCGCTTCGATTAAGCTTTTCCACCGCCTGACGGATCGGAGAGCGGAGAGCGGAAAGCTACACGGATGGTGATCTTCCATAGAACCCTAAACCGAACAGATTCGATTGATTTTCGAAAAAATGAGTTAGAATAGTCTTCACATATAACACATTTGTTTAAATAGCCACCAAAATAAGAATATAAAACAAAAAGAAAAAATATATTAACATTTCAAATAATATTTTTATCATTAATATAATGTTAAATTCGTTACAGGTAAAAATATTGAAAATAATTTTGAATTGCCTTAGGATATGAACTTTTAAAGTCGTTACGGCGTACACATAACGATACTAAAGTCATTACTGATACAAATATTAAAAAATATGTTTCCTTACCTGATTATATTTAAATTGTCCGTAATAGAGTTCTAAGTCGTTCACGTGTATTCATAATGATATTTAAGTCATTCCCGCTGTCTGTAACGAGTTCTACTTCGTTCTCATGTATCCAAAACAATATACAGATCGTTTCTGTACTTTGCTATTTAATCTATCCAAAACGATGTCTAAGTCGTTTTTCCTTCTTGCATAACGAGATACCTCACTGGAGTGAAAATGACCGATATTGATATCGTTATTGTAGTCATATAACGATATCTATCTCGTTACATTATATTTACAATAATGCCACTGTATTTTTTAAATTCGAAAATTGTATGATGTGGTGAAACGGTTTTATATCAATATGTAAATCGTTATAACGATTTCTAAGTCGTTTGCAATCTAGAAATCGTTATAATGAGTAGATAACGGACCTAATATCGTAGGGATTGAAACCAAAACTGTGACGATGCTCAAATAGTTTCTTTAATCAAATAAGGACTTCGTGTTTAATCTTCTTTCGGGTTAAGTGAATCCGTAACTATATCCAAATCGTGTTTTTAGAAAAAATATGAACTCGATATCGTTTTATTTAAGTATGCACTAACGCATGTTGTAAATCGTTTTTTCGTTGTAACGTGTTCTTTATCGTTTTAATGGAGATCTTACGAACCCAATATCGTTTCAATATAATTTTTAGTTATAACAAGATACGTATCGTGTCTTCATATGCAGCATAAGTTGTTTATCGTTATGGATTAAAATTGATGATTTCATTGTTCTCTGCCATTCGTCACGACTCCTACATGTGTACACGAGTGGAAAAAATCATACAGGGTGATTCAAAAGAATTTCAAAATGATGATCAACCATTCAAGTTCTCAATTTCAATTTACATAACTTCTACATTGAATAGTTGATCAAATCATGTCTATCTATTTGACAACCATTTTAAAATGCGTTTGAATCACCTTGTATGATAACTTTTTGTTGTATACACATGTAGGAGTCATGACGGATGGCACGGAACAACCAAATCATCAATTTTAATGCATAGCGAAAAACAAATCGCACTCCATACAAAGACACGATATGTATCTCTGTATAACTAAAAAGTATACTGAAACGATATTAGGCTTGTAAAATCTCTATTGAAATGATATACACCACGTTATGAAATATTTTTAAGGTTATTGGAGGAAGAGCTATACCGGTGGCGAGTGTAAATAAAAATATTAAGCTTTAAAAATTATCAGTCAGGTGAAAACAAATTATAAAAGATGTTCGATGGATTTTACATATTTGTGAATGTGAGACAAATTGTGCACCAAATAATTATGTTTGATATTTAACTTAGGGATTTTTCCTTAGGCCTCAAACTGTGATTTATTGTTGTGTTACAAAAGTATCCATTTATCTCTTTTATTAAAGAGTACTTTGATTTTTTATTAGACTCCAAAATTAGTTTTATTTACTAAACGATATTTCGTTTGGAATTTAAAGATAGATATGATTGATCATTTCTTTTTATTTTAAAAATCATATAATCTATCTTCTACAATACAACTTCTACAATGGCAGATAAGTTATCAATCATTTATATCTTTAATTTCATCCATTTTTAAATGTACTAGAACCATTTTGTATGATACTCTTTTATCCATGCATACACTTAGGACTCATTCCGGATGGCAACCGATGATCGAATTATCAAGTTAAGCCATAACGAAATTCATATCGTGTTCTATATGAAGACACGATATGTAACTCATTATAATTATATTTTATACTGAAACAATATTGGTTTCGTAAAATTTCTTCTAAAACGATGTACACCACGTTATCATCAATGTTTTTTTTGCAAAACGATAGCCAAATTGTTATTTTAGCGAACAAACAATTTGTAACTCGTGATAGAATAAACTTTGAATGGAGCGATCTGGAGTTTTTATAATTTATAAAGAAACGATATAGATATCATTCTATAATATCTTTACAAGGGAGCAAATCGAACTTGAAGTCGTTATATGTTCACAGAAACGACTTGCAAATCGTTATGATTATATTTTCAATCAACACGATTTAGAATTTGTTATTTAAAGACTATAACAATTTCTGATATAGAAACGACTTGAAAGTCGTTATAACGACTTAGATATTGTTGTTAGAATGCTCACAATACGTGGGTATTTTTATAAATATAATGCAACGATGTTGAACTCGTTATATCAGTATAATAACGATCTATAAACCGTGCCCAGAAACACATCGAGGATATTTTAGTAATTGAATATATTATTTAATCTATTATCTAAAAAAGAGGCTATATATGTAATACCCCGATTTTTCGGATATATTTTTCGTTTATATATTAGATATCGTGGATGGTTAATTATGCTCGAGGACGTTGTGAACGTTTGATAATGTTATTGAATTGAGTATATGTATTGATTTTGCCGTATGCTCGTATTTGGTATGTCGTGGCATTGGACAGGAATTGCTGAAATTGGCTAAGTATGGAATTGTTACGTACGTTAACAAGGTGAGCTTACGTACGTAATATTGGCATGGTTACGTACGTTAAGGCTAAGGTATTACGTACGTGAAGGCATCGGACAGACCGAGTCACAGTGGCGGGCGGGACCAGTGTCGGCAACTTTCGGCGGAGGATGTTGACAGTGAGTCAACGTCGTGTTACGTCGTTATACGGGGCGTGTTACGACGTAACACGACCATTATCTTGTAGCAAGTCAAGGTATATTAAACGTTATATGGTATGGGTTACGTCGTAATGAACTTCACGGAATGAGACGGTGAGTTTGTTAAATGCGCTATGGATTTTGGATTACGTGCGTTAAAGGCATTACGTCGTTAAGTAAGGACACTTACGTGCGTAACGAGATGTGATTTATATATTAAGAGCTGGTCTTTCATTTGTTCACGAAAGGAAACTCATTTCTCCCATCTCAACTCGTCCCTCTTCACTTCTAAGAGTGTTCTAAACACTTCTAACATGATTGTGAGCTTGGAATCATGGAATTAGAGCTTGGTTATGGAACTATTGTTGATTCTTGAAGTGATTTCTTGTGTTATCCATATTCTATGAGGTATGTTGGATATATCTCCTTTTCATTTCGGAATTTTGATGTTATAGTTGATGAATGATTCGTATGAAGATGATTATGGTGTTGTTATTGCGATTCTTGAGGATATATGAGGTTTATGTTGAAGGAAGATGATTATATGCTTTGAATATGTTGATTATGATTATGGAATCATAGAGTTCTTGATGTTCTTGAGGCAATATGATGACTATGATGATTTGATAATTCGTTTAACCGATTTAAGATGGTATTCTAAATCATAGTGATGATAGTGGTTGATTTATATGAGATGAATCTTGATATGAGGTTGAATTCCGGATTGAACATGTTATGATCATTGTTACTAAGTTGGTTCGATTATTGATATGATTATTGTTCTAGGTTGATTAACCAATAGGTATAATCGTCTTGCCGCGGTGAAAGGTCGTAGATTCCGTCCAGTCGGGGCTGAAGAGCTCGTAGACGAGGGCGATGAGTTCGGTGTTGGTTTTGTCATGTTGGTATCCAGGCAAGTGTTTACTTGTTCGGTTGTAATGTTTTGATGAGTAATTCCATTTACATTTCATAAGTATTTTATGTTGTATTGCATATTGTGAATGTTCGGTGATGTTCTAAAAGGATTAGAATGCACGATTGATGATTGTTGAGATACTTGGACAATCTTGGGAAGATTGTAGTATTCGGATATTGTTGATGTCATTTTGGATATTCTTGGTACGTGTATGCATTCGGAAGGAAGTCGGATAGAGGTATGTTTTATGGTAATCGTATATAGAGGATTATGTACGAGAAAGTATTCGGTATTGAGGTATTATACGGTATTGTTGTGATCGGGATTTTTATGGTATTATCGTGATATTGGGATTTTGTGAGAATCGTTGGATTCTAGGAAGTGGTAAGGTTATCGTTGAGGTTATTATTCTCATGATGCATGGCATGTGAATATTTATGTTTATGTAATTGCGGTTATTTGTCGGGCATTATTGCGGCCGTTGTGGGACTTGTTTTCGGTATTGAGGACTTTGATGGTAGCGGTCGTGAGGCGAGGATTCGGACGATACTGGCTATGGCATATTGTTGGGGAATCGTGTGTTTTGTTTGTGTATATCATTATCGATGTATATGTATCTTGAACTGTATTTCTATCCGCTGCGTGAGTTCTTTCAAATGGCTTTCGGCTTTATGCCAACTGAGTTTGATTTCGAAAACCGATTCCCTTAACCGAGTTTTTGGCCTTGATTATCTTGACGGTGGTTGGTGTTTTCAAATGATTTTGTGAGTTTTGGAAAATACTACCGTCATCGGCCTTCTTGTCGTTTTTGTAAATGGTTTTTAGCCTGGTGGGTTCCGGCGCGGGGCCCACGGCGTGTAATATTCCCGGTTGGATCTGGGGGTGTTACAAATATGGTATCGGAGCCCATGGTTTTGTGATAACCGGGCATGTGTGTTATGTGGCTCTACCAGTGTGGTAGTTGCGTGATTTTTGTGTAGCTGGATTTTGGCTATTTTGGATTGTGTTGTTTTGGTACAGTGTGATTTTTGAGTACTGTCGTGGTGATGTGTGGGTTTGGGGATTGTTGGTGTTCCCGAGACCGACGAGGCAGGGAGTGAACGCCGGTGCCGTGGTCATGTGCAAGGTGCGGCTCCAATCGGGAAGTGAACGCCGGTGCGAGGCACGTGCAATGTGCGGCTTTCGATGTGGAGTGGAACGCCGGTGATACGTGCATGTGACAAGGAGCGGCTCATGTAATATCCGCAATTTTCGATTTTCGGTAAATTTCTTTTTTTGGTCGGAGTCTGTTTTGACGACTCTCTCATGACCGTTTCGTCATTCGGAGAATATTTAATTCTGCACTTTTGTCATCCGAGTTCGTTTCGGTGCTGCTTTGTTGAGTTCCGTGCTTTTTAGCGACTTTTCCGCGCTTGAGTTCGGTTCTTGCGAATCTCGTTCAAAGCGTCGTTTGGGGTTTTTCGTAAGTTCATTTAACGTTGTTATACGTGTTGTGAGCTTCGGTTTGATTATTCGTTGTCGTATGGTGATTTTCGGGCATTTGGGCCATTTTCGTAATTTCCCAAAGTTTGGGGTAATTACCTTCCGTTGTCGAATTTCGAGCCTTCGGGTGGTCGGAATCGTGTGTTCTACTAGCTCTTAGATTCGTCTTTGTGAGTACTTCGTAACCGTATCTTCGGTTCGTATTCAGGTTCGGGTTTCGGTGTCGTTTTGTTGAATTCAGGATTTCTAAACGACTTTTCTAAGTATGAGTTCGACTTTGTTGGATCACCATTAATTTTTGGTAACTCCAAAAATTCTGAATCTTTGCAATATTATAGAGAATCGAGTTAGCTTTCCAATGGTTCGAACGGTGAGTCAATGGTCGGACGAGAGAGTTATGATCGTTTTCGTTCACCCGCTCATTTGGCGATCACGCCGGCCGGACTCGGCCGTGTCGTCGACACGGCCCGTGTCGTACTCGTCCGGATAAGCCGGTAGCCCGCGCCCGAGGCTCGACCGTGTTCGAGGACACGGCCGGTCGATGCGGCGCCCCTTCGCGACACGGCCGTGTCATGCGGACACGGTCGAGTCCTGCCGACGGCTGCGCCACGGCCGTGTCAGCGGACACGGCCGAGTCTGTCACCTATTTAAGGCCCAGTGATCGGGTTTTCTTCATTTTCTCACTCGTTTCTTCCTCTTCGGTGGAGCTTTGATGGTCATGAAGGGATGTTGTTAGAGGTTAAATCCATGTAGTTTTGAAGTTCATAACATCGATTAATCCTTCCATAACTTGCTCCGATCGACCGAATCAAGGCAAGTTTTCCTAAATTATAGTTTTGGGGATTTTGTTCGTTTTGTCCGTTTAATCCGTTTTAACTCAGAATATTGATGGATTGATGATTGTTAAGATATATCATATCTAATTCCTTGTTATTCCACGGTTGGATTGCCACGGATTTGTCGTTTTATTGAGTATTTTATCGACGCCTTGAAGGTGTTCGATAAAATGTCACAAAGAGAATTCGAGCGTTCTACGATTATTTCTTCCTCTTATGATCGATGATTTATTGATTATATGTAATTAGGGTCGAATTCTTGTGAAGAACTCGAGTCGGAACCCTTAGTTCGTTGTCTCCTTGAGTCCGAGCTTCCGGTCGAACCGTGTTCTTCGGAGCGTTTGGTAGCGGTTATTAAGGCAAGTATCTTATTATACGACTTGTATCTTGTGAATAGTAATTACGTATGATTTGTATGACGATTTTTCTTGCCTCCGTAAATATGTTCCGTTTGAGTAGGTTGTGTTTTCCGAAATTTGAAGGCTTTGTGATAATAGTGATATATTGGTATCCGTGTTAGGCGTTGTGCCATTTGTGCAGGATTGCGATGTACATATGAGATGGTTGCACACGTGGTTGTTCAATGTATTGTGTACCGAATGTGTGTTATGTTGGTTAAATGTCGTTGATTGATGATAGTTGTTGCGAGTGTCGAGGTTGTGTTATGTGCGTGCAACGTACGATTTTGTGGTGATCAAGGTGATTGATTAATTGTGCTCATTGTTGTACGTAATGTGAATGTGAATATGTGTGTGACCGCTAAGTTCACTCGTGTTGGTTCGACGGGACCTACGAGGATTCGTGGCAGTGGACTACGGGATCAGAACTTAGTGAGGTGCGAGGTCCAATCGTGCGTCCGTGCGAGGCCTACGATAACGCATGGCGATGGACCATGAGTTTCGGACACGGTGCGTCCAACCGGGTGAGCTCGGCGGGCTTACGGTGACACGTGGCAGTGGACTACGGTGTCAGGACTGTGTGTGTGATTGTTGTGATTGATATGGTCCGTGCGGGTTGTTATGCCTACGGAGACACGTGACAGTGGATCACGGTGTCGGGATTGGTTATGTTTAGTTAATAGTCCGTGTGGGTTGTTGAACCTACGGAGACTCGTGTAATTGTATCACGGTGTCGGAATTGATTATGTTTGTTTAATTGTGCATGATGTAGTCCGTGCGGGTTGTTGAACCTACGGAGACACGTGACAGTGGATCACGGTGTCATGAGCATGATACTTTCAAATCAAAGTTTTTAAAGGAAAAGTTTTAAGAAAGAGCGTTGGGCCGAGCCCCACGAGATTTATGGAAATGTTTAGGTATTGTAAGCTGTTGAATTATGAAACAAGTTTTGGGTTAAGGCCCTAATGTTTACGAAAAGGTTTTGTAAATTGGGACTCGAGGTCCAAAAGAATTTGTTTCAAAAATCCCGAGATGATGTGTTCCTTTTCAAATATCTCTTACTTGAGTTCGAAATTCTAAAACTTCTGGGAACATTTTGATAATGGATTTACGTATTAAATTCGTAGTTGCTATTTGCTTGTTACTTTTCGTATGGTTTGATACTTGCACTAGTAAAGCGGTGGAGTTTTACTAACCCCGAGTATTCGGGGGGTGGATGTCTGATGCGTCGGTACATGCGGAGTTCGGGAGCGATCACGGGATTGGCACAATGGGATGACGAGTGCGATACTAATCAAGAGTTGAGAGTTGGTAGAGTTTAGTTGTATTGTTAGAGTTGATTCGGTCTTAGTTGTATTGTATTTCACCCTGTGTGGGTAATGTTGTTAGTCGATCTGTTGATAGAGTTGTGTGACCTCATCGGTGCTGTGTTTATGTGTAAGTGACCTTGGCGGTGTATTATTATATTGTTTGACCACAGACGGGCAAGCTTTTGGTTGTTTATGGACGTTGCTGGTAGATCCTTGCGGAAAGGGTTTACGGCGTGTAATATTCCCATACGGTTTTGGGGGTGTTACATTTATGGTATCGAGCTTAGGTTGCGGAAACCTAGGTGTCGGGTCGAGTCAAGTCGTGATTTGTCGAGTAATGTGTTGTCATGTCGTTTGAGTCATCAGGTGACAAGTTGAGTTGTGCGTAGTCACAACGTGTCGGTTATGTTGTCGGACGAGATTGGTATCGTGGCGACCGTCACCTCCGTGCGACTGTGGATGTAAGTCTCCTCTTTTATGCGAAGTACTGTGTATCTCGATTTTTATCTTAGTGAGTTAATTGCGGTGCATGATTTTCTTTACAGTATTGTGTAATATAATTGTGTTTAGTACTTGTGGCATATAGTATGTGTATAGGGTGGGCACATTATTGTTTTATCTTTGAACCACCGGGTGGTGTGGTATGGTGTGGAAGTTGTAAACCTTGACGGATTTCGAAAAGGTATCGGCGGCGAGTTTTAGTTTGAAAACCGATTCCTTTAACCGAGTTTTGGCGTTATGGCCTTGAACGTTTTGGCAAAATTCTTGTGACGGTACTTAGTATTTTGTAAATGGCTTTTGTGAGTTTTTTTGAAATATTACTGTCATCGGCCCTTTTGGCGTTTTTGTAAATATTTTTATCTGGTGGGTTCGTAGCAGGACCCACAACGCTATAATGTTCCGTGTAATTACTCGAGATTTTTGGGCATTCTAGCCCATTGAATTATCTTTGAAAATCTTGAGTATCCTAGAAATAAATTTCGAGACGTACGTTTAGAATGAATTGTTTTCTCATGGTACTTCCAAGGTGCCACGATATGTTTAGAATTCTTCTACCTCGAGGACCAAAATGTTTTGAGATATTTTTCAATGTTTTATAAACACTTTTACTTAGACAGGGTCGAATATTTCCGAAAGTTTTTCACGAAAAGAAAGTGTCCTCATTTTTATCGAATGCGAAATGGTTTTCCAAAGTCTCGATAACGATGTTTCACGTTTGTACTTTTTTGAAAGGTGATACTCAAGATCAACGGTGTTTTTCTAAATTATTTTCAAAAGGAGGTTTTCGTTTTTAAAAACCTATCCATTCCCGTTTGAGGGTGGGTATGTATGTATGATGTTCACATTGTCGTTATGATGTTTGCTCCAGTATGATCGAATTGGTGCCATGAACGTCGAGGCGTAGCCACGCATTTCTTGTACTAGCCCTCTGTGAGAGGTGTGAACCGGTGTTCTTGTTTATCGCCTCGTGGCGATTTGCGTGTTGTCACACGAGTGTGAGATGTGGAAGCTTGGGTTTGTACGCTTGTGTACATGTGTGATTGTTTCATAATGTTTGTAATTATGTCTGATTATCGTTCGGGCCGTTGGTGTCGCCGAACGATCTGTCGTTATTGTAGTGTTTGTGTGTGTATTACTTTACGATGGTAATCGTTGTATATGATATGTGTTATGATTCTTTATTATCTTTGAGTTGGCATCTCCGGTATGTTGTTTTGCGGTGTTATGTTCCATTGTATCTAGCATCCGTATTTTCGATATGCCGAGCCGAGGCATTTCGAGCGTATTGTCTTTGAGGGCATGTGCGTGCCAATTGTCCTTCTCGTCGATGCGCTTTTCAAGTGTGGACCCGAGAGACACAGGATCCAGTTTTGCGAGTTGGGTTCCGAGTCTTTCGGGGCGCGAACTTCAGTATAGATATGAGGATCGGATCTGAGAGGCCCATGGGATATATTTCTGACGTTTACTTTTTGTGTTGTCACCTTACTCCAGTTGTTGTGAGTTGCGGGAACGACATTTCTTTTATAAGAGGTCGAATGTAATGCCTGTATCGTTTTGACTTACGCATTTCCTCTTTCTCAGTCTATCGACTCGCCGTGTTCGTTGATACTTTATGAACTTGTTCTCGTATTTCGGTTTCATCGCTCGAACGAACCGTGATCTTGTTGTGAGTCGATCCGTTATCGATGTGACTTTTTGGGTTCGATTCGATTCTTGTGAACCTTGTTCGGGAGTGACCTCATCTGGTTCCATTAGTTCTTTTATTCGAAGTGGATCGGATTTGGAACTCTTGTGTTTTCGACTCTTTCGACTCATTATGTTCGTTGACATTTCTGAGCTTGTCCTGCCCCCTTGCTTTTGTTGATCGAACGAGTGTGGTATTGTTTTGGAATAACTCATTTGTCGTTGTGACTTTTCAATCGCTATTCCCTTCCCTGTGGATCTTATGGGAATGCACGTCTTGTTGTTCTCACGGATCATCCCGAGAGTTGTTGTTTGAATTTTCTTATCCTTCGTGTTTGAACATGATTGTTCGATTTTTGTTGTCTCGATCGTTGTGGTTCGATCGTTTGTTTGTTCGGTTTTGTTCTCGTTTCGTGATTGTTGAGCATTCGGGCTCCTTCCTAATTCCCTTAAGTTCGGGAAATTAGTCTCGTTTCGATCTTCCAACCCTTGGGCGGTGGGATTCCGTATTTGTTCAGCGGTTGGCTCGCGTTTTGATTGATGTACCGTTGGGTTGGTCAATCATATTGATTTTCGTTCGTTGTGTTTTGTGATTGTCGGATAATTGACTTGGCTATATTATCCGTTTGATGACGCTTGCCATTTGTTGCTTTTATTATATCCCTAACGGCGACGTTGTTTTGGTCGCCGTGGAGCGTGTTTTCACGCCGTATATTCCTTTGCGTTGTTTGTAACATTTCGCCGTTGGGCGTTAGTTACGCATTCTTGTGTATCTTGTTGAGTTTTGCCTGGCGGAATATTTCTCCCCCTACTTGTTTTAAGTTTCGGGACGAAACTTCTTTTAAGGAGGGTAGAATGTAATATCCGCAATTTTCGATTTTCGGTAAATTTCTTTTTTTGGTCGGAGTCTGTTTTGACGACTCTCTCATGACCGTTTCGTCATTCGGAGAATATTTAATTCTGCACTTTTGTCATCCGAGTTCGTTTCGGTGCTGCTTTGTTGAGTTCCGTGCTTTTTAGCGACTTTTCCGCGCTTGAGTTCGGTTCTTGCGAATCTCGTTCGAAACTGTCGTTTGGGGTTTTTCGTAAGTTCATTTAACGTTGTTATACGTGTTGTGAGCTTCGGTTTGATTATTCGTTGTCGTATGGTGATTTTCGGGCATTTGGGCCATTTTCGTAATTTCCCAAAGTTTGGGGTAATTACCTTCCGTTGTCGAATTTCGAGCCTTCGGGTGGTCGGAATCGTGTGTTCTACTAGCTCTTAGATTCGTCTTTGTGAGTACTTCGTAACCGTATCTTCGGTTCGTATTCGTGTTCGGGTTTCGGTGTCGCTTTTGTTGAATTCAGGATTTCTAAACGACTTTTCTAAGTATGAGTTCGACTTTGTTGGATCACCATTAATTTTTGGTAACTCCAAAAATTCTGAATCTTGCAATATTATAGAGAATCGAGTTAGCTTTCCAATGGTTCGAGCGGTGAGTCAATCGAGTCCGGACGAGAGAGTTATGATCGTTGCTCACCCGCTCATTTGGCCGATCACGCTGACCGGACTCGGCCGTGTCGTCCGACACGGCCCGTGTCGTACTCGTCCGGATAAGCGGTAGCCACCGCCCGAGGCTCGACCGTGTTCGAGACACGGCCGAAGTCGATGCCGAGCGCCCCTACGCAACACGACCGAGTCATGCCGGACACGGTCGAGTCCTCGCCGCCATCGCGCCACGACGGCCGTGTCGCGGACACGCCGAGTCTGTCACCTATTTAAGGCCCAAGAATGGGTTTTTCTTCATTTTTCTCACTCGTTTCTTCCTCTTCCGCTTTGGAGCTTTGATGGTCATGAAGGGATGTTATTAGATGTTAAATCCATAAAGTTTTGAAGTTCATAACATCGATTAATCCTTCCATCACTTGCTCCGATCGACCGAATCTAGGCAAGTTTTCCTCAATTATAGTATTTGGGATTTTGTTCGCTTTGTCCGTTTAATCCGTTTTAACTCGGAATATTGATGGATTGATGATTGTTAAGATATATCATATCTAATTCCTTGTTATTCCACGGTTGGATTGCCACGGATTTGTCGTTTATTGAGTATTTTATCGACGCCTTGAAGGTGTTCGATAAAATGTCACAATGAGAATTCGAGCGTTCTACGATTATTTCTTGCTCTTATGATCGATGATTTATTGATTATATGTAATTAGTGTAGAATTCTTGTGAAGAACTCGAGTCGGAACCCTTCCGTTCGTTGTCTCCTTCGGTCCGAGCTTCCTGGCCGAACCGTTTTCTTCTGAGAGTTTGGTATCGTTTATTAAGGAAAGTATATTATTATACGACTTGTATCTTGTGAATAGTAATTACTTATGATTTTTATTACGATTTTTCTTGCCTCCGTAAATATGTTCCGTTTGAGTAGGTTGTGTTTTCCAAATTTGAAGGCTTTGTGATAATAGTGATATATTGGTATCCGTGTTAGGCGTTGTGCCATTTGTGCAGGATTGCGATGTACATATGAGATGGTTGCACACGTGGTTGTTCAATGTATTGTGTACCGAATGTGTGTTATGTTGGTTAAATGTCGTTGATTGATGATAGTTGTTGCGAGTGTCGAGGTTGTGTTATGTGCGTGCAACGTACGATTTTGTGGTGATCAAGGTGATTGATTAATTGTGCTCATTGTTGTACGTAATGTGAATGTGAATATGTGTGTGACCGCTAAGTTCACTCGTGTTGGTTCGACGGGACCTACGAGGATTCGTGGCAGTGGACTACGGGATCAGAACTTAGTGAGGTACTGAGGTCCAATCGTGCGGGTCTGACGAGGCCTACGATAACGCATGGCAGTGGACCATGAGTTTCGGACACAGTGCGTCCAACCGGGTGAGCTCTGTAACACCCCCAAGTTATTCAGGGATATTACAGCGCCGTAAGCCCCGCCGTGGGACCCACAAGGCTAAACATACGCGGAACCATAATTTTTGACCGATAAGGTCTACACACATTGGGATGAAAAACAATACAAAGGTATTCGAAAAATAACCAATGTACTTACAAACATCACAACTCAATTCAATACTTCGGCAAACACAGGCCGGAACATCAAGGAAAAAGGAAAACAATACTCGAGTATTCAATAGTCAATCCAGTACAACAACACTGAACGGGAATTCCCAAAGAAAATAAAACTGGAAGAAAGACACAGTATCACACTTGCCCACCATCTTTATGCGACCCGATACACGCCCGTCCGCTCTCTGGAACTGAAATACATGAAACGTATTTCCCCATAAAGGGTTAGCCGTCGAATAGCTAGTGCAAGTATAACAATATGAAACATAATACTTCGACAATAAAGTAAATGTAATCCGTCAATTCATCAATATCCGTCAATTCATCAATTTAAGACTAGTATTAGAATAACTAAATCTCATAAGACGTATGTGAATGCCGTAGAAACGGTTCGTTCACCTCATACGCCGTTACGTATGTGAATGCCGTCAAAGCGGTTCGTTCACCTCATACGCCGATACATGTAGGAATGCCGTCAAACGGTTCGTTCATTACATGCCAATCAATATATCTATGAATGCCGTAAAAGCGGTTCGTTCATGATATGCCATCAATATTTCTATGAATGCCGTAAAAACGGTTCGTTCATATCATACCATCAATTCCTCTTACTTTCAAAGTCGAGAACGTACAATCATAAATGTATACTTGCCTTTGAGACATCGTGAAATCGAACGGAGGAAAGGTATGAGTTCGGTAGGTCCGAGAACGCGCTTAGCACCTAAGCGATTCGCAAGGAATATGATAATCGATTATCCATATCCAAATTACACGAAGAAACCCCGAAAACCCGCCTACGATTCATGTATATTCGTATATAAACAACAACGAGGGCGACCACAAACAAACCCTCTCGATTCCGTAAAAATCACGAAATATACCATGAATCCGTAGGGAAACTAAGAATACCAACAAGATTAATCATATTCATCATGAATTAATCAACAAAACGGAACGAATCGGACAAAAACACGAAAACCCCCAATTTTACCAAAAGTAGGGTTCTAGAAATCTAACCTTGATTCATTGGATCAAGGGATGATATCGGACGGATTATTGATGATATAACCTCAAGAAATCCATGGATGTGTTGTTAAACAACATGGCTTCAAGCTTAGAACACGCCCGGTGCGGAAGAGGAGGAGAAGAAGGTGAAAATGGCAAGAAAACGTCTGCGGGGCCTTTTATAGGGGTTGGTGCTGCCGGACACGGCCGTGCCGGCCGGTCGTGTCGCCTGGTGGCCCGACAGGGGACTCGGCCGTGTCCGGCTTGACACGGTCGCGGCGCGTAGGGCCTTCCGACGGTGACCCGTCCGACGGCGACTTCGGCATGACTCGGCCGTGCGGACGACACGGTCGGGCGTGCTCGGCGACGATTCAGCTTATCCGGAAGGTTCGACACGGCCGTGTCGGACGACACGGCCGAGTTCGGCCGGCAAACTTCGGCATTTCCGGGCGAGTACGGCACGGGCCGTGTCGGACGACTGCAGTCGGTCCGTGATGATCGGCCATTAACGAGCGGGTGAGCTAAAACGACCATAACTCTCTCGTCCGGACTCCGATTGACTCACCGTTTGAACCATTGGAAAGCTAACTCGATGCTCTATAATATTGCAAAGATTTAGAATTTTTTGGAGTTACCAAAAATTAATGGTGATCTAATAAAGTCGAACTCATAAGAGGAAAGTTGAAACGATGAACAATAACGATACACAACTCGAAGTTTTTCCGAACGGTGAACACGGGTGAATGAACATGATTGATGAAAGATTATAAATGAGTGAAAATCCACTGAGTGACAATCACCGAATGAAATTACTGAATGATAATGACTGAATTACAACCGGATATTACAAGCTCGACGGGGCTTACGGTGACACGTGGCAGTGGACTACGGTGTCAGGACTGTGTGTGTGATTGTTGTGATTGATATGGTCCGTGCGGGTTGTTATGCCTACGGAGACACGTGACAGTGGATCACGGTGTCGGGATTGGTTATGTTTAGTTAATAGTCCGTGTGGGTTGTTGAACCTACGGAGACACGTGACAGTGGATCACGGTGTCGGAATTGATTATGTTTGTTTAATTGTGCATGATGTAGTCCGTGCGGGTTGTTGAACCTACGGAGACACGTGACAGTGGATCACGGTGTCATGAGCATGATACTTTCAAATCAAAGTTTTTAAAGGAAAAGTTTTAAGAAAGAGCGTTGGGCCGAGCCCCACGAGATTTATGGAAATGTTTCCGGTATTGTAAACTGTTGAATTATGAAATAAGTTTTGGGTTAAGGCCCTAATGTTTACGAAAAGGTTTTGTAAATTGGGACTCGAGGTCCAAAAGAATTTCTGTTTCAAAAATCCCCGAGATGATGTGTTCCTTTTCAAATATCTCTTACTTGAGTTCGAAATTCTAAAACTTCTAGGAACATTTTGATAATGGATTTCGTATTAAATTCGTAGTTGCTATTTGCTTGTTACTTTTCGTATGGTTTGATACTTGCACTAGTAAAACGGTGGAGTTTACTAACCCCAGTATTCGGGGTGGATGTCTGCTCTGCGTCCGGTACATGCAGTTCGGGGAGCGATCACAGGATTGGCACAATGGGATGACGAGCTGCGATACTAATCAAGAGTTGAGAGTTGGTAGAGTTTAGTTGTATTGTTAGAGTTGATTCAGTCTTCCGTTGTATTGTATTTCGACCCCTGTGTGGGTAATGTTGTTAGTCAGTCCTGTTGATAGAGTTGTGTGACCTCATCGGTCTGTGTGTTTATGTGTAAGTGACCTTGACGGTCTGTATTATTATATTGTTTGACCCTGGACGGGCAAGCTTTTGGTTGTTTATGGACGTTTAGCCTGGTAGATCCTTGCGGAAAGGGTTTACGGCGTGTAATATTCCCATACGGTTTTGGGGGTGTTACAATGCGCTTTAGGTGAGGAGACACAGCGTCACAGATCCCACAAAACTCGACAGTGCTCTAAACTTGTTGTGGTCTTGGCGGAGACCAATCGTTTTCAAATTGTGATTATTCTTGTTCTGGCATTCTTGTTGTGTCGAGATTTTTTGAAATGGTGTCATATGCTAGTATCACGAGAGATCTTCGTCTTCACTGACCTGTAAGTATGTTGTTTGGATTATTCGATAATTCTTGGTTATCTTGGTGATTTTGGATTTTCCGTTGAAATGTTGTTTGTGCGAGTGATTGCAAGTTTCGAGGACGAAACTTATTTTTAAGGGGGGTAGAGTGTAATACCCCGATTTTTCGGATATATTTTTCGTTTATATATTAGATATCGTGGATGGTTAATTATGCTCGAGGACGTTGTGAACGTTTGATAATGTTATTGAATTGAGTATATGTATTGATTTTGCCGTATGCTCGTATTTGGTATGTCGTGGCATTGGACAGGAATTGCTGAAATTGGCTAAGTATGGAATTGTTACGTACGTTAACAAGGTGAGCTTACGTACGTAATATTGGCATGGTTACGACGTTAAGGCTAAGGTATTACGACGTAACGAAGGCATCGGACAGACCGAGTCTGGTCGGCAGCGAGACCCGGTGTCGGCAACTTTCGGCGAGGATGTTGTGGTGAGTCAACGTCGTGTTACGACGTTATACGGACGTGTTACGCACGTAACGACCATTATCCGTAGCAAGTCAACTGGTATATTACGTACGTTATATGGTATGGGTTACGTACGTAATGAACTTCACGGAATGAGACAGTGAGTTTGTTACGTACGCTATGGATTTTGGATTACGTACGTTAAAGCTGTTACGTACGTTAAGTAAGGACACTTACGTACGTAACGAGATGCGCAGTTTATATATTAAGAGCTGGTCTTTCATTTGTTCACGAAAGGAAACTCATTTCTCCCATCTCAACTCGTCCCTCTTCACTTCTAAGAGTGTTCTAAACACTTCTAACATGATTGTGAGCTTGGAATCATGGAATTAGAGCTTGGTTATGGAACTATTGTTGATTCTTGAAGTGATTTCTTGTGTTATCCATATTCTATGAGGTATGTTGGATATATCTCCTTTTCATTTCGGAATTTTGATGTTATAGTTGATGAATGATTCGTATGAAGATGATTATGGTGTTGTTATTGCGATTCTTGAGGATATATGAGGTTTATGTTGAAGGAAGATGATTATATGCTTTGAATATGTTGATTATGATTATGGAATCATAGAGTTCTTGATGTTCTTGAGGCAATATGATGACTATGATGATTTGATAATTCGTTTAACCGATTTAAGATGGTATTCTAAATCATAGTGATGATAGTGGTTGATTTATATGAGATGAATCTTGATATGAGGTTGAATTCCGGATTGAACATGTTATGATCATTGTTACTAAGTTGGTTCGATTATTGATATGATTATTGTTCTAGGTTGATTAACCAATAGGTATAATCGTCTTGCCGCGGTGAAAGGTCGTAGATTCCGTCGATCGGGTCAAGAGCTCGTAGACGAGGGCGATGAGTTCGGTGTTGGTTTTGTCATGTTGGTATCCAGGCAAGTGTTTACTTGTTCGGTTGTAATGTTTTGATGAGTAATTCCATTTACATTTCATAAGTATTTTATGTTGTATTGCATATTGACGAATGTTCAGTGATGTTCTAAAAGGATTAGAATGCACAGTTGATGATTGTTGAGATACTTGGACAATCTTGGGAAGATTGTAGTATTCGGATATTGTTGATGTCATTTTGGATATTCTTGAGTACGTATGCATTCCGGAAGGAAGTCCGGATAGAGGTATGTTTTATGGTAATCGTATATAGAGGATTATGTACGAGAAAGTATTCGGTATTGAGGTATTATACGGTATTGTTGTGATACTGGGATTTTTATGGTATTATCGTGATATTGGGATTTTGACGAGAATCGTTGGATTACCGGAAGTGGTAAGGTTATCGTTGAGGTTATTATTCTCATGATGCATGGCATGTGAATATTTATGTTTATGTAATTGCGGTTATTTGTCGGGCATTATTGCTGACCCCGTTGTGGGACTTGTTTTTCAGGTATTGAGGACTTTGATGGTAGCGGTCGTGAGGCGAGGATTCCGGACGATACTGGCTATGGCATATTGTTGGGGAATCGTGTGTTTTGTTTGTGTATATCATTATCGATGTATATGTATCTTGAACTGTATTTCTATCCGCTGCGTGAGTTCTTTCAAATGGCTTTCGGCTTTATGCCAACTGAGTTTGATTTCGAAAACCGATTCCCTTAACCGAGTTTTTGGCCTTGATTATCTTGACGGTGGTTGGTGTTTTCAAATGATTTTGTGAGTTTTGGAAAATACTACCGTCATCGGCCTTCTTGTCGTTTTTGTAAATGGTTTTTAGCCTGGTGGGTTCCGGCACGGGGCCCACGGCGTGTAATATTCCCGGTTGGATCTGGGGGTGTTACAATATAAACAAAAAAATATAGATGAAGATCTTTTTAAACAAAAATTAGTTTGACTAAGTCATTTAAACCGAGAGGCCATTGATTTCTCGCTTTTCTTTTTCCTGTTACTCTTTATTAAACTTTTATTTCCCTAATTGCTGCTTTTATTTAGCCAATGTCCAGTTATACCACATCTACGACATGGATCATCACTAGAATTTTTCATAGGCATTTTTCCTTTATCACGATGCCCGTGAATTGACTGCCTTGGTCTGTAGTTTTTTTTACGGGAATAATGATAATTATCACGATTATGATAGTTATGTCCGTCGCGGTCATTTCTGTAACTATTTTGGCGGTAGCCACCACGTCCACCACCTCTCCGGGTTCCACGCCCCGTTCTATTTTTACGGCTCTTGAATTGGCCGATAGCTCTAACAGAGCTGGTATGTGCTTCAGGTTCGGCACGGGACCCAGAGGGTCGTAGTTCATGATTTTTCAATAATAATTCATTTGTCTTCTCAGCCGTGAGAAGAACTGAAATTAGCTTAGAATATGTTTGAAATTGTCGTTGCTTGTATTGTAGTTGAAGCACCATATTTGAGGAATGCATCGTGGTGAATGTTTTTTCCAGCTTATCAGTCTCAGATAGCTGTGTACCGCACAAGGCCAGTCGAGACTCAATTTTGAATAAGGCTGAATTATAATCAACAACAGATTTAAAATCTTGCAGTCTCAGTAGTTGCCATTCATATTAGGCCTGTGGCAATATTACAGTTCTGGTGTGATCAAATCTGTCTTTGAGCTTCTTCCAGAGCTCAGAAGGACTTTCAATTTGTATATATTCATTCTTCAGATCCTCAGATAAATGATGACGCATGAATATCGTTGCATTTGCCTCATTTTTAATGTCGGCATTAGCAAGTTCAACATATTTCAGGGTAGTAGCCAATCCCATACCCTGGAGGTGCAATTTAACATCAATGCACCATGATAAATAGTTATTGCCAGTGACATCGAGGATCTGGAATTTTTTGTTTTCAATTCCGATCATTTTTTCTACACGACAGCATAAAAATAAGTTAATATAAATAAATTCAAGACCGAATAATACTAACCTTTTTCTGAGCAAATAACTCGTGCTGATAACGTGTTATGAAACTAATATTAAGCAAGACTGTTATTGAAGATGATAATAGCATAAAATAGAAAATAACAAGAGAACAGGTAGAGAGGAAATGAGAGGAAGTTTTATTACTTCTTCTTTTGTGTGCATTTTACAACCTTCTCAAGGCTCCTATTTATAGGAGAATTTACAAGATAAAATATTAAAGGTGGAGAATAAATAATTTGTAGTGAAAATTTAATAAAGCACTTCAATTGTGACAAGTTGCAAGTCCATATTGTACAACATTGCTGAATTACTTACTAGTACGATATATGACAAAGTTAATTTTGGGTACCATATTGGAAAAAGTTACGAAATGAACGTCTTAAAGAATTACTTCCGGGAAAAAGTGGCTGTGAACTTAGTGAATGACTACGGCATGTGAAAAAGGCGGTAACGCTGGTGATTATCATTTATAGGAGAATTTACAAGATAAAATATTAAAGGTGGAGAATAGATAATTTGTAGTGAAAATTTATTGGAGCACTCCAATTGTGACAAGTTGCAAGTCCATATTGTACAAGATTGCTGAATTACTTACTGGTACGATATAGGACAGTTAATTTTGGGTACCATATTGGAAAAAGTTACGAAATGAACGTCTTAAAGAATTACTTCCGGGAAAAAATGGCTGTGAACTTGGTGAATGACTACGGCATGTGAAAAGGCGGTAACGCTGGTGATTACCATTTATAGGAGAATTTACAAGATAAAATATTAAAGGTAGAGAATAAATAATTTATAGTAAAAATTTAATGGAGCACTCCAATTGTGGCAAGTCCATATTGTACAACATTGCTGAATTACTTACTGGTACGATATAGGACAAAGTTAATTTTGGGTACCATATTGGAAAAAGTTACGAAATGATTGTCTTAAAGAATTACTTTCGGAAAAAAGTGGATGTGAACTTGGTGAATGACTACGACATGTGAAAAAGGCGGTAACGCTGGTGATTACCATTTATATGAGAATTTACAAGATAAAATATTAAAGGTGGAGAATAAATAATTTGTAGTGAAAATTTAATGGAGCACTCCAATTGTGATAAGTTGCAAGTCCATATTGTACAACATTGCTGAATTACTTACTAGTACGATATATGACAAAGTTAATTTTGGGTACCATATTGGAAAAAGTTACGAAATGAACGTCTTAAAGAATTACTTCCGGGAAAAAGTGGCTGTGAACTTAATGAATGACTACGGCATGTGAAAAAGGCGGTAACGCTGGTGATTACCATTTACCAAATCGAGGTAAAAATGTATGTTACGAAATTAATTAAGGCAAATAAAGTTTTATACTTTAGGTAAAATCATCTAGGCTAAGAGCAACCCCAATGCACCCAACCCCTTACCTATATTTGTCCACATATTATGATTTAGAGGTTTGAAATGAAAATTAGATCTCCAACCATACCACCCCATCCCTATATTTTTTAGGAGATTAAAAGTAGAACCCCTTGTTTTTGGGATGAAACTATCAGCCCTATAACCTGCCAACTCATCTCTCGTCCATTCACCTTACCCTTTTTCTTCTTTTTTACTTTTTTAATATTACTTTAAGGATTTTAAAATTCAAAATACAACTTATATATTATTTTAAAAATATAGAAAATCAATATAGAAAATATCGTTGGAGTAAAACAACTTTTTAGTTATTTATATTTTAGGTGATTAATATTTTATTATAGAGTTATGATATATAGACCTACATAATAGACCTACAAATAGGCCTACACCATTCACATTTTGACAAATTTCAAACACTTTTTCTCTCTCTTCATATTAACCAATCAAATTTTTTATTTCACCAATCATAGTTGTAGGCTTACTTGTAGATCTATTATGTAGGTTTATAAATCATTTTTCTTTATTATATTTTAGGGTTCCAAACGAGGGTTGCCCTTGGAGATGCTCACAGTACTGATATCAGTAGCCGCCCACTGTATTAGTGGAAGCTTAACCCCACAATTTAAAGCGTAGTCGGTTGGTTGTCGTCCACTTCTTCCTCATAACTTCAGCTTCTTTCACCAGTATCAAATCTAATCTCTCTTTTCTTGTACTTCCCCCCTCTCAAGATTCTCCTCATGAAATTCGACAGGAAATCACCTTCACAAGCTTTATTGGTTCCTTCTTCCTTTCGTTCTGTTTTTTTTCTTTTTTTTTTTGGTCTATTTCAACCAATTTCCTTCATTTTTGTGGTTTTGATCCAAGTCGGTCTTGAATTGCTAATCCATGTATCAATTCAGCTAAATCTGATCGAATTCTCTCGAGATGACGAAACAGAAGACCGATCTGCGTTCATTTCTCGACTTTTGAACTTTCTTTTGAATGTTTAATGATTGTTTCTTGAATTCTAATTTGCTGTAGTTTATCCACCGATTTTGGAAAAGTTTTCTTTGATGAAGATGCTGATTTACTGTTTGAATTTATATTGATTGTTTACAATTCCTTAGTGAATATGATTTATCTTTAAGTAGGGGTGTGCATGAAGAACCGAAAAAAACAAAAAACCGAACCAAAACCGAAACCGGGGATACCGTTAGTGTGAGGTACTTAATTTTAAAAGAACTGAAGTTTTGGTTTTGGTTCAGTGTTAAAGAACTGAATCAATATCCCGGACCGAACCGATAAATAAAATTACGTGGTTTTGAGGATGTATGCATATGTATATATATCCTCTTTTCCCATACCGCAGCCGCAATACGTATTTGTATTACGTTCCAACTTCCGTATATCCATAAACCCTAGTTTATTGCGTAGATTGTCATCTCCATCCTCTATCCGAGGTTTGCTGTTCTAGACTTCTAGGTAAGATTTCTCCCTCCTCAATTTTGTGAATCTCTTTCACTTGAATGAATTATATTATGAGTTTTGATTATTCAATTTCTCTGCAATTTCTCCTCTTTTCAGCATATTCTCATCCTAGGCCGTAGTGATATTGTGAGGCGATAGTTAGATCTATAGACACAATTTTATTAACACTAATTTTGTTGAATAGTAGTCATGAACCCAAGCTCATATATTGTACTTTATTAAGTTATTACGTTGGGTTCAATACATAATATCAATGTAAGATTATCAACCCCTCCCAATATTTTTGTACTTTATTCTGTCTCAAATTAGATATCGCAGTTGAATTGTCAACGTTTTTACGGTGGGTGTTTTACTAGATTGTGCATTATTTGAAATTGAGTTTTTAGTTTAATGTTTAATCTGAAAATGTTAGGATACCGACGTACATATTTGAAATTTTAGATGTTAGATTAATTTGAAATCGCTAGAATTGTAGACCTATATTATATGTTTAGGTTGAAATTGTTCAAAGTCATCACTTTTTTTCTTTTCATAATATTATTTTTGTAAGATGTTTTAGCTCAAGTTGTAGGCTAATTGTTGAGGAACCGAATCAGGTGTACCGAACCGGTCAATCCCGAAACCGAAAACCGATGGCACCGAACCATTTGAAACTCTGTTCACGCGTTTTGTTTCTTTCATTATTCAGTTGTTAATTGTTGTTTGAATGAGTTAAATCTGTTTAAACTCTGAATATGAATGAGTTAATCATGTTTTGCTTCATCACAATTTACAATAATTAGAATTTGAATTTAATAACAAAATCGTGAAATCAGATTCAGTTCTTTGGAAACCCAGTTATTATTAATTTTCTTGAGAAAAACTAGATTTTCCTAAATATTATTGTGGATTTATTGGGCTGGCCTGGCCAAGTTTCATGTAGATTTTCCTAGAGTTTAACATCGTCGGACCCCCTGGTGATTTTCTCTTTACTCTTTTCCCACTTGTTCCTGTTTATTTATTTATTTACATGCTCGATTTTCTTGATTTCTTATTTTTAAGTTCCTGTAAAGAATGATTTTCTCTTACATTTCACATTTTCTGTTACTTTTGCTGAAAAGGTCATTGGGTTTTTTTGTTATCATGATTTCTCGTTTTCATTCTTTTTCTTGTCTGTTCTGTTCACGTAGCTGGCTTGGAGGGGAGGGGTAGCAGGTAATCCAGTTGCTTTTAGGCCCCCTGATTCCATGATAAGGCCCCCTAATGTTTAGAGAATAATTGTTATGTAGACGTTAAGTTGTTATTCCATGATACTCCTATGATTGGAGGGGTAGCAGGTAATCCAGTTGCTTTTAGGCCCCATGATTCCTTGATAAGGCCCCTAATGTTTAGAGAATAATTGTTATGTAGACGTTAAGTTGTTATTCCATGATACTCCTATGAGGTATTTATGAAACGTGAAATTATATGGCAGAGTTTTAAATAGAAGAATTAGAAAGGCATTTCATTGTGCATCACACCATATTCTAACATAAAAAAATTGTTCACCAATTGCAATTGCATTTATATAGTAAACTAAGAGTAAAGTGCATTTTGTGTACTCACACTTTGGGTGTCAGACCACTTGGGATACTAGACACTTGCTATATTGGACTTCAAACTATTTTGCAATATGTCTAACTCCATTATTTTTTTCAAGGGTATTTGAGTCTTTTTGTGTTCATCTTCTTCCTAAAACACATTTCCACCATTGACACTTTTTTTAAGAACTTAAAAACTCGAATATATCACCCGTTTCACAACAAAATAGACTCATTTAAATTGGGCCTCTTTCTCCTTTACAACGGGATATCAATTATAACTATCAAAGATTAACTTTCAAGAATTTGTATATTTCAAAAATTTCAATTAATGTAGTCTTAGTTTGTTCTTTTAAATTTTTTTCACCAAACTAAAATATTAATAGTGAAACTGAAAATCAACATCAATTTGTAGAGGTGAAAAAGAAGACTTTGTTGCAATTTGAATGACTTCATTTCGTTAAAAAATGAGTGAGATATTTAAATTTTAATTCCTTAAAAGCTCCAATAATGGTGAAAAAGGGTTTGAGGAAGAAGATGATACAAAAAGACTGAAATGCCCTTGGAAAAATTACAGAGTTAGCCAGACTTAACGCTAATACACACATTGCAAAAAAGTTAAAGGTCCGATATAATGAGTGGTAGTTTTGGAAGTCTAGTATCCCAAGTGATCTGACACCCAAAATGCGAGTACACGGTGCACTTTACTCGGTAAACTAATTCAAAATTCAAAGTAGTACAAAAATATTTGGGCAAACCAATATTCTTAAAAACACTGTAGTGCATTTATTAGCCCCATTTGTGAAAGAAAATCATTATGTTCATAATCTTTTACGCTCTAAAGGAATATATTGAGTCTCCTATGGCTGTTCATACTATATAATGTTACTGTCTTGTTAGGGTTACAATTGGAGATGAAATCAAACATCAGGAGTCGTTCGGCTGTTGCAGTGAGATGGCTATGTACGAGTTGCTTGCTGCATATCTCTTCATTGAATAAGGGGGTGATAAGCCACTGGAGAAGCTCTCCGTACAGGAGCTGATTGATCATACGAAGTTACCGATACCCGGAGCCTGTGAGCGACAAGCTCAATATGTATTAACCAATGGTTTGTGCAGCGAACCAGTCTACTCTTTTCAAGGGCCAAGAATGACCGTCCCAAATATTTCAGTGTAAGTTATGTTTCTTCAGTTAAACAATTCAAATTATTTTTTAATTAATGGATATATAATTATCAATTTTTCAACAATAGGGAGATGTTGAAAAGGTGACGTGTGATCGATTCATTCCAGTTAAAAATCCGACGTTCTACCGTGTGATAGAGCATATAAGGTGTTGTGGCCCCTTGATCTCTTCGATGTTTTTGACTCGAAGATTTGAAGAATTTAGGAAGCCTATCTTCATTGAGAGTTTCTCGGTGGAGGAGGTATGTCATGTATTCCGTTGCCTAATTCTTTTTTATATTCTTGTAAATAAATTAATGGTGTAATTATATATGGCAGGGAGTTTACAGGCATAACGATATTGATACGTTTTTGGAGGAACTTGATGGATCGACTCGTATAGCGCATGTCGTCCTTATTGTTGGGTATGACGAGGAAACCTGTTCCTTACTTATTAAGAACACCCATGGTACAAATTGGGGTAACCAAGGACTTGGAAGGATAGCGTTTTCTTGTTTTATGGATCCTTTCCTCTATCTGGAGGGAACTCGTCGGGTTTCAGTACCCTATGACTATTAGTGAGGTTAGTTTGTAAGTTAAATTCATATTGTTTCTTAATTATGAATTTATATATTTGTGTTATATGCTATATAGCTGTAGTAGACCTAGTTTACAAGTCTGTCAATCTAAAGTGACGAAAGAGCTTGGGTTATCATAAATTTGGTTCTCTATTTTGCAATATCTGGTCCTCTTTAATCTCATGGATATCTTGATCTATGGTTATGTGTGCTTGTCATGCTTATGTTATTAAAAATTGGGTTTTCCAATTTTAGTATTTAGAAAGTTATGATTAAACCATCATTTTTTTTTCTACGAATAATGCACTCTTCCATGTCAGAATTCTCCGTCTGTTTAGATGTTATAAACATCAGTATTATTTGTAATTTTGTGTATTTGGATCCTGGTTTATGAAGCTCGACACTCGTCTATTTGCCTGAATTTGCGAATGATATTTTCTGTTTTCTGCCTCGTATGTCCAAATATGCCAGAGAATTTTGTTTAGCTCGGCAGTCACCCTTTACTCCTATGAATTGAAGTTGTGCCCGGTCCTGTTATATTTTGTATAATAGGGGACGCACATATGTAGATTATATTTGTTATAATCTAAACCAGACCAGTGATAGTAGTATTTGATTCATGTTATATAGAGTTTGGTTGGGTAAATATTATGACGACCATTCATTCTCATTGTTGTTGTGCAGGAGGATGCAGCTGCCAGCAAAATCTGGTAGCAAGGCCTGGTACAAGATCATGATCAGTGACTCAAAATGGTTTGATGTTGCAGAGTAGTTGAATTCGGTTGATCTCTATTTGTGTTTGGATTTATGCTGCACTATTTTCTGTTTCAAGCTTTGTAGACATGATCATGATTTGCGTGGTAGTATTGGTTGAAATTTGGTAGACATGGTGTTTTGCTAATCGAACTAATTATTATGGCTAATTTGTAGTGATGTTATCGGATTTCGTTGATGGTTTATCTGTGTTTGTATAATTGCTCCAGTTCTTGCTGTTAAAATTTGGTAGACATGGTGTTTTGCTAATCGAACTACGAACTGGAGCAATTATACAAACACAGTACATAAACCATCAACGAAATCCGATAACATCACTGCAAATTAGCCATAATAATTAGTTCGATTAGCAAAACACCATGTCTACCAAATTTTAACCAATACTACCACGCAAACCATGATCATGTCTACAAAGCTTGAAACAGAAAATAGTGCAGCATAAATTCAAACACAAATAGAGATCAACCGAAATAATTCAACTACTCTGCAACACCAAACCATTTTGGGTCACTGATCATGATCTTGTACCAGGCCTTGCTACCAGATTTTGCTGGCAGCTGCATCCTCTTGCACAACAACAATGAGAATGAATGGTCGTCGTAATATTTACCCAACCAAGCTCTATATAACATGAATCAAACACTACTATCACTGGTCTGGTTTAGATTATAACAAATATAATCTACATATGTGCGTCCCTTATTATACAAAATATAACAGGACCGGGCACAACTTCAATTCATACGAGTAAAGGGTGACTGCCGAGCTAAACAAAATTCCCTGGCATATTTAGACATACGAGGCAGAAAACAAAAAATATCATAGGCGAGTATCGAGCTTCATAAACCAGGATCCAAATACACAAAATTACAAATAATTGACTGGTGTTTATAACATCTAAACAAACGGAGAATTATGACATGGAAGAGTGCAGTATTCGTAGAAAAAAATTGATGGTTTAATCATAACTTTCTAAATACTGAAATTGGAAAACCCAATTTTTAATAACATAAGCATGACAAGCACACATAACCATAGATCAAGATAAGCTGTCAAACTACTCCATGAGATTAAAGAGGACCATATATTGCAAAATAGAGAAACAAATTTATGAACTAGATAACCCAAGCTCTTTCGTCACTTTAGATTGACAGACTTGTAAACTAGGTCTACTACAGCTATATAGCATATAACACAAATATATAAATTCATAATTAAGAAACAATCTGAATTTAACTTACAAACTAACCTCACTAATAGTCATAGGGTACTGAAACCCGACGAGTTCCCTCTGGATAGAGGAAAGGATCCATAAAACAAGAAAACGCTATCCTTCCAAGTTCTTGGTTACCCCAATTCGTACCATGGGTGTTCGTAGTAAGTAAGGAACATGTTTCCTCGTCATACCCAACAATAAGGACGACATGCGCTATACGAGCCGATCAATCAAGTTCCTCCAAAAACGTATCAGTATCTTTATGCCTGTAAACTCCCTGCCATATATAATTACACCATTAATTTATTTACAAGAATATAAAAAAGAATTAGGCAATGGAATACATGACATACCTCCTCCACCGAGAAATCACTCCCAATGAAAATAGGCTTTCCTAAATTCTTCAAATCTTCGAGTCAAAAACATCGAAGAGATCAAGGAGCCACAACACCTTATATGCTCTATCACACGATAGAACGTCGGATTGTTAACTGGAATGAATCGATCACACGTCACCTTTTCTACATCTCCCTATTGTTGAAAAATTGATAATTATATATTCAGTAATTAAAAAATAATTTTAACTAAAGAATCAAAACATAACTTACACTGAAATGTTTGGGACGGTCATTCTTTGGCCCTTGAAAAGGGTAGACTGATCCGCTGCACAAACCATTGGTTAATACATATTGAGCTTGTCGCTCACAGGATCCGGGTATCGGTAACTTCTTATGATCAATCAGCTCCTGTACGAAGAGCTTCTCGAGTGGCATATCACCCCCTTCTTCAATGAAGAGATATGCAGCAAGCAACTCGGACATATCTCACTGCAACTAGGGGTGGGCACAAATCCCGGTTCCCGTTTGGCCAAACCGGACCATTCCGGTCCCATTCCAAAAGTGTCCCGGACCATTTGGGACGGACAAATTTTGTCCCGAACCGGTCCCGGACCGATCGAAAATGGGACAGGAGCGGGACCGGTGATTTTTGTCCCGTCCTGTTTGTCCCGAAATATGGATTTTTTTAAAATTAATATTAGATTTATGAGATTTTAATTTGTAAATTAATTTTTATCTCATAAATTAATTAGTCAAATATACCTAAACTTAGTAAATTATTGATAAATAATGCAAAATTTATAAAATTTTGATTATAAATTTGCAAATAAATATCCAAAAATACAAGAAAATATTTTCCAAATATATTTTTTATTGTTTATATTAACCAAAAAAATGTCCCGTTTTGTCCCGGCCCGTCCCGAAACCGTTCCGGTCCCAAAAACACCGGAACAAAACAAGAAGCACCCTTGTCCCGGACCGCTTATATTAATCGGGACCGGGACGGGGACCGACCCAATCCCGAACCGTCCCGGACCGTGCCCACCCCTAACTGCAACAACTGAACGACTCCTGATTTTTGATTTCATCCGAAATTATACCAAGTCCCATCCAATTGTAACCCTAACAAGACAGTAACATATTATATAGTATGAACAGCCATAGGCAACTCGATATATTCCTTTAGAGCGTAAAAGATTATGAACATAATGATTTTCTTTCACAAATGGGGCTAATAAATGCACTACACTGTTTTTAAAAATATTGGTTTGCCAAACATTTTGTACTAGTTTGAATTTTGAATTAGTTTACTGAGTAAAGTGTATTTTGTGTACTCGCATTTTGGGTGTCAGATCACTTGGGATACTGGACTTCCAAAACTACCACTCGTTATACCGGGCCTTTAACTTTTTTGCAATGTGTGTATTAACGTTAAGTCTGGCTAACTCCGTTAATTTTTTCAAGGGTATTTCAGTCTTTGTATCATCTTCTTCCTCAAACACTTTTTCACCATTGTTGGAGCTTTTAAGGAATTAAAATTTAAATATCCCACTCATTTTTTAACGAAATCAAGTCGTTCAAATTGCAACGAAGTCTTCTTTTTCACCTCTACAAATTGATATTGATTTTCAGTTTCACTATTAATATTTTAGTTTGGTGAAAGAAATTTAAAAGAACAAACTAAGACTACATTAATTGAAATTTTTGAAATATACAAATTCTTGAAAGTTAATCTTTGATAGTTATAATTGATATCCCATTGTAAAGGAGAAAGACACTTTTAATGTAATTTAAATGAGTCTATTTTGTTGTGAAACAGATGATATATTCGAGTTTTAAGTTCTTAAAAAAATTGTCAATGGTGGAAATGTGTTTTAGGAAGAAGATGAACACAAAAAGACTCAAATACCCTTGAAAAAAATAATGGAGTTAGACTTGACGGTAGTACACATATTGCAAAATAGTTTGAAGTCCAATATAGCAAGTGTCTAGTATCTCAAGTGGTCTGACACCCAAAGTGTGAGCACACAAAATGCACTTTACTCTTAGTTTACTATATAAGTGGTATCTGAACAATTTTTTTATGTTAGAATATGGTGTGATGCACAATGAAATGCCTTTCTAATTCTTCTATTTAAACTCTGCCATATAATTTCACGTTTCATATATACCTCATAGGAGTATCATGGAATAACTTCACGTCTACATAACAATTATTATCTAAACATTAGGGGCCTTATCAGGGAATCAGGGGGCCTACCCCTCCAAGCCAGCTACGTGAACAGAATAGACAAGAAAAAGAATGAAAACGAGAAATCATGATAACAAAAAAACCCAATGACCTTTCAGCAAAAGTAACAGAAATTTTTGAACAAATATAAAGCTAGGCAGGTAATAACCCACAAAACAGAATATAATATTATAATATTATTAACCTGGCGGAGAAAAATATCTCTTTGTCGGGACATGAAAGTATTAAGTGTGATTCTGTCACTCAGATAGGACACCTTCAATCTTTCAATGAGATCATCCCTTATGCTTAAAGACCCTTTGTGGAGCACGGAAGGGCCACCCATATAGCCTCTAATGAATCTGTCTTTCATGATTTTGTAGTCCACCAAATATTGTTTCAAATAAGACACATGACGAAAAGAGACCTTGCGCTCCAAATTTTCATACTCCTGCAAAATAGTATATGGACCATAACCGGCATTACAATGTGTTGCAGGTGTGCAAGAAAAATTGAGTGAAAATAGAGAGAATAAAAATGGATATATATTTACAGAAGAACTTGGTCAAATCTTGTTTGTTTTGGGACTTGGACATCATTTTTGAACAAATATAAAGCTAGGCAGGCAAAAAACTGACTTAAAAGCAATTAAACCTTTGACAGCTTGAAACACATAATTAAACCTTTGACTCTTTACAACAATATAGGAACTTACAAATAAAAAACTAAAAAAAATCGAGCAGGTAATAACAGCAGCAAGTCATTTTTGAACAAATATAAAGCTAGGCAGGTAATAACCCCACTCTGAGCGTTTTCTAAATTTGGATACCTTGATTCTTTACAGCAGTGCAGGAGGAACTTCGAAAATAATAAACTATAAAAAAATGCGCATACAAGTCAATAACAGGAACAAATATGAAAATAGGAAAGTGAGAGAAAATCATTCTTTACAACAGTATATGAACTTCCAAATAAAAAACTAAAAAGATCGAGCATATATATAAATAATACTAACAAATTGGTCATTTTTTGAACAGATATAAAGCTAGACAAGCAATAACCCGACTTTCTAAATTTGGAAACCTTGAAACACAGAACCAAACCTTTGATTCTTTACATCAAAATAGGAGGAACTTCAAAAAAAAAAAAAAATTGAGCATATAACTAAATAACAGGAACAAATGTGAAATGTAAGAGAATCATTCTTTACAGGATCTTAAAAATAAGAAATCGGGCATGTAAATAAATAAATAAATAAATAAATAAACAGGAACAAGTGGGAAAAGAGTAAAGAGAAAATCACCAGGGGGTCCGAAGATGTTAAACTCATGAGTAGAGATGAGGAAGATGAAGATATGCCGCTGGTTTTGGGGAGCTTCCTCGGTTTTGGGATGGGTTAGGGTTTGGATATTTTTTTGAAATTTGTGATTTTACACGAGCGAAAGCACACACAATTAAGCGGAATTAATGGGTTTGTGTCAAGTCTTTTTGGGTTCGGGTTCTTATCAGGTTGACCCAATAAGAACACGATAATTTCGGGTTGGGTTCGGGTTGGGTTCGGGTTGGGTTCGGGTAACCCGTTATAATTTATTTTTTTAATAAATATTTATTAAAAAACAAAATATTTAATAAATATTTAATAAATAATTTTTTAATAATTTATTTCTTTTAGACTTTTAGATGAGGTTTATAATTCTTATTGTTTTTATCATTTTTGTTAGTATTTATAGGTTATCGGGTTGTTATCGTGTTGAAACGGGTTTTTAACGTGTCGTGTCGTTATCGTGTTGCTATCGTGTCGGTCAACACGAATCCAATCGTGTTTTTATCGTGTTCGTGTCGTGGTCCGGTCGTGTTCGGGTTTGACCTTAGCGGTTGGGTTCGTGTTCGGATTTAGGAATCCTTATCGTGTTCGGGTTTGGCCAATGCAGTCGGGTTGTTATCAGGTCAACCCGATAACGACCCGACCCGCACGATTTGCCACCCCTAATTTTTGCACCATAAAAGCAAATGATCCGAATTGATTGGCCAAAATAGTTACATAGATCACAAGAGTGTAAATAAAATGAAATGTGGCACATCACAACTGATTGGCTCATTTTTTTTTTTACAGAATTAATCGAATTGAATCAACTGAATGGATCCGAATCGAATCAATCGAATCAATCGAATCGAAATATATATCAAGGGTAAATAATAATAATAATAATAGTAAATAATATAATAATAGTAATTAACAACAACAACAATAATAGTAATATTATTAGTAATAATAACAATAATAATAATTAAGATTAATAATAATAATAAGAAGAAGAAATAATCAATCGAATGGACTGAATCAATCGAATCGAATGACTGAATCGAATCAATCGAATCAAAACTAAAAAATAAGTCCAAAAGAACAGGGCCTTTCAGTATCACATGAAACTTGGCAATCAATGTTCCCTTTTTGCCATTTTGATATGTTCACAAAAAATTTTCCCTCTCTATTTTTAAACACTACCCCACAATACAATTTACTAAAATATCCTTATATCTTTTATATATTTACACATTTTACCAGGCTGACCCACATATTAAATTATTTAATCAACTTAATTAACATAATTACTTTTAATGTGGGACTCAAACTCCACTCACATCACACTCACATAACATTTCTTAAAACCCGAACCCAAAAAGTTGGGGAACATTGATCGTGAACGGAGGGAGTAATATTTAGGAAAATCTAGTTTTTCTCAAGAAAATTAATAATAACTGGGTTTCCAATGAACTAGATCTGATTTCACGATTTTGTTATGAAATTCAAATTCTAATTATTGTAAATTGTGATGAAGCAAAACATGATTAACTCATCCATATTCAGAGTTTAAACAGATTTAACTCATTCAAACAACAATTAACAACTGAATAGTGAAGGAAACAAAACGCGTGAACAGAGTTTCAAACGGTTTGGTGCCATTGGTTTTCGGTTTAGGGATTGACCGGTTCGGTACACTTGATTCGGTTCTGATGGGAAAACGGTCTCAAAGATCTCTAACAACCCTCCCAAAGAATGAAAATAGAGAAAAATAAATATCACAAGAATATACGTGGAAACTCCAAAACCGGAGAAAAACCACGGGCCTCCAAAGAGAAAAACTCCACTATATGACAAATTTCTACAATCACACAGTATTTCTCTTCCTCTCGACTCCCAACCCCTATACTATTACAAGCCTTTGAAAACCTCTCACCCCTCTAAAATAAAGAGCAAGAAATTTCAAACTAGAAGTAATCACAAGACTAAAGAGTAGTGATTGGTGCATTTGTATCAAAGACATTGGAACTCCTCATATAGCCTAAAAGTCTCCACCTCTTTTGATAGCAAACCAATGTAGGACAAAATCCCCACTTTCATTTTTAACAACTATTCCAACAATCTCCACCTTGTTAAAACATGAAAGAAAACACCATTGTCTCCATCGACAATCATGATTCTTAACACAAAGAACCATCATCCTCAAAAGAGAATAACCTACTCCACCATATGAGTAGAACACTTAGAATAAACCATTCTAAGAATTTTCAAACACTTAGAATCAACCATTCTAAGAACCCTCGGCACATGTCGAAAAACTTGCTGAAATATTTATGGTACAACTTCCCTGTTGGTCACCCGGAAGTTCATCAGCCCTCGACTTCAATCTTCACCACACATCTTGCATCAATGCCAACTCAATGCCCATGTGTAAATCCGTGAACCCGCAAACAAAAAGACACATCCCTTTCCATGGTAACGGGCATACCATGGGGATGCCAAATTCTCAAAAGAATTCTTCACCGTCAGTGACGACGGAGACATTGTTAGCAGAATTGGAGCATTTTGCCGAGTCCGCTCCACCTGGACAATTACTCTTGACATGTCCAGATTGTCCACACTTACATCATATCGGAATCTTCTGTGACTTCTTCTTCTTCCCGTTCCTGCATATCATAATCGTTCCTTCTGACGAAGCATGGCTGCTACTCTCCAGTCTTTTCTCCTCGGACAAGAGTTTTCTAGTAACATCTGCATACTTCAGGGTCTCTTTCCCATACATCAAAATGGGCTTCATATGCTCATAGGAAGATGGCAAAGATAATATGAGCCTCAGTGCTTTATCCTCATCTTCAACCTTCACTCCGATAGCCTCCAATTCTGACACGATGTTATTAAGAACACTTAGATGATCTGAAATTTTTGTATCTCCATTCATACGAAGAGTATGAAATTGTTCCTTGAGATACAACCGATTTGAGATGCCTTTGCCTTGATACAACTGCTCAAGTTTCTCCCAAAGATCCTTTGCCGTTGATATCCCATGCACATTTGCAAGAACATTCTTTGCTAGAGACAAACGAATTGCACTTGCTGCTCTCAAATCCAAATCTTCCCATTCTTCATCATCGACTTTACTGGTGCTTGATTCCGCGCTAGAAACAGGGGTTGGTTTCCCCCTCAACGTCTTGTGTAACCCGGACTGAATCAACACATCCTTGACTTGAAGTTGCCACAAACCAAAGTTGATTCTTCCATCATATTTCTCTACATCGAACCTCATGGGACTGTACTTTGACATCGTATCTGTATCTTCAAAAATAGTGTTGTATACTAGAAAATATACACCAAGCCTATATAAGTAATATACCCAACAAAGGATTCCCAGGAAAGAGAGGTGGGTCACAACGGACACGCTTAAATACCAAGTCTTTCCTAGCCAGAACCTTCGGTGGATATAAACACTCCCAGCTTGTATATAATTCTATTGTATATAAAACAGTCAACCAAATCCTCGTTTCTGATGTGGAAGGTCATACCAAGCTGCAACCACAGAGCATACTACGAACCTTCAAAGCACCAAGACACCTTCCAATATGACCAAATAGAAAATTCATTTCTGATGTGGAAGCTCAGACAAAGCTGCAACCACAGAGCATACTACGAATCTCTAAAACCGAGACCTCCCCCGAACTTGGCTCCGATACCACTTGATGGGAAAACGGTCTCAAAGATCCCCAACAACCCTCCCAAATAACGAAAATAGAGAAAAATAAATAACACAAGAATATACGTGGAAACTCCAAAACCGGAGAAAAACCACGGGCCTCCAAAGAGAAAAACTCCACTATATGATAAATTTCTACAATCACACAGTATTTCTCTCCCTCTCGACTCCCAACCCCTACACTATTACAAGCCTTTGAAAACCTCTCACCCCTCTAAAATAAAGAGCAAGGAATTTCAAACTAGAAGTAATCACAAGACTAAAGAGTAGTGATTGGTGCATTTGTATCAAAGACCTTGGAACTCCTTATATAGCCTAAAAGTCTCCACCTACTTTGATAGCAAACCAATGTGGGACAAAATCCCCACTTTCATTTTTAACAACTATTCCAACAGGTTCCTCACAATTAGGCTACAACTTGAGCTAGAACATCTTACAAAAATATTATTATGAAAAGAAAAAAAGTGATGACTTTGAACAATTTCAATAAACAACCTAAACATATAATATAGGTTTACAATTCTAGCGATTTCAAATTAATATGACATCTAAAATTTCAAATATGTACGTCGGTAATCCTAAACTCAATTTCAAATAATGCACAATCTAGTAAAACACTCACCGTAAAAACGTTGACAATTCAACTGCGATATCTAATTTGAGACAGAATAAAGTACAAAAAAATTGGGAGAGGTTGATAATCTTACATTGATATTATGTATTGATAATCTTAGATTGATATTATGTATTGAGCCCAACGTAATAACTTAATAAAGTACAGTATATGAGTTTGGGTTCATGACTACTATTCAACAAAATTAGTGTCAATAAAATTGTGTCTACGGATCTAACTATCGCCTCACAATATCACTACGGCCTAGGATGAGAATATGCTGAAAAGAGGAGAAATTGCAGAGAAATTGAAAAATCAAAACTCATAGTATAATTCATTCAAGTGAAAGAGATTCACAAAATTGAGGAGGGAGAAATCTTACCTAGAAGTCTAGAACAGCAGACCTCGGATAGAGTATGGAGATGACAATCTACGCAATAAACTAGGGTTTATGGATATACGGAAGTTGGAACGCAATACAAATACATAATGCGGCTGCGGCATGGGAAAAGAGGATATACATATATATATATATATACATATACATACATCCTCAAAACTATGTAATTTTATTTATCGGTTCGGTCCGGGATATTGATTCGGTTCTTTAACACTGAACCAAAACCAAATCCAAAACTTCGGTTCTTTTAAAATTAAGTACCGCACACTAACGGTATCCCCGATTTTGGTTTTTATCAGTTCGGTTTTTTCGGTTTTGGTTCGGTTTTTTGGTTTTTTCGGTTCTTCCTGCACACCCCTTCTTAAAGATAATCATATTCACTAAGGAATTGTAAACAATCAATATAAATTCAAACATTAAATCAGCATCTTCATCAAAGAAAACTTTTCCAAAATCGGTGGATTAACTACAGAAAATTAGAATTCAAGAAACAATCATTAATAAACATTCAAAAGAAAGTTCAAAAGTCGAGAAATGAACACAGATCGGTGTTTGTGTAGTGTCATCTCAAGAGAACTCGATCAGATTTAGCAAATTCGATAAATAGATTATCAATTCAACATAGCAATTGACTGAAGAACTGAAACAACAAAATGATTTCAAAAGAAAATTTAAAAAGTGGATAAATGAACGCAGATCGGTCTTCTGTTTCGTCATCTCGAGAGAACTCGATCATATTTAGCAGAATCGAACCGTAGATTAGCAATTGAACATAGCAATTGCCTGAAGAACTGAAACAACAGAATGATTTCAAAAGAAAAATAAAAGAAGTAGAAAAATGAACGCAGATCGGTCTACTGTTTCGACATATCAAGAGAGACAAGTGGATAATGGATTAACAGAAACATTCTGAACAAAAGGAAGAACACTGAAAAGTGTAATCATCAAGCTTGTCATATATCTGAGAAACAAAAACCTACTGAAAAACGTATAAACTTTCAGAATCCAGAAACAAGCAAGGCTGCTGAACAACATGTTTAGCAAGAATCACGACATAAGAATGGCACTGGATACAAATATAACAGAATACAATTGCTTTGTGAGTATAAACATAAGCAACGACTTCATCTAAAAGCTCGAATTGAACAAAGCAAGAGGTTAAAAGAAAATAGTAACAACTTTTCTAACCAACAGAGTGCTTGAGCTAGGAGAAATGCTAACAGAGCAAAGGAACTCGCTTGTTGGCCACTAAGTATACAATAAATAGCTTAAAAAGTAAAGGTACAATAAGCTGTACGATTTTCAAAGTTAATTGCGTAGCGGAAATCTGTATGGTGAGTTGCTGTAAATACAACAATTGGGTGATTTCCTGTTTGCTTGATGCGTACAGGGTTTTACTGTGCATACTTATAAATCACAATAGAATGAAAACAGTGAAGATGGAATGTAGATAAAACACAGTTTAAAGTGGTTCTAGGTAAACCCCTCTATGTCCACTGGTCCTCCACACAGGAGTAATGAGTTTATTAAAATCACTACGTACACAACTACGTGACTTTAACCAGACCTGTCTCTATATCGTTCACACAGATTGATACAGAGACTGTAGCTTTGGTACGTTCACACAGATTGACTTGAGCTCTTTCGACTTGCTTCTTCTCACACAGATCGAAGCTTCATCTTCAATGCTATTCTTCACACACAGGTTGGACTACGCAAGGATCCTTAGTCCACATAGGGCTAATGATAATCTCAACGGTAAGGGTAGAACAAATCTCAAACAACAGCTTTATCTTTTATGAACGTTTGTTGTATGCTGTGCTATTTATGTTGAAGACTTAGTATATTTCTTCGCTTGGATACTGATGTATGCTCATGAAATAAACTGCTCTTGAATAGCTAGATTTTCAGAGTATGCGTGATAGATTTTCATGTGTATGATGTCATCTTGCTTGAGGCTATATATAGCCTTGGAATTATATACCTTATAAATTTAGCCGTTGTTTGTTGGTGAGATGTTGACGTGTGTCTCTTGATTGGCGGCTGATGAATGTTTGAACTAAAGTAGATCGCATTTAATGCTTTAGACATCCTTACTATCTTGCATTAAATGTTCTTCAGAGCGTTCAGACTTGTCTCTCTCCGGCTGCATTAAATGTTGTCCTATCAGCAATAAATGTTGTTTTAACCATGAATATATTATGAATAAACAATGTTTATGTCACAATGGATAAAAGCTTTTTATGATCAGTTCTGTTGGATGTGTTTTACTTTTCCAAAGTAGAACACCTTCAGACTGTATGTTGTATCCAACACAATAAGTTCCTCTACTGTATGAGGCAGACTCTGTAGGATGGATTGTAAAAGATCTCTTTGTTGTATGGACGGGATGTATGGAGAGTCCTAATAGCTTCCATACTTAACGACGTTCTGACTTCTTTAAGACTTCTTTGCTGTATGTTGGCAATTATCAAAACAGGAATATTTATCCCAACAATTTCCCCCTTTTTGATAATGCCAAAACTTTCTCTAAATATCTTCTTCTAAATACAGAGAGGCTGTCTTCAAGTCTTATGTCTGATTGATCTAATCTTCAATACTTAGGGGGTGTATTGGATTAAGATTATGTTGGAATTTTTTGGACTTTAAAAGTGTGGAGGTATTCAATCTGGATTTTGAAAAGTCTTTAAAAATCTTGAGGTATTCAATCCGGATCTTGAAAAGTCCTTAAAATTCTTGAGGTATTCAAAACTCTATAGACTTTTAAAGATTTTAAAATCTCATGGATTTGGTAGGATTTTCATTCAAAAATACAAAGAGAAAAATCCTCGAGATATCTTACCTCTTCACGCGAGATTTTGATGGATTTTTTCACCTTTCTTCTCTCTACGCGCCACCCTCCCCTCTCCGAAATCCACATCTGAATCCTCCGATCCCAAATCAATTAGACATAATTTCTTCATCTGTTCTAATTTCTTATATTCATATTTAAATTCATTTATTATTATTACTTTATTTATTATTATTATTATTATTTCTTTTCTTATTTATTATTATTATTAATAATTATTATTTGAGGCTAGCTCGTTCTTGTTTCATGACTCGAGCTGGATTTCACATTCCTACAAAGTAGATGAAAATTCATGTAATTCAATTATAAAAAGTCTGCAAAACTCTGCGTGGAGTCTGTGGAACTAAAAAATCCACAAAAATCCACATACCTTTTAAACTCCAAAACAATCCCACAGATTCCACAACCAATACACCCCCCTTAGTCTAGAAATGTGAACTGCCCGCAGACAAGTTCTAAAATGAAGGATCTTACATGTTTAAGTGTATTACAACTGGACTTATGATTGGCGCGTAGGCACAATCTTATAGAGTTTAGTCTAGTTTGAATACAACTTAATTTATGAACTGTTCGCAGACAAGTTCTTACAGCTTTGTGACTTAACAAGTTTTATGTTTTTCAAATATAGCAAAATTTCGTAATCAAACAGTAAAAACAGTAAGCGCAGATTACGAGTTGTAATCTCTCAAGAAAAACAAACTTTATTGATATGAATGGGAAGATTACAAGTTCTTGAGAAGGTAAAAGCTAAACAAATACATACTGCAATGGTAAGCTTACAGAAGAAACATATACAGCAAAAAAGCAAATAGGTTAGCTCCAATGCTGGGAATGCCTCCAAGGTCTCCGGTCAGGATTATTCGCGGTCCCTTTCCACCAGTTGACTAGGGAGTCATCGCCTCGATCCCTGTATATACTCCTTCCTTCAGCGGATTTATCGAACGCGAGTATCCAGTCTTATGGGTAGGTGAGCCGTTTACCCTTCTGGTGCCTTGACTTCATCAGCATTTGCAAAGAGAGCCTTCCTTCTGCTAATAGCCTCGAGAATTCATTTGCGGCATCCTGCAGCATCTTGATTTGTTAAAGAGGGCAGACTCCCTGATGAGCGTACAGAAGTATCTCATCAGTTCATCTTTCTTCCAATTCTTCAGATCATCGGCTGAAGGCTGTTGGTCAGTGGGCAGTAAAATCTCGGCAGGCTTTCGCACATTATTTTTCCAGGGGATGTTGGGATTTTGGAACTCAGGTCGATAGACAGATACCCTGTATCCTCTTGAAGCTTGACTAGACCCGGGTGAGCCCAGTCTATCAATAGTAGCTGCAACACTTTCTTCCAGCACCGCTTCCACCTCTCTCTCTCTCTAATCTCCATCTCCGGCTAGCCTCTCTGGCTTCTTCCCCCCTTTTAGAATCATCAATATCTGATACCTTTGAATAAATCTCCTATAGGAGCTTCATAAACTCGTCCTGTCGAGCACCAGAGACATTTTCTATTTTGTGATTGTGCTCAGTCAGCCTGGTTCCGGTCTCTTGAAGGGCAACAACCGTTTTGGCCTTGGCAATCCTGAGCTTTTCTTGTTCGTGCTTAGGATTTTCTCCTGATGCTGCTTGAGTTGATTTAGCGCTTGCCATAATGCGTTAGGCATTTGGCGGAACGCGTCCTCGACATTTTTGATTGCAGATTTCAGTTTGGGGAGCTCATCCTGGGTAGTTTCTTGTTAGGAGTATGCCCTCGAATGCCACTCAGAGGATGTTGAGTGAGGGCATTGTACTTGTTATTATGTAAATCATTAATATAAGGCAATGGATGTTTCTTTATTTACTGGTAGTTACTAGCGTTCCTGACTCGTAAATATACATATAAAAACTAGTCCGTGTATTTGAGAGCAAAACGTTCCACTCCTTATTGGATAAGGGGGTAGGCACTGGAAAGGTTTATAGCTGAAATACTTAATCGTTCGTAAGTCGATGAAACTTGACTGGGTGTTATGTTTATGTGAAGACTTGTATGACGTGTTCTTTGATATGGAGAGTGCCTGTCGAACACTAATGGTTAGTGTGAGCACACATTATAGGTATGCTAATTAGATTAGTATACTCGAACCGACTCACCCTCGATTCGCCACATGGATTTCACTCCGGGACTGTCAATTACGGAATCGAAAGGTTGTGATAGGTATTCGTGATCCTTCGACTTGAGGATTTAGTAGGGATGTGCTTGTGACGTCAAGATTTTCATTAGAGTAGTTCGACCCTGTAAACCGAAAGGCGGGGGTCAACCTCGACGTGCGTCTTGACGGGCAAGTAGCAGGTCCTAATGAATACCAAGTTAGAATTTTTTCTCCTGTTAGTGAACGGGTTATATGTCTTATGCGGTTATTGGCAGATGAGATCATAAGTCTTTGGCCAAAGCATTGGAGCTAGTTGTATTGGATACACGAGAGCTCGATGATCTCGATTTGCATTAACTCATGCATAACGTCAACTACAGATAGGGTTTGACTGACCGTGACCCTATAACTTGATCGGGACATTTGAAAGAAGGGTTTATACGTATACTTGTATTCACGACAGAATGGTTCTTGAATGATCCCAATCATTCGTTCTCAGTTGGGGTACAGTGTGGGCCGCCAGGCTGGCTAGGTGGTGCTACTACTCTTTGGTTTCTCCCATTGCTGACTGAGACGGACCTACCATGTCGCGCAATAGGATTGACGACGGAATGAATCGAGCTTATTCTCTCATTATGAATATTAGATATTGGATATCTAATTTGGGACATTAGATGTCTAAATCGATTTATTGGATAAATTGATTTACAGCCTAATGAATTAAATAAATTACTGGGTGATTAATTTAATTCATAAATATAATTATTTCTTGGAGAAATTAATTATGTTATTATGTATTTGATATGATTAATTAATTGGATTAATTAATTAATATAAATACATCGAAACGGATTTGGAGTTTATCTGTTTGGACTTACGGGAGTCCGAAACGAACCGAACTCGTCCGTTTTTTCATGATGGCCGCCCCCTTTACTTCCACCTACCTTCCCATTGTCTTTTACTTCCATTTATTAATGGATGATTATGACTTTGTGGGGCAAGGTATCATGTGGTATGATTTGTTCACATGTGGGTGGAGTAGAATAAGAAGGAGACTTGACTAACTCTCACTTCACCCAATTGTGTTAAACCGTGAGAGAGAGAGAGAGAAACTATTTAAGGTCTTCATCTTCTTCTTCATATCATCTTGATTGTTCTTGGAGAAAATTTAGTGATTCATTGAGAGTGTGTGATCAATACCCTTAGAGTGTTGTGCGGCGATTAATACGCCTCAGCAGCGATCGGCACAAGGGCCGAGCGACCAAAGTCAGCATCAAATAAACCAAGGCTGACTTACCAAGCGAAGATTCCAGATCATGTATCGAGCGATCGGCATTCAGCGCGATCGTCTCTTGGCACCTAGCGATCGACCCTAGTTCCCGATAAAGGACGACCGCATTATGCCACGTGTAAAGCCAAACATCTATCAAGTCTACGATGACCGAATCTCGGGATGAAGACCCACGTGCGGACCCGTAAATAGCGCTGCAGGAAGAGGCTTTTTTTACTCCAGCCCTTCACCAGCTGTGGGTGACATGGACAGCCTCTCACCTACCGACAGACCCACAGAAAGGTCCTAGGTGGGACCTCCCAAGACTGCGACATGAGACACGTGTTGGCTTCTCATTGGTTCGCACATCTGGCTGCCAGCAGCAGCTGCGGACTTTAAGGAAACAGACCCACGTGCTGAGACAATCGCCCGTTTAAATTAATGTAAGAAAGGCGATCGCCCGTTTGGGATCAAGACATCCCAACTTCCTACTCTTCTATAAATAGGAAACCTCCAACAGTCGAATGAGACGACGAACGATCCTACAGAATTCCACACAGTGAAAAATACAGAACACTTTCTTTGTAACAAGAACTCACAGAGTATTAACTCTGGTTCTTCCGGCAATCATAAGCACTCAGGAGCTAGATAACTAGGGTCATTACACTTAACGTTAATATTTGTACTCCAAAGCAGTATTCTTACTAATAATATCTCGCGAGAGCATTCAAGCCCGGGACTAACAACCCCGGCAAATCTTGTATTATTTACATTCCTTTGCACGTGCTCTCGCATTTTGTTTGTTACCCACCCGTAGCCATATCCAGCAAATCATTCCGAATAATATTTTGGGTAACAACAATTGGCGCTAGAAGAAGGGCTGAACCCTCATTTTCATTCCGACCATTTCGAAGAACAATCACTGTTCTCCGGAACATATACTTGAAGAAACACTCACTGTTCTTCAAAGAAAAACCTTCGAAATCATGACGTCTGCCACCACCTCAAAGAGAGCCACCCTACGATCCGCCGGATGCCTTATTCCGGCCTAAACCGAGTCCCAACCTACAGCGGAGGGCAGCCGTGGCGACGCGAGACTCTCACTCCCGCCCCCGAGGGACGGCCCCTGCCTATCACTCGATCAATTCCAAACCGCAGAACAGATCGAGAAGGCCATGGCCATCCTAAGGGAGCAACGGAGAGCATGCGACACGCCCCCTATTACCCCCATCAGCCATCCGCCGCGCGGGCAAACGAAAGCTCAAAGGGTTATATGTCGAGCAATCGACAGAAAGCCCCGAGTCGTAAGAAAAGGTACTCACGAGGCTGGACAGTTCCGTCTTCAGCCACCTAGGAAGTGACCCTTCATGGAAACCTGGGCATTCCGGCCGCAACCATGAGACGTCGGAGTCCGAATCCGTCACCAGGAGTTCGGCATACCCGACTCCCAGAAGGCAGGCCATCCATCTGGCTCCCACTCGCTGAAAAATTGAAATCGGTGGCAGAGACCTCATCGTCTACCGTGGAGCCAGGATATCGGTACATGATCGCCTCGGCTCCTGCTCCGAGAGCCAAACCGCAAGCAGTCAGGCTACGGCGATGGCCGCAATGCAACGCCAACTCGATGATATGAAAGCGCTCCTAGAAACTGGGGCAGGCGCCAAGAGAAAGGTCGCCGGACCGAGTGAGCCGATCGCGGTCCATATCGAGCTTGCCCCCATGTAACCAAAGATCGCTCCTCCTCAAACACCTTTGTATTAGGGGAGATCGGACCCCGAGACTCACTTAAGAAAGTTCCGGATCTACATGACTGGATGCGGAGCGTCAGACGCGACGAAATGCCGAATGTTCCTATTAACATTGGGCAATCTTGCCCATAAGTGGTACATCTCATCGCCACCGCGCTCCATCAATTCCTTTGAAAAACTGGCGAGCGACTTCACGTCGTACTTCGCCGCCAAGGTCGCTCGGCCAGAAGGTTCCCACCGCATGATGAAGATCAGGTAGGGGGAAGACGAGTCCGACAAAGATTACATCGACTGGGTGAATGAAATAATCCTCATCGGTGAGCCTACAAGCGACGAGATCGCCCTCTACTCGGTCCTAGGGGGATTCGATGGTCTTTCGCCCATGTTCAGGCACCTTACGAAGGACATCCCCCCAACCTACGTGATCTTCCACGCCAAGGCCGCATACTTTATGGCCAGGCGGAGGTTGCTCACCCTTCGCCTAGGTAAGGGGGCAAAGACAGTGATCGCCAAGCCCGAAAAGGCGGTCGCCAAGTCACCCAGTGATTTCGAGGCCTTTGAGGATGTGGAAGCCCATCTCCTCCACAATATCAATCTATCTCCGGCCCATATTTTTTACGTCATCAAGGGGCGCAAGTGGCTAAGCAAGCCAAAAGCGATAAGGGACAACGGTCATCTGGACCGCGATAAATTTTGTGCTTACCACAAGAGTCCCGGCCACAACACCAACCAATGTCGCGACCTCCTTAGACAACTCTGGAGATTGTTCGAGGAGGGCAAGCTAGACAGTTTAGTGACTTAGCCGGAGCCCCGGGCAGAAAGGACCAAGGGCCGCGATCGGCGATAGAACGACGACCGTCAATCTCCCAATCCGATCGCTAGAATCAAACGCGACGAGCCAGAGGATTCGTACGAGTCAATCCCCCCGATCAACCCCGGCGGCCGGATCTATATGCTTCAATCAAGAGGTGGAAACTTCGGAGGTCTTTCCCCAGTTTCCACCATGTCAAACCAAAGGCTACTGCCTGAGCGACGCCTCCAAAAAGAGGATGACTCGCTCACCCTCTAAAGTTCATCATCTAACATGATGGACCCGGGCAAGCTATCGCCTCCCCCAACACAACGTATACCGTCGAGGACCGCCATCTAATATGACGATCCGAGGTAGAATAGTGCATACATGGTTCTGGAGGTCGATGGAACCGACAGCCCGTCCATGCAAGGTTCCTTTGGGCAGAGATCACTCGCCCTTCGTTTAAATACGAGGCGGGCGTAGCCGAAGAACCCTCCAAAACAGATCTGAGTACACGCTCGCCCGCCCTCAAGGATCCATCATATAACATGGTGGACCCAGACAATGCGACGCGTCCCGCCCCCGTCACAATGTATGCCCTCAAAGGTCCGTCATCTAACATGTCGGCCCCAGGCAAAAAAGTACTAACGAGACACGGTCGCGGAGTCAAATAATCCGACGGCGCCCCCGTGCAAGGACTCCTCCAGGTTGAGATCGTCCGCCCCATCGCTACATTGCGAGGCAAAACATAGCCTCCGGAGGACCCTCACAATAAAGTGAGTCGCGAGATAGACCTACAGGTGGAATGTCGCTCGCGCACAAGACATGGTCGCGGAGGTCGGTTCCATCGAACTCCGCGATCGTGCACGGTTCCTCTAGGCCGAGATGGTCGGCCTTCCTCGAGGAATCTACAAAATTGAAGATCGCAAGAACTAAACCAAGGATCGCTCGCTAAACGATTTATTTTCGTTCCCTTACTTTCACTAAGTAAACAAAAATAAGGGGGAGATTGGAGCTATACATACGACAATCAATGATAGTTCAATGCGAGCAATGCGAATGATTTGGAAAGAAACATACAAACACAAGAAGTCGGGTAAATAAACATTTCTCATTTCATTTCACGGAAAAGATGTACAAGCACGGTCGTCCGAAGGCAAATACAACAAAAGCTGTAAAATTACAAGTAAAAAGTAAAAGCAAGGAAAAATTCAGGGATCGGGGTTCGCTCATTCGCTAGCTGCAGGCTTTGAACCCCCGTCCTCCCAGGCACCGGGGTGAACAAGGCTGTCTGACGACGGGTACCAGCTCAATTCGACCCCGTGATCCGCAGAGAGGTCGAGGATCGGCACAAAAAAGACGGGCTGCAAAGGTTGCTCAAGCACGTTGGCCTTAAAGTTATCAACCAAAGGGCCGACCTCGAGCCCTCCCTTCTTGGAAGCGCGGATTGCGTCAGCATAAGCCATGTAATAGGCAAATTCGCTGACGTATTCCACGTTGAGATAGGGATCGGCCTCGGTCGCCTCCAGCTTCTCCCTCAGCCCTGCAATCGTTTGGTTCGCGCCCTGGAGCTCGGCAGCCTTGGCAGCCACCTCTCCCTTCGACGACGCCAGCTCACCGGTCAATCGATCGACAATCGCCTTCAGCTCAGCTGCCTTCTTCTGCGCGGCCGCGTGCGACCTGCAGGCTTCCGTCATCTGATACCGCATCCAGTCGGTCGCCGCCCGGGCCCTTTCAAACTCATCGCTCTCCCTCTTGACCGCCTCCACGGAATCCTTCTCCATTGCCACGAGCCTGTCAATAAGCTCGGAATTTTGTTTTTTAGCAGCCTCGAGGTCCGTCTGAAGACGAGCGGTGGAGGACCTCCCCTCGTAGTCCTTCACGGCCTGAGCAGCCATCGTCGCCGTCTGAAGGGCGAGAGCAAAAGTCGCCTGCATTGCGTCAGCGGATCGCCGGCGCGCGATCGCGTCCAGGTCAGTCGTCCAGGCCTTCGGCAAGGCGACCACAGCCCGGGCAACGTAATGAGTCACATCGCAGGCCTCGCAAGGGGCATTGCTCGATAAGAAATCCAGCACCATCGGCGAGCAGTTCGGGTCGGAGCGACGGACCCTGCACCAAGAACAAAAGAGTTAGAATATTTCCAACAAGGAAATATCATAACCAAGCAAAGCAACCAAGGTCACCTTGCGACTTTCTCCGGGTCGCGGCCGAAAAATGGCCTCCCACGAGGAGTCTCAGCACGGGCAACCGCCGTGGCCTCCAGGAAGCTCGAGGAGGGCGTGAACCCCTCCACCATTGGAATCGCAGAAAGTAGAGGCGCGATGATCGGCGGCGCCACGGTAGGCGCATCAGCAGTAGCAGTGGCCGGGGGCTCCCCCACCCTCCGCCTCTTGCGACTGAGCTGGAGTCCTCCCTCCTCCCGAGGCTCTTGTTCACCAGCGACCGGCTCCACGACAGGCCTTGCCTCCGGGATAGGTCGGATCGGTGCCGCAGGAACTCGGCTTGTTTTCTTCCCTTGGCGCAGGCGACTCATAATCCCGGGGTTCGACATTGCGATCTCTGTCGGGGGCTCTAGGAAGCGAGAGAAGTGGATTTCTGCAAAGAAAGCAATCGACAAAAGTTAGGCACCTTCCTCAATCAAGACGATCGTCAAGCAAAGGAAGATCGTGAAAATTCGTACCTGGAACCCTTAAGTGGCGAGGAAAATGAAAGAGCCGAGCGGCCAACCAGCAGGTTTCATTGTTGATCCGGCAAGTGTCGATATGAGAATCCGGAAGACTGCGTATCCGCTCCCAAACGATCACAAAATCAAAGGCTAGCTCGCCTGCCGCCGGAACAAGGACACCTGCAAAAAGAAGGCCAAATTAGACCAGTTCAGAATTTATCCAAACAAAGGGAGAGTCAAAACCTTACTCGGACTCCTCTACCGAAAGCCGGTGGGGATATCCAACTCGTCGGTGGGGTTGTCGCTCGTGGCCGATTTCCACCCACCGCCGACCCAAAACCACTTCGTTAGATCTCCTCGGACCTTGTTCGGCACCCCAAGAATCACCCGGACCGAGCAACCTTGAATGTGGTGGCCACCAACTAAACCCTTCTGAGCCGTCAGCTTGAAGAGATAGTTCATCTCCGGCACCGAAGGAAGACGAAACAGCCGGTGACCGCTGAACAAGGTAAAGGTGCATACGATCTGCAACGAGGCATTCGGCGTCAGTTGAAGCAGCGCCACATTCCAGGCAGTCAGCAAATATGACATGGCGAACGGCAATGGGAATCGCAGTCCGGCCTCCATAATCGCCTTATTAATGGCGACCATGCCCACATGAGGCTGGTCGGCACGTTCATTCTCGGCGGGCACATAGAGGGAAACGTCAGAGGGGACATGGAACGTCGCCCTACAACGAACCAAATCCTTCATGGTCTCGGAGCTTTTAATCTAGCCAATGGACCACGGGGAGCGGAACGCGGCCCGGAACAGTGCCCATATTTTGGGTTCATGTGGATGGGCGACCGAGTACTCGCAGAAGTCAAACTTCAGTTTCGGGCCGGCTAGTCTCTCCATAAGTTCGGCAAAGTCTGAAAAGGGTTTGGCGAACGCACTGTTTTGCTCCCAGTATGCCTTCATTGCCACCTCCTCTTCGGCCAGCGAGCGCTTTCACTCCGCCTCCGCCGACCTGGCCGCATCAGCCTCATTAAAAAGTTCTTCAACTTCCGCGGGTTCAATCCCAGCACGAATAGCCTCAATGACCGTCTCTATATAGAACTCTACGGGGATTTCACCCCGGGCGGTCGAAGTCCCGGCGGCGGAGGTGCTACCCGTCTTGTACGCCGATGGTTGTCCTCCAGACATATTCAGAAAAAGAAAGGAAGAAGAGAAAAGGCTTTTTTCTTACCTAAAAAGTCTAGTCGAACGACGCTTGGCAACTCAAATCTTCAGAGGAATCCGGCGTTGCTTTCTTCTCAGGCAAAGTGCAAATGGGCTATAAACCAGAAACCCTAACCCCTTTTATAGGTGAGAGCAGGGTCTTCTGGGCAAATAAACAAAGTTTCAGGGGCCGAGCGCAAGGGTCGGGAAAGTACGCATTTAATGCTGCCCTTGAATCTCGGGTGCGCGTCGTTTCGAGGGCACACTTGAAGTTAACTCTGACAAAACTGTCGGACTCCCCCAATAGGAACGTGACACGTGTCCCAGTGACGTTTCAAGACAGCTTTCACTTCCCGCTCTTTTAAGCGACATAGTAAGTCGTCCAAATTCAAAATCAAAGTCCGCTCGAGTGACGATCGTCTGTTCCATAAAGTGATGAGTCGCTCGTCTAATTCAAGCGATCGCCAGTAGAACCACCTCACCCCACCTCTTTAACATCGGAGCGAGCTGGGGGGCAATTGTTGTGCGGCGATTAATACGCCTCAGCGGCGATCGGCACAAGGGCCGAGCGACCAAAGTCAGCATCAAATAAACCAAGGCTGACTTACCAAGCAAAGATTCCAGATCAAGTACCGAGCGATCGGCATTCAGCGCGATCGTCTCTTGGTACCTAGCGATCGACCCTAGTGCCCGACCAAGGACGACCGCCTTATGCCACGTGTAAAGTCAAACATCCGTCAAGTCTACGAAGACCGAATCTCGTGATGAAGGCCCACGTGCGGACCCGTAAATGGCGCCGCAGGAAGAGGCTTTTTTGACTCCAGCCCTTCACCAGCTGTGGGTGACATGGACAGCCTCTCACCTACCGACAGACTCGCCGAAAGATCCTAGGTGGGACCTCCCAAGACTGCAACATGAGGCACGTGTTGGCTTCTCATTGGTTCGCACATCTGGCTGCCAGCAGCAGCTGCAGACTTTAAGGAAACAGACCCACATGCTGAGACGATTGCCCGTTTAAATTAATGCAAGAAAGGCGATCGCCCGTTTGGGATTAAGACATCCCAACTTCCTACTTTTCTATAAATAGGAAACCTCCAACAGTCGAATGAGACGACGAACGATCCTACAGAATTCCACACAGTGAAAAATACAAAACACTTTCTTTGTAACAAGAACTCACAGAGCATTAACTCTGGTTCTTCCGGCAATCATCAGCACTCAGGAGCTAGATAACTAGGGTCATTACACTCATTGTAATCACACTCTAACGTTAATATTTGTACTCCAAAGCAGAATTCTTATTAATAATATCTTGCGAGAGCATTCAAGCCCGGGACTAACAACCCCGACAAATCTTGCGTTATTTATATTCCTTTGCACGTGCTCTCGCATTTTGTTTATTAATCACCCGTAGCCATAACCAGCAAATCATTCCGAATAATATTTTAGGTAAAACCATAGAGTGTTATAATCACAATCAAAAGCTTCATCATCCTAGCTCTAGATGTATCCTCGGAGGATAGCAAGGTGATCGTCGTTCTGTTTGTTTCTCCGGCGCGTGGCAAGTAGAGATGCGGTGCTTTCGGCATTAGATCATCCATGAGCTTGGAGCAGATTGGATCGTAGGGAAAGCAATCTAAAGCTTGGGGAATAGCTCAAGAGAAGGACACCATTTAAATCAACGGACTACAAGGGTATGTTTCTCGTATCTCTTGTGTTTCATTTTATATATACATAGCTCGATCGATGCTCGTAGGGATTCAGATCGAATTAATTTTTATTTTACCGCTTCCGCTGGGCCTTCGGATTAGGCACCGAATCCCAACATTTCTCTCATCCAATCGAGTTCCTTCCCGATGTCATACAGTGCCTTTACCGTGTCTTGCAGGAACACTGTCTGTCGACCAAGGGCTTGGAGTTGTGCTATGCGGGCTTCGGTGCGTGGGGATCCGGGGTGTGTAATCTTGGAAGCCTCAGACTCTTCAAATTGACGGAGAAACACATGATGACGAGGGCGTCTTGGTTTGTCTTCTGGTAAGAAACCATCATTGGAATCTGATTTGGAGTTAACATAGTTGGGATATGCAGGAGCATCTGGAGCATGATCTTCAGAAGCAGGGGCTTTGGAAGCGGGAGCTTCAGAAGTAGGAGCTTCGGAAGGAGGTGCTGCAAAGTCAGTCTCGGATACAGGAGGGACTGATTCCTCCTGATGGGATTGTTCATCTGTAGTCGGAAGTACGGGAGAGACTGAATCCTCCTGCCGACTCTCAACTTCCACCTGATCTAGAAGAGGGACTGACTACTCTTGGCGGATGGCGCGGGCGGATTCTTCAGATAGCGGACAGGCTGGGCGTCTTGTTGGGGAGAAGCTTGCTCTTCAGTGGTGACAGGAGGGACTGATTCCTCATGTTGTTGGTCGTGAGCAGCTTCCTGTTGCGGGGGAGGGGACTGATGCGTGTCAGATGTCCCGTGACCATGTTTTTTTTTGTCATTGGCCATCTCACGTTCCCTGGCCTCTTCACGCCTGATCCTCAGACCTGACTGTAGGGCATCATCGTCAGCGTACGAGTCAGGGTCGGAGTGGTGGCAGGTAGAAGGAGCTTTGACACCAGACTGTGACTTCCCTTTCAGTCTAGCCTTCTCTCTCCCCTTGAAATAGTCAGAGATTAGCTCCTGGCAAAAGTGATCCTCCCAATGGATCAAGACCTCGACGTTCTGGGTGTCCATGACCTCCAGAGCATATAATTCCTCATCCTTCTAGTCGGATCAGTGGTACAGGGTGTCGTATGGGGCGACCCTGTAGAACTTCTAGATTTTTTAAGCGTTCATACGCTTGCTCTATTTGTACCTGGATGAGAGTATTATTTATTATTTCTGAGGGGGAGGGACTCCGTACAGTAGTTGGGTCTACCGTCCGGATGGGATCCACAATAGGTATGGGAGCCTGTTTCGGAGAGGGATCCCTATAGGTCAAAAGTCGTCAGGAATAAGTCTAGAGGGGGGTGAATAGACTAATTAAACTCTTTTCCTTAATCAGGTGAGTTTCTTCAGCTGTATAATATGCAGCTAACAAACCTTAGCTGCAAATGAGTAGTGCGGAAGCATAGCTGGTAACACTGCAGATGACTTATATCGACTGCAGGTGACTTATGTCAACTGCAAAGATTAAGCAATGGGGAAGACGGTTGACTATTAAATGGAACAGTAAATATGAATACAGCAGATAGGTATGATGTAATGCAGTAAAACACACAAATACTTATAGTGGTCTCAGAGGTGGGGTAATCCTCTACTAATCCACTTCTCTTCAAACAGTTGGAGATAAATTCACTATAACGTTCAACCAGTGATTATTACAATGAAACCTCAGTTACAAATAGCTTCCAATCAAGAACCCGTGTATGCCTTATCAGTCGCAAAACTTCTGAAGAACCTCGTTCACATAAGTACCTCGTACTCAGCTTTTAAGACAATAGTGTTGTCTTCTCCAACTTCAAGAGCTTCTTAGTATATGATCTTTGAAACTTTGCTCTTTACGATGCTATAGTTCTCTTGATAGCTTTGATTGCTTGTAAGTATTGTTCACATCGTACTTTGCTCAATTCTGATATTCAGATATTTAAAGTGCGATTCTTTGAGCTTCCTTCATAGCCGTTGCATCTCCTTTAAAAAATCCATCCGTTGGAGAGTGGACTTCTTTATTTATCTTATCATTCCATTCCACAGCTTGATTCCATTTCAATTGCGACGATTTGAAAGAATTCTTTTGGTCGCGCCGCTTTTCTTGATTTGTATATTCATAAGTCTTCAGTACGCGGATCTCAAGGAATATTTTATTCCTAACTTTTCGGGAATCTTTTCGGTTTGTCTCCTTACGTCTGCATATGAATTTCCATTATTATTGACTTCAATGCTTGCTAACGTGGACTGAGTTTCTTAAACTTGGCTGATATCTTATCTGAAAAACTTATCTGATATATCTTGGTCACACCTTCCAGATGTGCGGTCAACCCTCTCTGATGTGAAACTTCTTTGATAACTTTGTAGAAGTTCTCTGATATGATGAGATGAAGTCCTCTGATCTGGTCTGTTTATAGTTCTCTGATCTGATGAATGTTCTTTGATCTGATGGTCAAACTTCAGCTGATGTTTTGTGTTGACCAGACCTTCTCTGATAATAAGTTGTCTGATGATAACTTGTCTCTGGTCAACCTTCTCTGATCTGTTTGAGTTGACCAAGACTCGGCTAAACTTTTCTCGTCTGATGATAGCTCGTTTGCTCTTCGGCTACTACAATGTTTTGGTAAAACCTCTCTGATATTTCTGTTGACCAAAACTCGCTTGATAAAAAGGTCGCCTCATAACTTATATGATATATCGTTAGTTCTATACTTAGCTGGTTTTTAACTGATTAACTTCAGATCAATCTTAGCCTACATCAATGGCTCATAAAAGATACTCATTTGGTTCTTCTTTACAATGCCAAGTACTTAGAGTATACATTTGAATAAATCACAAGTACAGAGATGACATCATCAAAATCTAACAAGTATTCCTAACAATTTCCCCCTATTTTGATGATGGCAAAACTTTAAGCATTTCAAATGTAAGTAAGTCTGCACGAAAGTAAAGTGCAAGACAAAAATCAAACTCGGTCTTTTTGAGACAACTAGTGGTTGTCATTCAAGTGATTGTTATAAATTTTCAAAGTTATTACATTACAGTTCAGAACAGTTTGAATGAAAAATTAGAAGTAAAAGTGAAAATTACAAATAAACCGTAAATTATAAATAAATTACAAGTAATAAAAATCATCTTCCTCATCTGCCTCTTCCGCTTCCTCTAATCTGCTTTTGTGGAGGGTGACTTCAAGGGTTTTTCTCCAATGGATCTTTTTGTAATTGGGGCTAACCCATATTTCCTCTCGACCACTAAGGAAGAAAACTACTGCTGTTCTGGAGATGTGAAATTATATTCAATGCATACTTCTTTAATATCTTACTGAAGAGCAATTTCATCAAGTTCTCCATTCATGAGTGTTGGTGCTTCTTCAGGTCTGAAACTTGGAATCATAGGGTATGCATTGAATTCCTTTGCAGCGTGTTTCTTCAAAATTTCCCAAAGTTTGGGGAAATTCATGTCCATGAAGTTTATGGAAGTTTGCTGTGAGGAGCAATCTTTATCTTGAAGTATTTCCCAGAGGTAGTACTTCTCTATGAATTGCTTCCTTGCACTTCCCCACATTGGTTCTGCCTCAACAGGCAAGAATTCCTCAACAAATTGGAGTTCTTTGCCTTCCCATTGGAATCTCACCTCTGGATCTTGTTTGGTCCTTTTTCTTTTGGATGCAGGTGGGTCTTCAAGTGCAGCTAATTCTTTGGTTTTCAGGCTAGAACTACCTACCTGAATGGGTGGAAGATCTTGCTTTTTCCTCATTTCTTCTCTGCCTTCCCCCTCATTCATTGCTTCCCCCTGTCTTTTCTCTTCCCCCTTGCCAGCATCAATAATAAATGTTAGTTGTTCCTCCACCTTGTGCATGAAATCAGACATGCCAAGAGGCATTCTTGAGCTAGAAGGTGTTGGAGAGGGTTCCTTTCGGTTGATCAGAGTGTCCAATGTAGGTCACAAGTCGTCCAGAAACAAGTCTAGAGGGGGGGGGGGTGAATAGACTTGTAGAAACTCTTGAACTCTTTTTCTCGAAGAGTGAGTTTCTTCAGCTGATGATCAAACAAATGACTAGGAGTCGTTTGTTCTTGGATATGTGCGGAAGTCAGCTGATGACGAATATAAATTAACTTAATGAAACACTTAACAATGGATGCAGCAGTTAGAGTATGATGCAGTAAAATAGTAAATGACACAGCGATTATAGTGGTCTCGAGGTGGGGTAATCCTCTACTAATCCACTTTTCTCCAAACTACTTGGAGATGAATTCACTATAATTGTCAACCAGTGATAAAGATTACGGTGATTCACTACACACTACAACACTTCCAACCAGTGGAATTCCGTGCCGTTGTACACACTTGATCGCCTTGCACCTCTTGATCCTCGATCCTCGGATGCCTTTACACCGCTACTTCAACCATGAAGTACCCGTACTCAAGATTTAAAGACAAGAGTGTTTGTCTTCTCCAACTAAAGAGCTTCCTTGAATATGAACTTTTGGATCTGCTCTTTTTCTCGATGCTATTTGATTGCTTAGGATTGCTTTGTTTGCTTTGATCGCTTAGAGTATATGTTCGCACCGGTAGATTGCTCAGTTTCAAATCTTCGGGTATATATAGATCACGATCTCTGAGCTTCTTCCTTGTAGCCGTTGCAAATCTTTGAACAAATCCGTCCGTTGGAGGGAGACTTCATTGTTTAATCTTTTCTGAACGTTGCAAGGCTGGATTCCCATTATTTAATTTCATCTTCCGACCGTTGTGATGACTTCTGCATGTGAGCGCCGAATCTTTTGAATATAAAAGGATTAAAGTCTTCACGGTGGGTCAGGATGATTTAAATAAATCATATCTCTTGCGGGAATCACTCCAATTTGTCTCTTCACGTTGCATGTGAGCTTTCCGTAATATTTGACTTGTCAAAACATGCTGACGTGGACTTGGAGTACTAGATTTGTAGTTGAGTAGTGATGTGCGGCTTACTTCTCTGCAGTAGGTCGTCTACCGTATATCTTTGAGACTTTGTCCGATCAGGTGACTTCCCCGAGGTTCCTCGGCTGCAGTCTGGTCAAACTTCTCGATAAATTTTAGTTGACCAGGGCTACTCGATTGAGTCGGTGTACTTCTCTGATGGACTAGACTGTACTTTAGTACTTAGCCGATTTTCAGCCTAACTAACTTTGGCCTATAGAAGACACTCATTTGGTTCTTCTTTACACTTTGCCAATTTTATACTTAACACATTTTGGCCTATGGAAGATACTCATTTGGTTCTTCCTTACATTTTGCCAATTAATAAACATTTGATTTTAAATTAATGACATCATCAAAATCTAACAAGTATTCCTAACAAATTCCCCCTATTTTGATGATGGCAAAACTAAGTAAGAAATCAAATGACCAAGTCTGCACTTAAGTGCGAGACAAAACTGAAATCAGTCTAATATTGAGACAACTGGAAAATTGTCATTCAACAGACTGTTCATAAAATTTTCTGACTTTATCATAGAATTTATACAAGAATGTTTAAGTACAGAAAATAAATTACAGGTAAGAAAATAGTTAAAATCATCTGCCTCTTCCTCTCGCTCTTGAGCAGCCGCTTGGCGTGTCCGAATGGTTTGGCTCCAATGGGTCTTACCTTGACCGGAGCAAGGCCATACTTCCTTTTCACCACTAGAGTGCGAAATCCTGCTCCCGCCGCGATCCGAATTTGTTCTCAAGGCACTCGCTTGATTTTCTCCCGTAGTTGTAGTTCATCAAGTTCACCATCCATGCGGATTGGTGCTTCTTCACTACGAATTTAGGGATCATGGGAAAAGCTTTTGATCTTTGCGTACTTCTTTAGAATGACCCAAAGCTTAGGATGAACCTCTTCCATCCGCTTTATGAAAATCTCTGCGGGGAGAGTTTGTCATCTTGAAGAAGTTCCCAGACATAAAAGTCTCTGATGAACTTCTTCCTAGCAGCTCCCCACATTTCAAGAGCTTCAAGTGGGCAGAAATCTTCAACATACCATAGCTCCAGACCTTCCCACTCAAGAGTAGGTTCAAGCCGCCTCGGTCCTTCGCGCTTCCCTTCAGCCGGGTCGGCCTTGTCTTCCGAATCTACAGTGTTCCTTCCTCTTCGTGCTAGATGGTCCTTCAAGCCGGGGACATCCCGCTTTTTCTTACTTCGAATTCTCTCCCTTCCCCTGAATCCTCTCTTCCCCCTTTTGCCAAAGATCAATGAGGGTTGTTAATTGTTGCTCCATGCGGCTCATCCAGTCAGACATGCCAAAAGGCATTCTGTTGTTTGTAGGAGGAGGAGGCTGAGGGATCTGTCTCTGAAGCAGGGTGTCTATCTTGGCATTAATGGTTTGAAGGTCAGGAGTGACCTGTGTTGACAGCAGCTCCCCAATGGTGTCTCTGACAATCTGCTTGATCAGCTCAGTCATGGTGGGTGATAACTGGGCTGATGGGGAGTGTTCTCCTGATCCTTCAGCAATGGAGCCACTCGACTGCAGGCTCCTGTCTGCAGCAGGTAGGTCAGATAGAGTCTTCTCCGGGGTCCCTGACCTGGAGTCCTCTGCCAGCTCAGCGTCTAGGCTGGTGTACCGGGGAGGTACAACAACCCTATCTGCAGCTTCGTTGGTAGGCTCTGGCTCCTGCTCTGGCTCCTTTTCTCTTTCTTCCTCTTTCCCTTCTTCATCTTCAGATTTCTCTTTTTCTTTCTCCTCAGATTTTTCTTTTTCTACTTCTCCAGATTTTTCTTTTTCTTTTCCAGTAACCACACCAGCTCCTCCTTCACCTCCATCATCATGATCATCATCATCATCATCCTTAGCATCATCTTTTTCCTTCTCTCCTTCATCATCATCATCATCCTCTTTATTTTCTTCTTCTTTTTCTTGCTCCACTTCTTCTCCTTCTTCTTCATCTTCTTCATCTTCCACTTCTTCTGTTTTTTCAATTTCCTCTGTCTCCTTTTCAACTGGTATGTTTTCTTCTTGTTCTTCTTTTGTTTCTTCATCCTCCTCAACCAAATTGATAATTTCATTCTCTTCATCAACTTCTTCTATCCTAATCTCCTTTTCTACTTTCTCTTCCTCCTCTTCTCCAAAAGTACCATCAAAAATACTTAGCATTATAGAGTGGATAAAATGGTCCATGTTTGTCTCAAAATGTGACATAAACCAGTTATCCTGGAGGAGTAAGGCTAAATCTGACTCTTTGCAAAAATCAGTCAGAACATCCTCCGTGGCTTGGGGGTATTCCCAACCACTCGTTTCAACAAAAATTTGAAAATTTGTAAAGGACATGGTTTTAAGAGTTTTCCACTCCTTAAAAATATTGACAAAGGAATGTTTTTCTGCTTGTGGCTTGACAAGCTGAAGTTGTTCTATGGAAAGTTTAAAAGTGTTATTTTCCAAAAGATTGAATGAGTAATCTGCTTCAGGGATAGATATAACAAGACCTGCTTCCTCTTCTTCGGTCATGTATACTGGAGGAGTAATGACAGGTACAATTCTTGTTTCGGTGTCTGGTGCAGGCAAGTCTGGGTGAGCTGGAGACTGAACTGATGGACTGGCATGATGTTCAGGCTGCTCTCCTTCACCGAATCAGCCTTCCTTGGCCTCTTTGGAGAGGGTTCAGGTGATGACTGCAGGTTGGAAGGTCCTTCTGGGGCTGGTCCCCTTCTCTTGAAACGGATGGCGATTGGAGTTTCATCAGACTCATTCTCGGACTCGACTGCAGTTCCGATCTCAGCTGCAGGTTGGTCCGAGTCTGATAGATCGTACCTTGGGCAATAGCTTGAGTCTGGTAAATCCTTCAATATCTGGGCTGCCCTCCCAGTGACTCCAACCTTCTTCTTGTCATGGTCCATGTGACCAAGCCTCTTGTTTGGGTGGAAAGGGTCAATGTTTCCCTTGGCCACGCCAGTCTGCTCCAAGAACCAACTAAGATGCGTTCCGAACGCCAACTTAGTCTTGAACTTCTTCTCTCCCTCGAGCCATTCGACCTTGTTCACCTCGCGAACAAGTTGCCTAAAAATATAATCGGCCCAATCAACTTCCTCTCGTTGAATTAACGCACCCAACACCATGAATTTTGAGGATGATAGTTGGTCATAGCTTCCTGCCATTCCCATGACTATCTTATTTGTGATGTCCAAAGCGACTCGATAAACTCTTTTCAACTCATTTCTCTTCGCCGTAAACTTCAACTTCTCAGGGACATTTTCGAGCTTAATCGTCTTCCACGTTTCGGCGGGTGATTGTTTGAGTGCTTCGACCGCCAAACCGCGATTTTTCATCCCGAATACAGAGCGAATCTTCTCTGTATCTATGGTGACTGGTACTCCACCGACTGTGCTCTGAATCCCGTGCTGAATCAGGTAAGCGTTGCGATAAAATTCAACCACATCTTCTTTGAACAGGTGTTGAGGGTTGATGTCAAGAAACGGGTAGATTCCGTTCAGCTTCATCGCCCGGATTAAGTCGAGCATATCAAAGTCCTCTAGGTTTGCTTCCAGTAATCCTTCGAAATCGACGACCATGGAGAATATAACCTGGTCCTTCATCGCCTTCAAGTTTGCTCCGTCAAAGGATGCCATTTCTGCAAAAAGATTTTAGGATTTAGTGTGTATTTTGCTCTGTAAATTTTAGGGTTTCTGAAAGCGTAAAGAGGAAAGTGAAAGGGTTTTCTTCCTTATAAAGAAGATGAAAAGACGTTTGGATTAGTTTATTATAAAGTCAAACGGTGGTACGCCTTTTCATATTCTTTTGAATTTCAAATTTGAATCGGTGGCCCCATTTAAAATTGACGGTTGATTCTGATTGGCCACCGTAGAGGTTAATTAAATAGGCGTGTGACGCGTGTATTTAAAATTGCCACTTGGCTCATAAAATGTATTTTTAAATGCTATTTCTTAAGCCAAAATAATATTATAAATATGACAGATAATAATTAAAAAATTGGTGATCAGTTTAGAGAACTTAGCTGGTCTGATTCGTTGACTGTTGACCACTCTGCTACAGGTGAGTTTGACTTCTCGCCTGGTATTCTGTACAGCTAAGTTGCTTCGACTGGCCTTCGTCTTCTCGCCTGCATCAGCTTAGCCGATTCCGGGGTTCATCCTTCCTTCAACTTGCTTCAGAACTAGATTCCCAATCTAGTAATCCAAGGTCTCTGCTCAGCTCTAGGAATCTCTCTTCTGGCAGGGGTTTTGTGAAGATGTCAGCTATCTGGTAGTCTGTGCTGACTCTTTCAACTCTAACCCTTTTGTTAAGCACGTGGTCTCGAATAAAATGGTGCTTAACGTCAATGTGCTTCGTCCTTGAGTGCAAAACCGAATTGTTGGTTATTGCAATAGCACTATTGTTGTCACACCATATAGGAACTTCGTTGGCAATAATATTGTAGTCCCTTAATTGTTGTCTGATCCATAGGATCTGGCACAATGACTACTGCAGCTAGGTATTCTGACTCTGTAGTGGAGATAGAGTTAGAAACCTGCTTCTTGCTAAACCAGGATATCAGTCTGGTTCCTAGGAATTGACACGTTCCACTAGTGCTCTTCCTATTGATTTTGCATCCGGCGAAATCCGCATCTTAGTATCCTGATAGCTCGAAGTTGTCATCCTTGGGATACCATAGTCCAACATTAATGGTAGACTTTAGGTACTTAATTATTCTCTTGGCTGCATCTAGGTGTGATTGCTTCGGCTTGGACTGGAATCTTGCACAAACTCCAACTGCATATGATATGTCTGGCACCGCTGCGCTAGGTACAGAAGAGATCCGATGAGTCCTCTGTAGTGGGTTGAGTCCACTGATATTCCTGCCTCATCTGCATCCAGGTGAGTACTTGTGCTCATTGGAATTCTTGCGGGTTTGGCTGATTCCATTCCATATCTCTTGATGAGATCTCGGGTATACTTTGCCTGATTGATGAAAATTCCTTTTTCCATCTGCTTAACTTGTAATCCGAGAAAGAAATTAAGCTTTCCCATCATACTCATCTCGAATTCTCCTTGCATGAGGTTGGAGAATTTCTCACATAGTTCTGGATTGGTTGACCCGAATATGATGTCATCCACATAAATCTGAACTATTAGAATGTGGCCTTCGTGCTCCACTCTAAATAGGGTCTTGTCCACTTTTCCTTTGCAAAATCCATTTTTCTCAAGAAACACAGACAGTGTTTCATACCATGCTCTCGGTGCTTGCTTGAGTCCATACAGAGCCTTCAACAGCTTATAGACTTTGTCTCCTTTGACAAAACCTGGGGGTTGCTCTACATAGACTTCTTCTTCTAGGACTCCATTCAGGAACGCACTTTTTACGTCCATTTGGTAGACTTCAAAATCCTTGAATGCAGCATATGCGAGGAATAGTCTGATGGCTTCTAATCTTGCAACAGGTGCATAAGTTTCATCAAAATCTATTCCCTCACATTGTGCATATCCTTTTGCTACGAGTCTGCTTTATTCCTAACAATGACTCCGTCTTCATCACTTTTGTTTTTATACACCCATTTGGTGCCAATAACTTTCTTGTGATTGGGTCTGTCTGTTAGTTCCCAAACTTTGTTTCTCTCCATCTGCTCCAATTCCTCTTGCATGGCATTAATCCATGAATAATCTTCCAAGGCTTGTTCTGTCGTCTTGGGTTCAATTTTCGACATGAAAAATGAGAACAACTCCATTCATGCTGGTAGAGTTGACTGTCTTGTCTTGACTCCATCACCAACTTTCCGATAATTTGCTGAATTGGATGATCCTTGAGCCATTTGGGGATCTCGTCCTCTTCTCGGGTTTGTTCCCCGCTGATTGCTCGTGGTTGTCTCGCATCGATGGATTCTGTCCCAGAATCGGATCGCTACGCCTTGTCATCTGCACTTTGGCTCGAATCGCAGATGAATCTTTATCGGCCACTGGGTCTTCTTCAAAAAGAATCGGATCGATAGGTTTGGTGATCTGTCGATCTGCATTGGTCTTCATCACCGCAGTTGGGTCATCAGCCGATCTGCAGTGAGTCCACCATTCCAGTTGTCATGTACAATGACTTCTTCAAGGGTTGCCGACTTGAGCTTGTTCTCAATTTGCTCAAGTTGTTTCTGTACTCAACAAGAGATTCATCAAAAACAACATGGGGTGTTTCCTCCACAACTAAGGTTCTTTTGTTGAAAACTCTATATGCCTTGCTTCTTTGGGAATATCCCATAAATAGACCATCATCGCTTTAGCATCAAAGGCATTTAGTTGTGTTTTACCGTTGTTGTGGATGAAACACTTACAACCAAAAACATGAAAGTAAGCAACGAGGAGTTCTATTATTCCAAACCTCATAGGAGTTTTGCCATGTCTCCCTACTATCATACTCTGTTACGGGTGTGGCAGGTGTGTGACTTGCCCCGAGAACCTTTTGGGTAGGTCCGCTCGCAATCATGGACCTTGCCGCTTCCTTCGTGGTTCTGTTCCTTCTTTCAAAGAACACCATTCTGCTGGGCGTCCCGGCCGCAGAGCTCATCTTTGGATCCCATTCGATCGCGAAATCGATTATCGCCTTGTTGAGAAACTCTCCTCCTTTGTCCGATCCGATCTTGATTATGGAGAGGGATTTCTCATTCGATCCTTCTCAGACTCGGTAACTTGGTCAAGGTTTCACTTTTCTTGAATAGAAAAATGATCCAAGTGTACCTTGAATAATCATCTACAATCACAAGAGCATGCTTTATGCCGCTCAAAGTCCTTGGCTTGATAGGACCAAATAGATCCATGTGAAGTAGATCTAAGATCCTTGTTGTGAGCGTTGTAGGCTGCACTGGCTTGAACGACGCCTTGGTACGCTTTCCCTTCTGACATGCATCACAGAGTGCTTCCTTCTTGAATGCTTCATTTGGAAGTCCTCTGACCAGCTTCTGAGAGCTAATCTTGTTGATGGCTTTGAAGTTCAGGTGACATAGTCTTTTGTGCCACAGCCATCCATTCTCAGCTACTGTCTTGGATAGAAAACAGGAGTTAGGTGTTCCTGTGTTCCAATCAATCATGTAGACATCTCTTCTTCTGAAACCTTGTAGCTTTATTTCTCCAGATAAGATGTCTATCACCATACACTTCAAGATGGTGAAGACTACTAGGTTCTTCTCGTCGCAGAACTGGCTTATGCTCAGGAGGTTGTATTTGAGACCTTTGACATAATGAACTTTGGATATTACAATGTTTCCTGGTGCGGCTCTCCAAAGCCTTTTGTCCTGTCCTCTAGAGCTATCTCCAAAGGTTACATCGGGACCTCTTTCTTTGATATATTTGGTCGATCTTCTTGTTCCGGTCATGTGCCTTGAGCATCCAGAGTCTACAAACCACTCTTCACCTCCAAAATTTGAGCTTGAGGAGATGTGGTTGTAGTCCTTCCACCTTTTACGCAATTAAACAAGCAGAGATTTAGGTACCCAAATTTGTGTGGGTCCTTTGGGGTTAGTGGGTTTCTGGAGAATTGATTTCTCCTTGGATTATAGGAATTATTATTATTATTATAACCCTTATACGGCTCGTGGTCGAGGTCTAAATCTCTGGTTGGATTGTATACGGATATTCCTCAAAATAGTGTGAGCCATTTCTAAATCTAGCCGAGACCATTTATTAAATCTTTGTGGTCTCCACACTTGTTCGTTTTGGTAATTGATAACCTTGAGGTTTCCATCCCCCTCCCATTATGAAATCTATTTTTAGGGAGTTGTTGGTAATAGTGGGCATGTTATGCTGTTGCTTTTGCACAGGCCGCTTTGCCTAGTCGCTGTCTAGGTGGTATGCAGTGTAACTCGATGACTAGACGTTTGACTGTTACTGCTTTTTGAAAATCGGTTTATACATGTGCTCGTGATCGGGACCATTGTTTCTCCCTTGATGAAAGTGGTTTTAGAACTAGAGGGAGTGTGGGGATCATATCCAAGGCCCGATCTGAATATAGTGGCCTCTTGTTAGTACACAATTGGCCCAGAGTTAACGACGCTTTCGGGGAGGTTATTTCGCGCTGAGTTTTATTTATCTGTGCTACTTAGTAAACTCGGCTTTGGCATGAGCAAGTGCGGTGACTTTTCTTTAAGTAAAATATTTAGCCGGTCTATCTCAAATTGTATTGGCACTTGCACGGTTTTTAAAATCACCGTATTTGTCTCGGTCTTATTTAAATCTAGCCGAGTTTTTCAAAATCATTTTTCATTTGCTATTCTCATCTTGCGACTTAGTCTTCTCTTGTCTGACTTGGTGTGCGAGATTTAAGTGTTTCAAAATCTTTGAACAACCGATTTACCGATTCATGTAAATCCATATCTTGCGACATGGTGAGCTATTATTTGAACCGTAGGTTTAGAGGTTACCTCTTCATCGCCCAAGTTTGCCATCGTGCAATCATATTCCTCGTCGTCATCGTAAAAGAAGCCGCCGCTTGATTCGACATGCTCTGGTCTTCTCCGATGAGAGCTTTTCTTCCGTCTTCCTTTCTCGCCACCTCCTTTTGGTTTCATCCTTCTTGAGCTACTGACAATCTATATGGATGTGTCCTATCTTGTGGCGATTGTAACATTCAACTTTCCAGGCTTCCAAATTTCCTCCGGTTTCTTCCGGGATTCTCCTTGTAGTTTTTCTTATACTTGGAGTAGTTCTTCCCGGTTCTTGAATCTTTGCATAATGAAAGCCATTTCCTCCTCAAAGTCTAGCGGATTTGGAGGTTTCACATCGGACAGGCTCTTAGCAGGGGACTCGGCTGCAAATGCGATTCCCTTCTCTGCAGGCTCAGTCGAGGATGAACTCGGAAGTTCGAACTCGTAAGCCTTCAGATCAGAGAACAGCTCCTGAATTTTTATCTTATTCAGGTCTTTAGACTCTCTCATAGCTACAGCCTTCATGCTCCATTCGGGATTGAGCGATCTGAGGACCTTGAGTGCCATTTCCCTGTTGCCATATGTTTTGCCCAGGGAGTTGATCTCGTTGATAATTTCGGTGAACCTTGTGTCCACTTGGTCTATAGATTCTCCATTCTTCATTTTAAAGTTGTCAAACTTTTGGATGGCTATTGACAACTTGTTCTCCTTGATCAGCTCCGTTCCTTCACACATTAGAGCTAATGTGTCCCATATCTCTTTGGCATTCTTACAATTTTTGATCTTGACCATTGTGGATTTGTCAAGAGTTTGGTATAGCACATCTCTCGGCCCCGTTGTCAAGATTGGCCGCCTTTCTCTCTGGGGTCACTCCGTTCTCTTCTTAGGAATCTTTTCGGCCTCCCAGTGCGATCTCCTCGGGTGTGTTGTCCTTCTCGAAAATGAATGGACCGTCTTCAATGATGCACCACATGTCGTCATGGATTGAAGATAAATGTGCTGCATTCTTATCTTCCAGAGATCATACTCGTCAACCGAAAAGACAGTAGTCTAGAGTGCATGTGTTCCATTATAACGTGAGAGATAAGATATATATCTTAATATAGATCCAGTTCGTGAAAAAATGAACCAACCTCTCTCGATACCACTTGTAGGTCACAAGTCGTCCGTAAACAAGTCTAGAGGGGGTGAATAGACTTGTAGAAACTCTTGAACTCTTTTTCTCGAAGAGTGAGTTTCTTGACTAATGATCAAACAAATGACTAGGAGTCGTTTGTTCTTGGATATGTGCGGAAGTCGGTGATGACGAATATAAATTAACTTAATGAAACACTTAACAATGGATGCGGCGGTTAGAGTATGATGCAAGAAATAGTAAATGACACAAAGCTTATAGTGGTCTCAGAGGTGGGGTAATCCTCTACTAATCCACTTTTCTCCAAACCAGTTGGAGATGAATTCACTATAATTGTCAACCAGTGATAAAGATTACAGTGATTCACTACACACTACAACAGCTTCCAACCAGTGGAATTCCGTGCCGTTGTACACACTTGACTGCCTTGCACCTCTTGATCCTCGATCCTCGGATGCCTTTACAGTCTGCTACTTCAACCAGTGAAGTACCCCGTACTCAAGATTTAAAGACAAGAGTGTTTGTCTTCTCCAACTAAAGAGCTTCCTTGAATATGAACTTTTGGATCTGCTCTTTTTCTCGATGCTATTTGATTGCTTAGGATTGCTTTGTTTGCTTTGATCGCTTAGAGTATATGTTCGCACCGGTAGATTGCTCAGTTTCAAATCTTCGGGTATATATAGATCACGATCTCTGAGCTTCTTCCTTGTAGCCGTTGCAAATCTTTGAACAAATCCGTCCGTTGGAGGGAGACTTCATTGTTTAATCTTTTCTGAACGTTGCAAGGCTGGATTCCCATTATTTAATTTCATCTTCCGACCGTTGTGATGACTTCTGCATGTGAGCGCCGAATCTTTTGAATATAAAAGGATTAAAGTCTTCACGGTGGGTCAGGATGATTTAAATAAATCATATCTCTTGCGGGAATCACTCCAATTTGTCTCTTCACGTTGCATGTGAGCTTTCCGTAATATTTGACTTGTCAAAACATGCTGACGTGGACTTGGAGTACTAGGCTGTAGTTGAGTAGACTGATGTGCAGCTTACTTCTCTGCAGGTAGGTCGTCTCGGCTGTATACTGTTTGAGACTTTGTCTGATCAGGTGACTTCCCTGAGGTTCCTCGGCTGCAGTCTGGTCAAACTTCTCTGATAAATTTTAGTTGACCAGGGCTACTATGATTGGAGTCGGCTGTACTTCTCTGATGGACTAGACTGTACTTTAGTACTTAGCCGATTTTCAGCCTAACTAACTTTGGCCTATAGAAGACACTCATTTGGTTCTTCTTTACACTTTGCCAATTTTATACTTAACACATTTTGGCCTATGGAAGATACTCATTTGGTTCTTCCTTACATTTTGCCAATTAATAAACATTTGATTTTAAATTAATGACATCATCAAAATCTAACAAGTATTCCTAACATCCAACTTGTCATTCATGGACTTCAGCTCAGGGTTGACCTCGGATGCCAGGAGTTTGGCAACTGTCTCTTCCACAATCCTTTTAACCATCTCAGTGAAGCTTGATGGCGGTTGAATTTCAGGTGCCATCTGATGAGCATTGTTCTCTCCTGAGCTTTCCTGTGCTGATTTTCTAACTGTAGATTTTTCAGATGGCAAGCTCCTATCAGGTACTCTCTGATCAGGTGGGGTTTTATCAGGAATGCCTGATCTATCATCTGATAAGTCCTCATCTGCAGTGGACTTTCTATTCTTCTCGGTAGAGGACTTTCTCTCTGCAGATGACTTTTTGTTTTTGGAGGGGGTTTCCTCAGTCTATTCCCCTTGATTATCTGCTTCATCAGCTTTAGGATTTGTCGAACCAGGAGTATGATCAGGTGACTGTCGATCATGATCCTTTTCATCATCTTTTCTTCTCTCTTATTCCTTCTTTTCTTCATCTTTCTCCTCCTTCTCATCTTCCCTTTTCTCCTCTCTTTCATCTTCTTCTTTCTCCTCCTTTTCTTTTTCTTTTTCTTCCTCCTTTTCAGTTACTTTTTATTCTCTTATACTGCTTCTCTATCTTCCTTCTTTTCAACTCCTTTTATGTCCTTTTTTCAACATCTGTTATTTCTTTTTCAACTTGTTCTCCAAAGTTTTTACCTTCAAAAACATCTTTCATTACCTGAAGGATGAACCGATCCATGTTATATTTAAATTGAGACATGAAACGGTTCTCCTTCAGTAACATCTTTACATCGGTCTCTTGACAGAAGTACATAAGAAGTTGTTCGATGGCAGTGGGGTGATCCCAAGTACTTCTCTCAATGAATCTTCTCAGTTGAGAGAAAAGTGTTTTCAGCTCTGACCATTCTTCATAGATATTAATGAAAGAGTATAACATAACTTCTTTTCTTACCAGCTGTAATTGATCTCTGGTAAGTCCTAAGTGATTGTTCTCCTTCAGATTGAATGAGTAATTAGCACCTTGGATCTCAATGATTTCTCCAGCCTCCTCTTCTTCAGTAACACTTGGAAGTGTTAAGAGGGGAATCACAGCAGGTACCAGCTCAGATGCATGCTCAGGTTGATCTTCAGACACTGCAGGTGCAAGTGATATTATTATCTGCATTCCTTCCTCTGTGTCTGAGGGATAGTCCACCAGTCCTCTCTGTCATTAGGAGATAATTCAGGTGAGGATACAGTGTAGAGGGGCTTCTCAGGTGACTTCCTCTTCTTGAACAACTTGGTCAGAGGAATATCATCCCTGTCTGAATCTTCTATGGGTGTGATGATAGGTGTAGGTAATATTTCAGGTGCAGATGAGATAATGTCATCTACAGGTGAGGTTTCGGGTGCAGGTGGTACTTCAGCTGCAGCTGCATCTGACTGCTCTGCTTCAGAGTCTAAGGGTCCTCTGTACTCGGACATTCCAAAGATCATTTCTTGAGTTTCTCAGTTGCCTTTTGTTTCTTATCTCGATATTCTTTAGGGTTTCTTGATCTATGTGACCAAGTCTCTTGCTGAGGTGAAAGGGGTCTGCCCTTCCTTTAGACTTTCCAAGGAACTTCAAGATCCAGCTAATTTGAGTTCCATATGCCAGTTTTTGTCTAAATTTATTCTCCTCATCGTCCCAACTTGCCTTGTTGACCTCCTTGACTAACTGTCTGTAGATATAATCAGGCCAGTTAATCCTCTTCTACTGTATCAGCGCTCCCATCACAACATATTTTTCAGATGATAGTTGATCATAGCTGCCTGTCATGCCCATGACGATTTTGTTATTGATGTCCAGGACATATTTGTATTCTTTATTAAGATCATTTTTCTTCGCCGTAAGTTTGACCTTAGTTTTATCTCTGGTAACTTGATCTCATACCAAGTCTCGGTTGGATTCTGCTTCAGTGCTTCGACTGCGTTGCCCCTGTTTTCTATTTGGAAAGCGTCGGCGATGGTTGTGGTGTGATGTGTATTTCTTCTCCAAAATCAAACTCATGATGCAATGCTCTGTTTCCTGTGCTTCCTTGTAGAAGCAGATGATAGCTTTCTTGAAGAGCTGCTTGGGGAAAATATCCAGAAAGTGGTAGATGCCATTCTTTTTCATCATCCGAATTACATATGCCATCTCATCCGTGCTGTTGGTTGCCAGTAATCCTTCAAAGTCGACAACAATACTAAAGATGATTTGATCATTCACCAGTTTCAGGCTGACTCCCTCGAAATAGGTTATTGAGTCCATTTCTGCAAAGGAGATGTTTCGATTTAGTGTAGTGATTAGTCAGGTAATTTTTCTGCTTTTGAAAAATTAGGGTTCTTGAGCTTGAAGACGATAAGATTTTTCGAAAATGATTTCCGCCGTCTTATATACCCCGTTGAAAAGACATTTTAAATTATTAATAAAATAAGTAGGCGGCAGTCCGAATGACGGTTGAAGTTGATTGGACGTCGTGGAGGTAGTGTAATCACGTGTTTTGTCCACGTGTAAATAAATAATTATATTTCGGTCAAGGGATAAGAGACTTAGCTGGTTAATCGTTTGACTTCTGATGCAGCTGTAATTTCAGTTCCTTCTCTGCTCTGATTAGAGGACTTTTCATGTATGTGCTTCTGGTCATCTAACTTTCCTTCGTCTTCTGCATCAGGTGAGGTATGTCGCCTGTGTTAATGTCAGCTAGATTTTCCTTGTCTGGTCTGATCAGGTGACTTTTCCTTGTCTGCTTTCCGAGTCAGGTGATACTCCTTATCTGATCAGATGACTTTTCTTATTCTGGTCTCCGCATCAGGTAGCTTTTTCTTCATCTGGTCTCCGCATTAGGTAGCTACAGTTCAGACGACTCTTGTTTGCTTCAGGTCAGGTGCAATTGTCTGCTTCAGATCAGATAGCTTTTCCTTCGTCTGTTTTTCAACTAAGCACTAGATTCCCAATCTAGTAATCCAAGATTCCTGCTAAGTTCTAGGAATCTTTCTTCTGGTAAAGGCTTAGTGAATATGTCAGCAATTTGATACTCTGTGCGGACTCTTTTCACTTTTACCCTCTTGTTAAGCACATGGTCTCTGATAAAGTGATGTTTGACATCTCCGTGCTTTGTTCTTGAGTGCATAACTGGATTGTTTGTTATTGCAATTGCACTGTTGTTGTCACACCATATTGGAACTTCATTTGCTACGATGTTGTAGTCCCTTAGCTGTTGTCTGATCCAAAGAATTTGAGCACAACAGCTGCCTACAGCTAGGTATTCTGAATCAGTTGTGGATATTGAGTTAGATACTTGCTTCTTGTTGAACCACGATATGAGTCTGGTTCCAAGGAACTGACATGTTCCACTGGTGCTTTTCCTATCAATCTTGCATCCTGCAAAGTCCGCATCTGAATATCCTGAGAGCTCGAAGTTGTCATCCTTTGGATACCATAAACCAACATTGATTGTGGACTTAAGGTATCTGATTATCCTCTTAGATGCTTCCTAGTGAGATTGCTTCGGCTTGGATTGGAATCTGGCACACACTCCTACTGCATATGAAATATCTGGTCTGCTTGCAATGAGGTATAAAAGTGATCCAATTAGTCCTTTGTAGTGTGTCGGATCCACTGGAATACCTTCTTCATCTGCATCAAGATGTAGGGATGTGCTCATGGGAACTCTTAGTGATTTGTCTGAGTCCATACCGAATCTTTTGATTAAGTCCCTTGTATACTTTGCTTGGTTGATGAAGATTCCATTGTCAACTTGTTTGAATTGTAAACCAAGAAAGAAATTTAGCTTTCCCATCATACTCATCTCAAATTCTCCTTGCATGAGACTTGAGAATTTTTCACATAGCTCAGGGTTGGTTAAGCCAAATATGATGTCATCCACATATATTTGGACAAGTAATTGTGGTCTTCATGTTCCACTCTGAAGAGTGTCTTGTCCACCTTTCCTTTGTTGAATCTATTCTTCTCCAGAAACACAGATAGTATCTTATACTATGCTTTTGGTGCCTGTTTGAGTCCATATAGAGCTTTCAAAACACATCATCATCGCATCATCATCCAGTATTTCTTTGGCCACAAAACACATATATGCTTTATCTTCAATCTCATTATCGGAGGAGTCACTGTCAGTGATTGCCTGAAGGCACTTGTTGGGATAACAATACTCGGTATCGAAACAGTTAGGATAAACAATCCCTGTATTGAATAGTGGTGATAAGATGTTTTGACAATATGCCAATCCATCATACAGTAAGCAAACTCTATCGAAAAGCTGGTCAAAAGTGTCAACCTGTATCGAAGACCTCTCATAGATCCAGCATACAGTGGAACCTATATTACAGCAAAGAAGTCTCATAAAGACTAAGTATAGAAGCTGTCTCGAATTTACAATACGTGATCCTTCCATACAGCTCTCAACAGGACAAAGAAAGAATCTTCAGTATTCGCTAGAAGTCAAGTCCCGTTGATAAAGAAGTATTTAAATACTAAAGGATAAAGTATTTAAATACTGTAAGTCAAAAGATCTTCAAACAAGCGTAAAATCCGGATCGTGTTTTATTCAAACACATCATCCCGTTGGAATGGAATCTTTCTCAACGGATTTATCTCAACGGATATATTTTTCAGAAGACTATATATATCCCCTCAAGGCTTTGAAGATAAGTTACCAAGTTACCAAAAGCTTACGAAGTTATTATCATATACATCAGAGCAAAACATATCTCCCCAAGCTTTCTGCTATTCAGACAAAAGAGATATACAGTGCTCAAAACCTTGAACAACACATCATCAGCTTATATCCTAGAAAAGTCATAGCTGTTGTTCAAACCTGTTCTATCTTTGAACAAACTTATATCAGCCCTGTGTGGACTGAGGAATCTTTGCTACTCCGGAACTGTGTGTGAAGGAATTGCATCGAAGAAGATGAAGCTTCAGAACTGTGTGTGAAGAAGCCAGTCAAGTGTTAGCTCAAACCAATCTGTGTGAACGGTTGAAGCTAAGATCTTTATATCAATCTGTGTGAATGATATATTGATTAAGTGTTGTTATAATTACGTAGTTGTGTACGCAGTAATTATAATAAACTTTTTACTCCCGTGTGGAGGACCATTGGACGTAGAGGGGTTTACCTCGAACGACTTTAAATACTGTGTTATTTACCTTCTGCCTTTATTGTTTTATTAAACTGTGATTATTTAAGTATACACTGCACATCAAGTTGCTGTATCCACAGCAACTTACTATTTAAGACTTCCGCTACGCACTCAGATTTAAAATCAGTACAGCTTGTTGTTTAAAACACTTTCCAAGCTGTATCCAGTATACTTAGTGGCCATCAAGTGGTATCGGAGCGGTTGATTCTAAAAAGAATCAGTCGTATTTTTAGCCGAATCAGATCCAGTATTCCCTTTTTTTTTTAAAACAGTCTTTTTCATTCCTACATTCTCATATGGATACATCAATGATCAACAAAGTTCCAATGTTCTCTATTAATGAATTTGATGATTGGAGAATCAGGATGGAGGCTCATCTTGCAGCAATGCACGAAGAAATGATTTTTGTTATACAGGATGGCCCCATTAAGATCATGAAGGTAAACACGGCCGCAAGGATTGAAGGCTAAGCCCATGCTGAGATGCTCGAGAAGGAGCGCGAACAATGGACCACAAATGAAAGAAAGCGCACTAACCTCGACAATGTTGCAAAGAATGCATTGTTTGTCACCCTTGACAAAGGCACATTCTCGAAGGTAAAGAGCTGTAAAACAGCCAAGGGAATCTGGGATAAATTCAAGTTGATTTGTGAGAGAACTGAACTCTTCAAAGAAAATAAAATTTCAAAACTTACTCAGCAATTTGAATCCTTTGAAATGAAACCAACTGAAACACTTGAGGAACTTGACCTCATATTCACTGGAATTGTTGGTGAACTTGAAGCTTTGGGCAAAATATATACCCAAAAGGAGAAGAATTTAAAAACTTTCAGATCTCTCCCTGCCCGATGGGACATTAAGACCACAACTATGCGTGTGTCGTGTAATCTAAATGAAATATCTACGTTTGATCTCTTTTCTGACCTCAAAGTTTTCGAGTATGATATAGACAGGAGAGAGAAAGCTAAAGAATCTCCAGCTAACTACAGCCTCAGCCACTGTATCGAACCGTCGATACAGCATGCCCAGCCCATCAAAGCCAAATTACAAAAGTGCAGACAGTGACGACGATATCCCGTCACAAGATGAAATGGCGCTCCTCATGAACAAATTCAAAAATTTCATCAAACAGTCTGGAAAGACTCCCTACAGGCCCAAGCCTGTTCACAAGGTAAGTGCTGAAACTTCCTCTAGTGACGCTAACCTATGCTATAATTGCAGGAAACCAGGACATTATGCAAACAAATATCCTCATCCCAAAGTTCAAAGGTTGCCAGAAGCCGAGCAACAAGAGAGGGATGGACGAAGACGTGCTTGGAAAAACAAGCTCAAGAAACTGATAGGAGAATCAGAAGCCTCCCCAACACCATCCAAATCCGAAGAATGTCTTCAGGTGGTCACTGAAAGTGACTCATCTGACTATGAATTCGATGATAAGGCATATATGTGCTTTATGGCAAAGGACATTCCGGAAGAAGAAGACAGCGATGATGAGGTAAGCTCAACCTCAGCCATTCCAGTAAATGCATCGCATACTTTCAAAAACATGATGAATGAATTTAAAAATATTCAAAAAGCCCACGAGACTTTGAAAAATGAAAACATTCAGCTTCAACTTTCCAACATAGAGCTGAAAGAAGAAAACGACTTGCTAAAAATAAATTATGAAAATATGTCTATTGATTGTGAAACCAGCAAGGTCGAGCATGAAATACTCGTGGAGAGCAATCATCAACTTGCTCATGAACTAAGTGAGACCAAGTCTCAAAATGGAAGCAAGACAAATGATTTTGTTCTACTTAAAGCTAAATTTAATACTCTCGAGAAACAAGAAAGCGAACTTGAGACCATTCTGAAATCTTTCGAGAAATCATCTAAAAAAATGGAAGAAATTCTAAGCACTGGGCAACATGCTCATGATAAAAGTGGCTTAGGATACAGCTCATTTTCTAAAAAAGGGAAAACTAGTACTGTGTTCGTCAAGAGTGTGGAACACATTCCTGTATCGGAAGATACCCCTAGTCCTGTGAAGGAACCTGCTGCACCGTGAAAAGCAAAGACTGTCATTCCGCCCCCGCAATCCTATTCAAGACAGTGGAATCATAAGCCATTCCAACCTGTAAGGCGCACACAACAGCATGCTCCCCGAGCATATCAACAGCGCCAACAGCCGTTCAGAAAGAAGGCTGTATCTAAATACCAAAGGCCCGCACGGCAGTACTATCAGTACAACACGCCTAGGTATTGGATACAGGAGCCGCATTATTCATCGAGACAGCAAATGTCCACACAGTATCAACATCAGCTCTGGGATTCCAACTGGAGACCCAGAAGGCAAGCTGTAAGGCCAAAGAAAATGGCTCCACCTCCAAGACGGCACTCGTACTGGATTAATAATAATAACCCTGACTTTTACATGCATAATGATTATCATGGATACAGTAACTACGTACATGCCCCATGTAGATACCGCAAGTCTGTACCAAATGTTACCTACAGTAAACCAATTGCTGTCAGGAAAATATGGGTACCTAAAGGCACGAACATTCATGGACCCAAAAATCAAAGGGGACCTAAATCTACTTAATCTCTTTGCATACAGGACATCCTAGAGGAGGACATCTGGTACTTCGATAGTGGATTCTCTCGGAACATGACAGGAGATAGAAGCAAGCTATCAGATTTCGTAGAAGGTCGTGGTCCAAAAGTGCGCTTCGGTGATAAATCTAAAGGAAGAACAAGAGAAAAAGGAAACCTTCTTGTAGGAAAATTCAAAGTCACCGATGTAGCTTATGTTGAAGGCTTACAGTTCAATCTACTTAGTATTAGCCAGTTCTGTGATAAATAGTTCTCGGTGAAATTCTATATAGATCGCTGTAAAGTCAAGAACATCCAGACCAAAGAAGTTGTGCTTACAGGAAGCAGATCAGGTAACATGTATATTGCTGACTGGAAGCCAATGAGCTCCTCAATTCCATGCTTTGTTGCCAAAGGCACTGCAGATCTAAGCTGGTTATGGCACAAGAGGATGTCTCACGTCAACTTCAAGACGATCAACAAGCTCTCAAGACAGGGACTGGTCAGAAGATTGCCAAATGTGTCATTAAAAAAGGACAACGTCTGTGGACCATGTCAGAAAGGCAAGCAAATCAAGTCCACACTGAAGAGCAAATCCTACCTTTCAACCCACAGAGTGTTGGAGATGCTACACATGGATCTCTATGGTCCTGTAGACCCGGTAAGTTTGGGAGGTAAGAAATACTGTCTTGTCGTTGTTGATGATTACTCCAGGTATGCTTGGACAATTTTCTTAAGCAAGAAGAAAGAAACAACATCAAAGCTGCCCGAGCTCCTGAGAAAGCTTCAAAATGAAAAGGGATTGAGTATCGTGTCCATTCGTTCCGACAGAGGTACAGAATTTACTAACTGCTTTATAAAGCAGTACTGTTCGGAGAATGGGATACAACACGAATACTCAGCTGCCCGTACACCTCAACAAAATGGTGTTGCCGAGCGAAAGAATAGGACGCTGAAAGAAGCAACAAGGACAATGATTGCTGCAAGCAAGTTGCCACAGCGTTTCTGGGGTGAAGCAACCAATACAGCATGCTACACTCAAAACCGCTGTATCGTCAACAAACGCCACAACAAAACAACATATGAGGTATGGAACAACAAAACTCCGTTAGTTTCGTATTTTCACATTTTTGGAAGCAGGTGCTATGTGTTGAATAATGGGAAGGATCAACTTAGAACCTTTGATGAGAAGTCAGATGAAGGTATATTTGTAGGATACTCATCCGTCAGCAAAGCTTACAGGATCTTTAATAAAAGGAAGCTGACGATCATGGAATCAGTTCATGTAGTGTTCGACGAACCTCACCATGACCCTACAGGAATAGAAGATGTCACTCAGAACATCCAACAACTTTCCATCTTAGATCCACCAACTCCCATAGAACCTGTTGTTGACCTAGAAATCAACCCCGCAGCTGTAAGAATCGACGTAGATGAAGCCGATGCGTATAAGCTGAAGCTGAAATTACAGCAACTCAAGATACAGTACGGGACCCTGAATTAGAACCCGACCGAATATAGTTGAGAGATCACCCGCAAGAGCTGATCATTGGAACATTAATGCTGGAGTTTCTACCTGAAGGAGAATACATAGTACACAAGGAAATGTACTGTGTGCATAAGAAGAACTAGATACTGAGAAATCACCATTTCCTGAATGGAAATCTCAATCCGAGCTTAGAAGACTCAATATGTGCACCATTGTTGTATTTTTAGCCCAGTCCGAACCTGTTTCTACCATAGAAGCTCTTAATAATTCTCATTGGATAACATCTATGGAAGAAGAGCTTAACGATTTCGAAAGAAAGAATGTATGGTATCTTGTACCCAGACCTACGCATCAATCGCTTATTGGAACCAAATGGGTTTAGAAACAAGAAGGATCGAAATGGACTTATTATAAGGAATAAATCAAGACTAGTCGCTCAAGGCTATAGTCAGGAAGAAGGCATAGACTACGATGAAATATTTGCCCCTGTAGCCAGACTAGAAGCCATTAGGATATTCTTAGCATTTGCCGCCCATAAGAGCTTCATTGTATACCAAATGGACGTCAAAAGTGCATTCCTAAATGGAGACTTTGCCGAAGAAGTTTATGTTGAACATTTATCTCAACGGATATATTTTTCAGAAGACTATATATATCCCCTCAAGGCTTTGAAGATAAGTTACCAAGTTACCAAAAGCTTACGAAGTTATTATCATATACATCAGAGCAAAACATATCTCCCCAAGCTTTCTGCTATTCAGACAAAAGAGATATACAGTGCTCAAAACCTTGAACAACACATCATCAGCTTATAGCCCAGAAAAGTCATAGCTGTTGTTCAAACCTGTTCTATCTTTGAACAAGCTTATATCAGCCCTATGTGGACTGAGGTGTAACACCCCCAATCCGCTCAGGGATATTACACGCCGTAGACCCTCTCCTCGAGGATCTACCAGGCTGATAACTAAAATCAAACATCTAAACCTCGCCTTTAAGGCTAAAATGACTCAGTAGACCGACTTGGTCTTTCAATAATAACATACAACTCAATTCCAAACACATACCCACGCAGGGGTCAAAATACAATAAACTCCCGTACAACGGGGAAAAGATACTGCAGCGGAAAAGAAAATACAACTAGACCAAAACGACATCAACAGATCCTCGTGTGATTAGTATCGTTCATCTTTCATCATCCTTCGTGCCGACCCTGTGCTATGCTCCAAAACCTGAATGCAAAAATAGACATCCACCCCCCGAATACTCGGGGGTTAGCAAAACTCCACTGTTTTGCTAGTGCAAGTACAAGTGCAAAAATACGAGCCATACAATACAAGTTCCAAGAACAATAATAATCAGGAATCCTCAAAGTTCCAAACGTAATGAAAAGCACTTCCCGAGGCATGAGTTTGGTAAAACATTCCAAAGCCGAAAGATCACAAATCAAGGGAAAACAATTTATAAAACAGTTTAAAATGCCATCGAGAGTTTTAGTAGAAAACAATTTAGGATTTCCGAATCCTTGTCTTTCCAAAAATCAACAGGGGTCACAGCCCAAAGGTTTTGTTTTCGCAAATAGGAAACCACCAATAATTTACAGGGTCACAAATTAACATCACGTGTCCTCAACGGACGTAAAATCAACGAAACATAATCACGCACGCGCATCGCCTAGGACCGGACGCTACCACCGACATCCCACCCGAGGCCTCGAAGGACCCTCCCGGTGGCTAGCCAAACAAAACACACCCATCTCACGGATGGAGCAATAGAATGTAGCATCCTGGACACATGATCACAAGCCATCTGCCACCGTACATTATCTCGTGCTCTCACGGTTGGATCAATCACTTGTTGCATCCTGACCACATGATCACGTGCCATGTGTCACCGTAGACCTTCAACCATATCCACACATTCACACAAATAACATATCACATCAAGGATATTCAAACAATTCGCCCAGAGGCATCAAACACTTAGCAAAACACCACGTCAATCCACAACGCACCGAAATGAAATAATATACGTCCACACACAATACCAAGTGCAACATGAACACCAAGCATATACATAGAATTCACATAGTTATTCACGAACCACACCAATCACAAAACACACGGTTTTGAAAGAGGGCCTTTAACGAGGCTAACCAAATCTTTTGAAAACTCATTTCAAACAAACAAACAAATCAAGACGATCACCAATCATCATATCCACGAAACAAGAAAAGTATGGACAAGGTACTTGCCTCGAATAAGAACAACGCGGAGAATCGACCAAAGTAGGTTGACACGAACCGATTACGAACCCGCCGACTCCACCGATCGCCAACTCACGTCATAAACTACGAAGGACAATAATAACAATGAAATGAATTTCATAACACGACTCAAAGCCGTTGAATTCAAAGAACGAATGACGAAAGTTCAAGGATTTCCCCAAAGCGGCCAAGAACACGATTCGTTCCGTCAAATCACGAAAGCGAATTGAAGTTGAAATATGGATATACAATCCATAGAATATGTTTAACAACATCATTTAACCATAATCGATCCAGCGAAAATGGATGAAAACGAGATCGGGGACAAATCCCCCAAAAAGTCAACTCGAAGGAAATCAAGAAATATACTTCGATTCGACGAAGAACAATGGATTAAATGATGTTAAACACAAGAATACTACCAAGATTAATCATACCCATCGTGAATTAATCAACAACACGGAACGAATCGGACGAAATTGCAAAAATCCCCAAATTCACGAAATTAGGGTTCTAAGGAAGATTACCTTGATTATTGGATCAAAGGATGATAACAGACGATTGATTGATGTTATGGACTCGAACTTCATGGTTTTGTTGTTAAACAACATGGCTTCGCCCATGAATCGCCATTCGCGGACGGAGAAGGAAGGAAATGAAAACGAAGTGAAATGTGATCGCCACCATATTTATATCGGGCCGAGACTAGCGTGCGCTAGCCTTCCGGACTAGCGTGCGCTATCGCCAGATCGCCGAGTAGTACCCTCGGCCCACACGACCGGCATCACCAACCAACCCCGCCGACCAAACCTGTCGACCCGACTCGCTAGCGTGCGCTACGCCGTTCTGCCGCACCGGCCGGGTGCCGCAATCGTCCGGGCCGGCCCGCCACCGTCCGGCCATACCGCCACCTGTGGCTCGACGACCCGATTTCAAAAACGTACGGAACGAACACGACGAAAAGTTCGCGGACAACATAAACGACTCGAAATGAAAGCGTAATACCATAATTATTCATACGCGACCAAGAAACGGGTCGAGACAACAATTACAGATACGGATACCCGTAACTTTCAAGAAATTACAAAATGGCCCAAAACGCCCGGAAATCACGATACGTGATCGAATAACCAATCCGAAGTTCACAACACGTCTAACAAAGTTAAACGGACTTACGGGAAACTCAAAACAGCAGTTTCGAACGAGATTCGCAAGAACCGAACTCAAGTGCGGAAAAGTCGTTAAAAAGCACGGAACTCAACAAAACGTCTCCGAAACGAACTCGGATGTCAAAAAGTGTAGAATTAATCATTCTCAGAATGACGAAACGGTCATGAGCGAGTCGTCAAAACGGACTTCGGCCGAAAAAGAAATTTACCGAAAGTCGAAAATTGCGGATATTACATTCTACCCTCCTTAAAAGAAGTTTCGTCCCGAAACTTAAAACAAGTAGGGGGAAGAAATATTCCGCCAGGAAAAACTCAACAAGATACACAAGAATGCGTAACTAACGCCCAACGGCGAAATGTTACAAACAACGCAAAGAAATATACAGCGTGAAAACACGCTCCACGGCGACCAACACAACGTCGCCGTTAGGGATATAATAAAACCAACAAATGACAAGCGTCATCAAACGGATAATATAGCCAAGTCAATTATCCGACAATCACAAAACACAATGAACGAAAATCAATATGATTGACCAACCCAACGGTACACCAATCAAAACGCGAGCCAACCGCTGAACAAATACGGAATCCCACCGCCCAAGGGTTGGAAGATCGAAAACGAGACTAATTTCCCGAACTTAAGGGAATTAGAAAGGAGCCTGAATGCTCAACAATCACGAAACGAGAACAAAAACCGAACAAGCAAACGATCGAGACAACAAAGATCGAACAATCATGTTCGAAACACGAAGGATAATAAAATTTAAACAACAACTCCCAGGACGATCTGGTGAGAACTACAAGACATGCATTCCCATAAGATCCACCGGAAAAGGAATAGCGATTGAAAAGTCACAACGACAAACGAGTTATTCCGAAATACTACCACACTCGTTCGATCAACAAAAGCAAGAGGCAGGGCAAGCCCAGAAATGTCAACGAACATAAACGAGTCGACAGAGTCGAAAACACAAGAGTTCCAAATCCGATCCACTTCGAATAAAAGAACTAATAGAACCAGATGATGTCACTCCCGAACAAGGTTCACAAGAATCGAACCGAACTCGAAAAGTCACAGCGATAACCAGATCGACCCACAACAAGATCACAGTTCATTCGGACGATGAAACCGAAATACAGAACAAGTTCAAAAAGTAACAACGAACACGAGCGAGTCGATAGAATTAAGAAAGAGAAAATGCAGAAGCCAAAAATAATACGGGTATTATATTCGACCTCTTCTAAAAGAAGTGTCGTCCCCGAATCTCACAACAACGAAATCAAGGAGACGACACAACAGGCAACCGACATAAACATCATTCGAAGGCCTCTCAAAGCCGATTCCGATGACTGTGCTGAAGCGCGAACTCCGAAAGTCTCGGTAGCCAATTCACAAAACTGAATTCGGTGTCCCTCGAGTCCACACTTGAAATGTGTTACCGACGAGAAGGACAATTTACACGTACATTCCCCCGGCACATCACGGTTGAAACACCTCGGCTCGGCATACCGAAAATACAAATGCTAGATACAATGGGGCATAACGTCGCAAAACAACATAGCGGAGATGCCAACTCAGCACAACAAAGAATCATAACACATATCATATACAACGATTACCATCGTAAAGTAATATATACACATACACCACAGCAACGACGGTATCGTTCGGCGACCTCAATGACCCGAACGATAACCAGCACGTAATTACAAACATCATGAAACAATCACACATGTACACCAACGTACAAACCCAAGTTTCAACATCTCACACTCGTGTGACACACGCAATCCACCACGAGGCGACAACCATTAAATACCAGTTCACACCTCTCACAGAGGGCTAGTACAACAAATACGTGGCAACGCCTCAACGTTCATGCCACCAACTCGATCATATTCGGGAGTTAACATCATAGCGACAAAGCCAACATCATACATACATACCCAGCCCTCAAACGGGAATGGATAGGTTTTAAAAACGAAAACCTCATTTGGAAAATAATTTAGAAAAAACACCGGTCGATCTTGAGTATCACATTTCCAAAAAAAGTAAAAACGTGAAACATCATCATCGAGACTTTGGAAAACCATTTCGCATTTGATAAAAATGAGGACACTTTCTTTTAGTGAAAAGCTTTCAAAAATATTCGACCCTTGGGTCTAAGCAACTGCATTTGAAAATACCTCAAAAATATTTTTGGTCCTCAACCGGAAAATTTTTGAAATGTATTGCGGCATTAGAAAACACCTTGAAAACACCGCAAGAAAATAATTCGTTTTAAAAGTACATCCCGAATTTTAATTTTCTAAGATACTCAAGGTTTTAAAAAATAATTCAATGGGCTAGAATGCCCAAAAATTTCAGGTAATTACAAGGAACAATATAGCGCCATACGGGAGTATTACACGCCGTGGGCCCCGCGCCGGAACCCACCAGGCTAAAAACCAATTACAAAAACGCCCAAAAAGGCCGATGACGGTAGTATTTTCCAAAACTCACAAAATCATTTGAAAACACCAACCACCGTCAAGATAATCAAGGCCAAAAACTCGGTTAAGGGAATTGATTTTCGAAATAAAACTCAGTCGGTAAAATACCGAAAGCCATTACAGAAGAACTCACGCAGCGGATAAAAGAAATAAAGTCAAACATGCACAAGACAGCAACAATACTCCTCATATGAACGAAAAATGGGAGTCAAATAATCACGTATCACGAAATCAAAATCCATAAGAGGATTCCGTCAATTAACTCATAATAAAAAAATAGCTCGTGTCACACGAGGCACAACACAAAGAAGGGAGACTTACATCCACAGGTCGCACAAAGATGATGATCGCCCCACGATACTAATCACAACAAACCAACTCAGACGACGCGTCGCGACACGACTTAGTCAGACATAATCCGACAAGACAAAAACTCGATAGACACCACTGACCCGACAGCCTAGGTTTCCACAACCTAAGCTCCGATACCATTTATGTAACACCCCCAATCCGCTCAGGGATATTACACGCCGTAGACCCTCTCCTCGAGGATCTACCAGGCTGATAACTAAAATCAAACATCTAAACCTCGCCTTTAAGGCTAAAATGACTCAGTAGACCGACTTGGTCTTTCAATAATAACATACAACTCAATTCCAAACACATACCCACGCAGGGGTCAAAATACAATAAACTCCCGTACAACGGGTAAAAGATACTGCAGCGGAAAAGAAAATACAACTAGACCAAAACGACATCAACAGATCCTTGTGTGATTAGTATCGTTCATCTTTCATCATCCTTCGTGCCGACCCTGTGCTATGCTCCAAAACCTGAATGCAAAAATAGACATCCACCCCCCGAATACTCGGGGGTTAGCAAAACTCCACTGTTTTGCTAGTGCAAGTACAAGTGCAAAAATACGAGCCATACAATACAAGTTCCAAGAACAATAATAATCAGGAATCCTCAAAGTTCCAAACATAATAAAAAGCACTTCCCGAGGCATGAGTTTGGTAAAACATTCCAAAGCCGAAAGATCACAAATCAAGGGAAAACAATTTATAAAACAGTTTAAAATGCCATCGAGAGTTTTAGTAGAAAACAATTTAGGATTTCCGAATCCTTGTCTTTCCAAAAATCAACAGGGGTCACAGCCCAAAGGTTTTGTTTTCGCAAATAGGAAACCACCAATAATTTACAGGGTCACTGACCAACATCTCGTGTCCTAAACGCACGTAAAATCAACGAAACATAATCACGCACGCGCATCGCCTAGACCGGACGCTACCACCGACATCCCACCCGAGGCCTCGAAGGACCCTCCCGAGTGGCTAGCGAAACAAATCACACACATCTCACGGTTGGATCAATCGCTTGTTGCATCTGGCCACATGATCACATGCCATGTGCCACCGTAGATTATCTCGTGCTCTCACGGTTGGATCAATCACTTGTTGCATCGACCACATGATCACGTGCCATGTGTCACCGTAGACCTTCAACCATATCCACACATTCACACAAATAACATATCACATCAAGGATATTCAAACAATTCGCCAGAGGCATCAAACACTTAGCAAAACACCACGTCAATCCACAACGCCGAAATGAAATAATATACGTCCACACACAATACCAAGTGCAACATGAACACCAAGCATATACATAGAATTCACATAGTTATTCACGAACCACACCAATCACAAAACACACGGTTTTGAAAGAGGGCCTTTAACGAGGCTAACCAAATCTTTTGAAAACTCATTTCAAACAAACAAACAAATCAAGACGATCACCAATCATCATATCCACGAAACAAGAAAAGTATGGACAAGGTACTTGCCTCGAATAAGAACAACGCGGAGAATCGACCAAAGTAGGTTGACACGAACCGATTACGAACCCGCCGACTCCACCGATCGCCAACTCACGTCATAAACTACGAAGAACAATAATAACAATGAAATGAATTTCATAACACGACTCAAAGCCGTTGAATTCAAAGAACGAATGACGAAAGTTCAAGGATTTCCCCCAAAACGGCCAAGAACACGATTCGCTAGTCAAATCACGAAACGAATTGAAGTTGAAATATGGATATACAATCCATAGAATATGTTTAACAACATCATTTAACCATAATCGATCCATCGAAAATGGATGAAAACGAGATCGGGGACAAATCCCCAAAAAGTCAACTCAAGGAAATCAAGAAATATACTTGATTCGACGAAGAACAATGGATTAAATGATGTTAAACACAAGAATACTACCAAGATTAATCATACCCATCGTGAATTAATCAACAATACGGACGAATCGGACGAAATTGCAAAAATCCCCAAATTCACGAAATTAGGGTTCTAAGGAAGATTACCTTGATTATGGATCAAAAGATGATAACGGACGATTGATTGATGTTATGGACTCCAGAACTTCATGGTTTTGTTGTTAAACAACATGGCTTCGCCGCCATGAATCGCCATTCGCGGACGGAGAAGGAAGGAAATGAAAACGAAGTGAAATGTGATCGCTCACCATATTTATACTGGGCCAGACTAGCGTGCGCTAGCCTTCCCGGACTAGCGTGCGCTATCGGCCGGTATCGGCCGAGTACCCTCGGCCAGGGCCCACACGACCCGGCATCACCGACCAACCCTGCCGACCAAACCTGTCGACCCGACTCCCGCTAGCGTGCGCTACGCCGGTTCCTGCCGCACCCGTCCGGCCGGTGCCCGCAATCGTCCGGCCAGTCCCGCCACCGTCCGGCCAGTCCCGCCACCGCCAGGGCTCGACGACCCGATTTCCGAAAACGTACGGAACGAACACGACGAAAAGTTCGCGGACAACATAAACGACTCGAAATGAAAGCGTAATACCATAATTAGTCATACGCGACCAAGAAACGGGTCGAGACAACAATTACAGATACGGATACCCGTAACTTTCAAGAAATTACAAAATGGCCCAAAACGCCCGGAAATCACGATACGTGATCGAATAACCAATCCGAAGTTCACAACACGTCTAACAAAGTTAAACGGACTTACGGGAAACTCAAAACAGCAGTTTCGAACGAGATTCGCAAGAACCGAACTCAAGTGCGGAAAAGTCGTTAAAAAGCACGGAACTCAACAAAACGTCTCCGAAACGAACTCGGATGTCAAAAAGTGTAGAATTAATCATTCTCAGAATGACGAAACGGTCATGAGCGAGTCGTCAAAACGGACTTCGGCCGAAAAAGAAATTTACCGAAAGTCGAAAATTGCGGATATTACATGAGGAATCTTTGCTACTCCGGAACTGTGTGTGAAGGAATTGCATCGAAGAAGACGAAGCTTCAGAACTGTGTCTGAAGAAGCCAGTCAAGTGTTAGCTCAAACCAATCTGTGTGAACGGTTGAAGCTAAGATCTTTATATCAATCTGTGTGAACGATATATTGATTAAGTGTTGTTATAATTACGTAGTTGTGTACGCAGTAATTATAATAAACTTTTTACTCCCGTGTGGAGGACCATTGGACGTAGAGGGGTTTACCTCGAACCACTTTAAATACTGTGTTATTTACCTTCTGCCTTTATTGTTTTATTAAACTGTGATTATTTAAGTATACACTGCACATCAAGTTGCTGTATCCACAACAACTTACAATTTAAGACTTCCGCTACGCACCCAGATTTAAAATCAGTACAGCTTGTTGTTTAAAACACTTTCCAATCTGTATCCAGTATACTTAGTGGCCATCAGCACTCCTCGGTCTTGTTCGATGCTGAAGAGGCTTCTGATTCACCAATCAGGGACTTGAGTTTATTTTTCCAGACGCGCCTTCTTTCGTCCTTTTTTTGTTACACAGCTTCTGGAAACTTTTGCACTTTCGGGTGTGGACATTTATTTGCATAATGTCCTGGTTTTCTGTAATTATAGAATAAGTTAGAATTGCCAGAGGAAGGATATTCAGAGCTTACCTTCTGAAAAGGCTTGGGCCTGTAGGGGGTCTTTCCAGACTGTTTGATGAACGTTTTGAATTTGTGCATTAACAGGGCCATTTCATCTTGTGACAAGATATCATCATCGCTGTCAATAGTCTTGTGTGCATATTTATATGTGATGGGTGCATAGCTGTGTCTCCTGTCAGATACAACGGCTAGTGCTGTAGTCTTGACAGATGACTCTTCAGCCTTTTCTCTTATGCCAATATCATATTCAAAGGCTTTGAGGTCAGATAAGAGGTCAAAGGTAGAAATATCATTAAGATTACAGGATATACGCATAGATGTAGTCTTAATGTCCCATCGGGCAGGGAGTGATCTAAAGATTTTCAGGTTTTTCTCCTTTTGGGTATACACTTTACCCAATGCTTCAAGTTCACCGACAAGACCAGTGAAGCTGAGGTCAATCTCCTCAAGCATTTCGGATGATTTCATTTCAAAGGATTCGAATTGTTGAGTAAGTTTGGAAATTTTATTTTCTTTCGAGAGTTCAGTACCCTCATAAATTAGGTTGAGATTCTCCCAGATTTCCTTAGCTATCTTACACCTTTTTACCTTTGAGAATGCGCATTTGTCGAGAGTGACACATAGCATATTCTTGGCGATGTTGTCCAGATTGGCTCACTTGCCCTCATCATCCGTCCACTGATCGTGCTCTTTCTCGAGCATCTCGGCGTAAGGTTGCCCTTCTATCCTTGGGGCTGCATTGACCTTGAAAATTTTGATAGGTCCTTTCTGGATGACATAAATCATTTCCTCGTGCATGGCCATAATATGGGCTTCCATCCTAATTCTCCAATCATCAAACTCATTAATCGAAAACACTAGAACCTTGTTTCTCATAGATGAGTCCATTTTATACATGAAATGATGAAAGTCTAAAACGAAGTTTTCAAAAACTAGTGATTAGGGGATCTAATTCAGTTAAAAATCGATTGATTCTTTTAGAATCAACCTCTCTGATACCACTTGTTGGCCACTAAGTATACAATAAACAGCTTAGAAAGTAAGGGTACAATAAGCTGTATGATTTTCGAAGTTAATTGCGTAGTGGGAGTCTGTAGGGTGAGTTGCTGTAAATACAGCAACTGGGTGATTTCCTGTTTGCTTGATGCGTACAGGGTTTTACAATGTATACTTATAAATCACAATAGAATGAAAACAGTAAAGATGGAACGTAGATAACACACAGTTTAAAGTGGTTCAAGGTAAACCCCTCTACATCCACTGGTCCTCCACACAAGAGTAAAGAGTTAATTAAAATCACTACGTACACAACTACGTGACTTTAACTAAACCTGTCTCTGTATCGTTCATACAGACTGATACAAAGTGTGTAGCTTTGGGTCGTTCACACAGATTTGTAATATCCGCAATTTTCGATTTTCGGTAAATTTATTTTTTCGGTCGGAGTCCGTTATGACGACTCGCTCATGACCGTTTCGTCATTCTGAGAATGATTAATTCTACACTTTTTGTCATCCGAGTTCGTTTCGGTGTTGTTTTGTTGAGTTCTGTGCTTTTTAGCGACTTTTCCGCACTTGAGTTCGATTCTTGCGAATCTCGACCGAAACTGCTGTTTCGAGTTTCCCGCAAGTCCGTTTAACTTTGTTAGACGTGTTGTGAACTTCGGTTTGGTTATTCGATCACATATCGTGATTTCCGGGCGTTTTGGGCCATTTTGTAATTTCTGAAAGTTACGGGTATCCGTATCTGTAATTGTTGTCTCGACCCGTTTCTTGGTCGCGTATGACTAATTATGCTATTACGTTTTCATTTCGAGTCGTTTATGTCGTCCGTGAACTTTTCGTCGTGTTCGTTCCGTGCGATTTCGGAAATCGGGTCGTCGAGCCCTGACGGTTGCGGGATGGCCGGACGGTGGCGGGATGGCCGGACGATTGCAGGCACCGGCCGGACGGGTGCGGCAGAACCGGCGTAGCGCACGCCACGGCCGGAAGGCTGCGCGCGCTAACCGGCAGTGTAGCGCACGCTACCGGCTAACGCCTTATCTCGGGCACAGGCGATGGGGTTTCGAGGTTCTAGACTCGGCCAGGATCGGCAGGTAGCGCACGCTAAGCCGAGCGTAGCGCGCTAGTCGGCAGCGTAGCGCACGCCGTCGGCCGGCTAGCGACGTTACCTGAGCAGGCGATTCGATCCGATGCTCTTGGGCCAGTCGGCGCGCAGCTTCCGGCCGTAGCGCACGCTAGCGAGTCGGGAGACGAGTCATGGTCGGCGAGAATTTGGTCGGTGGTGCCGGGTCGTGTGGGCCTCGCGAGGGTACTCGGCCGATACCGCCGATAGCGCACGCTAGTCCGGGAAGGCTAGCGACGCGCTAGTTCGGCCCGATATAAATGTGGTGGCGATCACATTTCACTTCGTTTTCATTCCCTTCCTTCTCCTTCCGCGAATGGCGATTCATGGGTGACGCCATGTTGTTTAACAACAAATCCATGAAGTCCTTGAGTTCATAACATCAATCGATCGTCTGTTATCAACCTTTGATCCAATAATCAAGGTAATCTTCCTTAGAACCCTAATTTCGTGAATTTGGGGATTTTTGCATTTTCGTCCGATTCGTTCCGTGTTGTTGATTAATTCATGATGGGTATGATTAATCTTGATAGTATCCTTGTGTTTAACATCATTTAATCCATTGTTCTTCGTCGAATCGAAGTATAATTCTTGATTTCCTTCGAATTGACTTTTTGGGAGATTTGTCCCCGATCTCGTTTTTCATCTATTTTCGATGGATCGATTATGGTTAAATGATGTTGTTAAACATATTCTATGGATTGTATATCCATATTTCAACTTGGAATTCCATTTTCGGGTTTTGACGGAACGAATCGTGTTCTTGGCCGTTTTGGGGGAAATCCTTGAACTTTCGTCATTCGTTCTTTGAATTCAACGGCTTTGAGTCGTGTTATAGAATTCATTTCATTGTTATTATTTGTCCTTCGTAGTTTATGAACGTGAGTTGGCGTTCGGTGGAGTCGGCGAGTTCGTAGTCGGTTCGGGCCAACCTACTTCGGTCGATTCTCCGCGTTGTTCTTATTCGAGGCAAGTACCTTGCCCATACTTTTCTCGTTTTATGGATATGATGATCGGTGGTCGTCTTGATGTGTTTGTTTGGTTATTTGAAATGAAGTTTCAAAGATTTCGGTTTGGCCTCGTTAAAGGCTCTCTTTCAAACGCGTCTGTGTTTTGTGAACGTTGTGTTTTGGGAATTTATTATGATTTGATTATTTTGAACGTTGAAGGATTTTATGATGATACTCCTATTGTTTAAGTTATGGAATCGTGTATTCCGTATTTAATCTTGTTGTGGTGTTTTGAAGAGTTTGATAATGGTGTCGAGTTAATGGCCATCTCTAGTGAGTATTCTTAATGAACTTACATTCTTAGCATATTAGTATTGCATGAGTAACGTGTGTGTGTGTATGCTCACTACGGGTTAGATCCGACGGGGTCTCGGTAGGGGTCCACGGAGGTGTGGATCGACGAGCTTTGCTTTTAACCACTACGGGTTAGATCCGACGGGGTCTCGGTAGGGGTCCACGGAGGTGTGGATCGACGGTTAATTGTGGTGCATTTTACAAATGTGATTTGATATTGGCATTTCCGGAAATGAGTACTTTTGAACGGTTTTCATGATTGCATGCATTGACTAAGTGTGTAAGAGGTAAGTTGTTCGTTTGGCTTACTTGGCTAGGATGGCACCAGAGTATTTTGTTGGTTATTTTAAATCCTTTATTTGTGGATTTTGAGGTTGGAAGACGAACCTTGTGGTCGTTCTTGTGTACTGTGAGTTGATGAGATTTGGGGCTAAAATCCCAATGGTTTTGTAAAAGTCATTTTACGGATTTGGGGCTAAAATCCCAACGGTTTGGTTAATGTCATTTTTCAGAAAGTAAACTTTTGGGGCGATGACCCCTTTTGTCTTTTGGATTTTGAAAAGTAGGATTTGATAATCCTAAATCGTTTTCTATTAAAACTCTCGATGGTATTCTAAATCGTTTTATAAATTATTCCCATTGATTTATGATATTCGATTTTGAAAGGTTTTCTCAAACTCTTGCCTCGGGAAGTATTCTTCGTTTTGTTTGGATCTTTGAGGATTCCTGGTTATTGTTATTCGTGGAATGTGAATTGTATGGCTCGTATTTGCACTTTGTTCTTGCACTAGCAAAACAGTGGAGTTTTGCTAACCCCCGAGTATTCGGGGGTGGATGTCTGTTTTGCATTCGGGTTTTGGAGCATAACACGAGTCGGCACGAAGGATGATGAAAGATGATCGATACTAATCACATGAGGAACCGTACATCGTGTGTTGGTTCGATTGTACTTTATTTTCATTTCTTTGTATTGTTCCGTTATGCAGACGGTGTAGTTGTATTTTGTCCCTGCGTGGGCATGAGTTGTATTTGAGTTGTATGTATTTGTGGAAAGACCAAATCGGTCTCATCGAGTCATTGTAGCCTTGAAGGCATTGTCGAGATGTTAAATGTTGTTACCACTGGTAGATCCTCGAGGAGAGGGTCTACGGCGTGTAATATCCCCGAGTGGATTGGGGTGTTACATAAATGGTATCGGAGCTTAGGTTGAGGAAACCTAGGCCGCCGGGTCAAGTCGTGTTGTTTGAGTCTTGTTTCGTCGGATTTTATCGGTCGAGTCGTGTCGCGACGCGTCGCTTGAGTTTGTTGGTCGTGATTAGTATCGTGGGGCGATCATCATCTTCGTGCGACTGTGGAAGTAAGTCTCCCTTCTTTGTGTTTTGCCTCGTCGACACGAGCTATTTTTATGATTATTTGTTAAGTGATGGAATCCTTATATGGATTTTGATTTCACGATATGTATTTAGTCGACTCGTAATTGATTTATACGAGGAGTGTCGTCACTTGTGATGTCTTTTTATTGTTGTTTTTGTCCGTTCTTTGATGATTTTCGAATCGATTTGCACGTTTTACAAGTCTCTTGTGGAAGCTTTGTGCTTATACACGTTCGACTTGTTCACTAGCCAATCTTGGAGAGCATTTTATCGGTGGTTTTGTTACGAATGTGGTATTTTATCGTTTATTTCCGTTTAAAGACATATATTGTCTTGATTTTAAACTTTTTGATGCGTGTGCTAGGAGTTGTTTTAGTGAACATCGATATGTGTGAGTTTTGGGCATTCTGGCCTATTGAATTTTTGAAAACCTTGAGTATCTTAGAAAAATAAATTTCGAGACATACTTTTCAAATGAGTTATTTTCTTGTGGTACATCCAAGGTGCCACAATATATTTCAAAAGTTTTCTACTTCGAGGACCAAAATGCTTTGAGATATTTTCATTATTTTAGAAACACTTTTATTTAGACCCGAGGGCCGAATATTTTGAAAGTTTTCATTAAGAGAAAGTATCTTCATTCTTATCAAATGCGAAATGGTTTTCCAATGTCTCGATAACGATGTTTCACGTTTGTATTTTTTTTAGAGGTGATACTCAAGATCAATCGGTATTCTTCAAATTATTTTCAAAATGAGGTTTTCGTTTTTAAAACCTATCCATTCCCGTTTGAGGGCTGGGTATGTATGTGTGATGTTCGCGTTGTCATTTTGATACTTTCTCCCGAGTATGACCGAATTGGCGGTGTGAGCGTTGAGTCGCTTTCCACACATTTGTTGTGTTAGCCCCCTGTGAGAGGCGGGATGTTGGTGTTGAATATTATCGCCTCGTAGTGATTCCTACGTTGTCGCGCATGTGCAAGCTGTTAGAGCTTGGTTTGGTATGACCGTGTGCATCGGTGATGGTTCCGTTATGTGTCGGTTGTTTAATGTCTTGTTACCTTGCTTCCGTTTTTGTGAATTTCGTGGACGAGGTCGGAGGTAATACCCGTACTATTTTGACTTCGGTATTTTCTCTTTCTCCAGTCTATCGATTCGCTCATGTTCGTTGATACTTTATGAACTTGTTCGGTATTTCAGTTTCATCGTACGAACGAGCTGTGATCTTGTTTTGAGTCGATCTGGTTATCGTTGTAACTTTTTCGGGTTCAGTTCGATTCTTGTGAACCTTGTTTGGGAGTGACATCATCTGGTTCTATTAGTTCTTTTATTTGAAGTGGATCGGATTTGGAACCCTTATGTTTTCGACTCTGTCGACTCATTTATGTTCGTTGACATTTCTGAGCTTGTCCTGCCCCTTGTTTTTGTTTATCGAACGAGTGTGGTATTGTTTCGGAATAACTCGTTTGTCGTTGTGACTTTTTAATCGCTATTCCCTTTCCTGTGGACCTTATGGGAATGCATGTCTTGTAGTTCTCACCAGATCATCCTGGGGGTTGTTGTTTGAACTTTATTGTTCTTCGTGATTCGAACATGATTCTTCGATTTTTGTTGCCTCGATCGTTGTGGTTTGATCGTTTGATTGTTCGTTTTTATTGACCTCGTTCCGTGATTGCTGAACATTCAGGCTCCTTCGTAATTCCTTTCAGTTCGGGAAATTAGTTTCGTTTTCGATCTTCCACCCTTAGGCGGTGGGATTCCGTGTTTGTTCACGGTTGACTCGCGTTTTGATTGATGTACCGTTGGGTTGGTCAATCATATTGGTTTTCGTTCGTTGTGTTTTGTGATTGTCGGATAATTGACTTGGCTATATTATCCGTTTGATGACGCTTGTCGTTTGTTGGTTTTATTATATCGCTAACGGCGACGTTGTGTTGGTCGCCGTGGAGCGTGTTTTCACGCCGTATATTCCATTGCGTTGTTTGTAACGTTTCGCCGTTGGGCGTTAGTTACGCATTCTTGTGTATCTCGATGAGTTTTCCTTGGCGGAATATTCCTTCTCCCTACTTGTTTTAAGTTTCGGGACGAAACTTCTTTTAAGGAGGGTAGAATGTAATATCCGCAATTTTCGATTTTCGGTAAATTTATTTTTTCGGTCGGAGTCCGTTTTGACGACTCGCTCATGACGGTATCGTCATTCTGAGAATGATTAATTCTACACTTTTTGTCATCCGAGTTCGTTTCGGTGTTCTTTTGTTGAGTTCTGTGCTTTTTAGCGACTTTTCCGCACTTGAGTTCGATTCTTGCGAATCTCGACCGAAACTGCTGTTTCGAGTTTCCCGCAAGTCCGTTTAACTTTGTTAGACGTGTTGTGAACTTCGGTTTGGTTATTCGATCACGTATCGTGATTTCCGGGCGTTTTGGGCCATTTTGTAATTTCTGAAAGTTACGGGTATCCGTATCTGTAATTGTTGTCTCGACCCGTTTCTTGGTCGCGTATGACTAATTATGGTATTACGTTTTCATTTCGAGTCGTTTATGTCGTCCGTGAACTTTTCGTCGTGTTCGTTCCGTGCGATTTCGGAAATCGGGTCGTCGAGCCCTGACGGTTGCGGGACTGGCCGGACGGTGGCGGGACTGGCCGGACGATTGCGGGCACCGGCCGGACGGTGCGGCAGAACCGCGAGCGCACGCCTTCTGGCCGGAAGGCTGCGCGCTAACCGGCAGTGTAGCGCCTTCTGCCGGCTAACGACGCCATCGGGCACGGGCGATGGGGTTTCGAGGTTCGGACTCGGTCGGGATCGGCGAGTAGCGCACGCTAAGCCGGCGTAGCGCGCGCTAGTCGGCAGCGTAAGCGCCTGTCGGCCGGCTAGCGTCGTTACTGGCCGGCGATTCGATCCGGTGGCTCTTGGGCCAGTCGGAAGCGCGCAGAGCTTCGGCCGTAGCGCACGCTAGCGGGAGTCGGGAGACGAGTCATGGTCGGCGAGAATTTGGTCGGTGGTGCCGGTTCGTGTGGGCCTCGGCCGAGGTACTCGGCCGATCTGCCGATACCGGCCGATAGCGCACGCTAGTCCGGGAAGGCTAGCGACGCTAATCTGCCCAAGATAAATGTGGTGGCGGTCACAGTTCACTTCGTTTTTCATTCCCTTCCTTCTCCTTCCGCGAATGGCGATTCATGGGTGACGAAGCCATGTTGTTTAACAACAAATCCATGAAGTCCTTGAGTTCATAACATCAATCGATCGTCCGTTATCAACCTTTGATCCAGCGAATCAAGGTAATCTTCCTTAGAACCCTAATTTCGTGAATTTGGGGATTTTTGCATTTTCGTCCGATTCGTTCCGTGTTGTTGATTAATTCATGATGGGTATGATTAATCTTGATAGTATCCTTGTGTCTAACATCATTTAATCCATTGTTCTTCGTCGAATCGAAGTATAATTCTTGATTTCCTTCGAATTGACTTTTTGGGGGATTTGTCCCCGATCTCGTTTTTCATCCGTTTTCGATGGATCGATTATGGTTAAATGATGTTGTTAAACATATTCTATGGATTGTATATCCATATTTCAACTTGAAATTCCGTTTTCGGGTTTTGACGGAACGAATCGTGTTCTTGGCCGTTTTGGGGGAAATCCTTGAACTTTCGTCATTCGTTCTTTGAATTCAACGGCTTTGAGTCGTGTTATAGAATTCATTTCATTGTTATTATTTGTCCTTCGTAGTTTATGAACGTGAGTTGGCGTTCGGTGGAGTCGGCGGGTTCGTAGTCGGTTCGGGCCAACCTACTTCGGTCGATTCTCCGCGTTGTTCTTATTCGAGGCAAGTACCTTGCCCATACTTTTCTCGTTTTATGGATATGATGATCGGTGGTCGTCTTGATGTGTTTGTTTGGTTATTTGAAATGAAGTTTCAAAGATTTCGGTTTGGCCTCGTTAAAGGCTCTCTTTCAAACGCGTCTGTGTTTTGTGAACGTTGTGTTTTGGGAATTTATTATGATTTGATTATTTTGAACGTTGAAGGATTTTATGATGATACTCCTATTGTTTAAGTTATGGAATCGTGTATTCCGTATTTAATCTTGTTGTGGTGTTTTGAAGAGTTTGATAATGGTGTCGAGTTAATGGCCATCTCTAGTGAGTATTCTTAATGAACTTACATTCTTAGCATATTAGTATTGCATGAGTAACGTGTGTGTGTATGCTCACTACGGGTTAGATCCGACGGGGTCTCGGTAGGGGTCCACGGAGGTGTGGATCGACGAGCTTTGCTTTTAACCACTACGGGTTAGATCCGATGGGGTCTCGGTAGGGGTCCACGGAGGTGTGGATCGACGGTTAATTGTGGTGCATTTTACAAATGTGATTTGATATTGGCATTTCCGGAAATGAGTACTTTTGAACGGTTTTCATGATTGCATGCATTGACTAAGTGTGTAAGAGCTAGGTTGTTCGTTTGGCTTACTTGGCTAGGATGGCACCAGAGTATTTTGTTGGTTATTTTAAATCCTTTATTTGTGGATTTTGAGGTTGGAAGACGAACCTTGTGGTCGTTCTTGTGTACTGTGAGTTGATGAGATTTGGGGCTAAAATCCCAATGGTTTTGTAAAAGTCATTTTACGGATTTGGGGCTAAAATCCCAACGGTTTGGTTAATGTCATTTTTCAGAAAGTAAACTTTTGGGGCGATGACCCCTTTTGTCTTTTGGATTTTGAAAAGTAGGATTTGATAATCCTAAATCATTTTCTATTAAAACTCTCGATGACATTCTAAATCGTTTTATAAATTATTCCCATTGATTTATGATATTCGATTTTGAAAGGTTTTCTCAAACTCTTGCCTCGGGAAGTATTCTTCGTTTTGTTTGGATCTTTGAGGATTCCTGGTTATTGTTATTCGTGGAATGTGAATTGTATGGCTCGTATTTGCACTTTGTTCTTGCACTAGCAAAACGGTGGAGTTTGCTAACCCCAGTATTCGGGGGTGGATGTCTGTTTTTGCATTCGGGTTTTGGAGCATAACACAGGGTCGGCACGAAGGATGATGAAAGATGATCGATACTAATCACATGAGGAACCGTACATCGTGTGTTGGTTCAGTTGTACTTTATTTTCCGCTGCTGTATTGTTCCCGTTGTACGGGTGTAGTTGTATTTTGTCCCCTGCGTGGGCATGAGTTGTATTTGAGTTGTATGTATTTGTGGAAAGACCAAATCGGTCTACTGAGTCATTGTAGCCTTGAAGGCATTGTCGAGATGTTAAATGTTGTTACCAGCCTGGTAGATCCTCGAGGAGAGGGTCTACGGCGTGTAATATCCCTGAGTGGATTGGGGGTGTTACAAGATTGGCTTGAGCTCTTTCGACTTGCTTCTTCTAATATAGATCGAAGCTTCGTCTTCAATGCTATTCTTCCCACACATATCGGAATACGCAAGGATCCTTAGTCCACACATGGCTAATGATAATCTCAATGGTAAGGGTAGAACAAATTCAACAGTAGCTTTATTTTTTTATGAACTTTTGTTTTATGCTGTGCTGTTTGCGTTGAGGACTTAGTATATTTCTTCGCTTGGATACTGCTGTATGCTCACGAAATATACTGCTCTTGAATAGCTAGCTTGTTAGAGTAATCTTGTCAGAGTATGCGTGATAGGTTTTCGTGTGTATGAAGTCCTCTTGCTTGGGGATATTTATAGCCTTGGAATTATATCCGTTATAAATGTAGCCATTGTTGGTTGGTGATATGTTGACGTCTGTCTATTGGCAGCTGCTGAATATTTGAATTAAAGCAGATCACATTTAATGCTTCAAACATCCTTTCTTTCTTTGCATTAAATGCTCTTCAGAGCGTTCAGATTCTCTCTCCGGCTGCATTAAATGTTGTCCTATCAGCAATAAATGTTGCTTTAACCGTGAATATATTATGAACAAATAGTATTTATGTCACAACAGATAAAAACCTTTTATGATCAGTGCTGTTGGATGTGTTTTACTTTTTCAAAGTAAAACATCTTCAGACTGTATGCTGTATCCAACACAATAAGTTCCTTTACTGTATCAGGCAGACTCTGTAGGATGGATTGTAGAAGATCTCTTTGCTGTATGGACGGGCTGTATGGAGAGTCCTAATGGCTTCCATACTTAACGGAATTCCGACTTCTTTAAGACTTCTTTGCTGTATGTTGGCAATTATCAAAACAGGAATGTTTATCCCAACATCGCTGAAAAGCAAGTTCAGCAAGGAAAAAGATTTCCTAAGCAACAACATGAAGCACCACAGAAAACTCCACATAGAAAGATAGTTCTTGAAACTAATGAAACTAGAAATCATAAGAAGATTTCTCCTTATGTGTCTTCTAGACAAAAACACATACCAAAGAAAACCATAAGAATTAGGTTCTTGCTGGTCGAGAGTTTAAATTTGAAGGACCCATCTAGTAATGGATGCCTAAAAAGTGTTTGTTATTTTATTCAGATCCCAGACATGGAAAGAAAACAAAAGCTTTATGGCATTTTGATAATGGCTGCGGAAAGCACATGATTGGCAACTTAGCAAATTTGATCAACTACAGAAAGATAAAGGATGGACCTGATATTCGCTTTGCTGTAGGAGAACTAAATCCTACTCCTGGGATTAGAGATGTACATATTGGAAATGTCATCATCAAAGAAGTCTTGTATGTGAAATGGCTGAAATATAACCTTTTTAGTATGAGCCAATTTGCTGACAAAGGGCACTTAGTAAAGATAAAATCCCAAGAATGCTAGTTGATTGATGATGATCCAAAAGTGGTACTTCTTATTGCTAAGCGGAAAGGAAATCTTTATGTCGTAGATTGGACATCCACAATAATACAAACATGCCTTATGGTGAGTCAACCTGGTCAAACTGATAATGGATGGCTATGGTATAAAAGGATGAGTCATGTGAACTTCAAGACGAACAAGCTGGCCAAGAAAGATCTAGTGGTTAGATTACCAAGTATGACATACAAAAAGGGTGGCCTATGTTCAGCATATTAACTTGGAAAACAAGCCAAAACATCTTTCAAGTCAAAGGCAAGACATTCCAGTACAAGAACACTACAACTGTTACATATGGATCTCTTTGAATCCTCAATAACTAGTTATGCAGGAAACAAGTATGTTCTAGTTGTTGCGGATGATTATTCAAGAGTCACTTGGGTAATTTTCCTAAGACATAAGTCTTATACAAAAATAGAAGTACCTTCCCTACTGAATAAGCTTGAAGTCATAAAAATGACAAGGTTTCTATTATCAGAACTGACCATGGTACTGAATTTGTAAATCAGTACATCAAAGAGTTTTGTACCTGCAAATGTATACTACATAAACTTTCCTCAGTAAGAACACCACAATAAAATAGTGTTGGTGAAAGAAAGAATAGACCCTTAAAGAAGGAGCTAGGACAATGCTTGTTGACACTGAAATAAGTGAAGTCTATTGGGTTGAAGCTGTTAATACGGCTTGTTACACTCAAAATAGATGTTTGATCAACAATACCATGACAAAATTCCCTATGAGTTACTGGTTGGTAGACCCCAAAGTATCACACATCCAAGAGTGTTTGGTTGTAAGTTTTGTGTTCTTAATAATGGAAAAGAATACTTACGAACATTTCAACCAAAGGCAGATGAAGGAGTTTTCCTTGGCTACTCCACGAACAACAAAACCTATAGAGTATATAACAAGTAATAACCAGATGACTCTAGGACATGATGAGGAATTTCTCTCAAGAAATCCTGAAATGGATTCACCTGCCGAAGAGACTCAACATTTTCATGAAAATGAAAATGACAGAACAACTGCTGAAGATTTGCCCTCAGCAAGAGCACCAACTTCAGAAACCTTGAACACTGAAAATGTGTCGCAAGACCCCAGTGACTCACACCATATGGATGCTGAAATAAATCACCAGATATTGATCTACAAAGTGATAAACCTATAAAAAATTGGATAAGGGATCATCCACTTGCTGACATCATCAGTCCAATGAACCAAGGAGTTAAAACAAGAAGAGCACTTGCTAAAAACGTAAGCTCACTATTTGGATGTTTTATGTAACACCCCCAGAATTAAACCGGGAATATTACATGCTGTAGACCCTCTCCGTGAGGATCCACCAGGCTAGACATCCAAACAACACAATATATTATATACCCACATGATAAAATAATGAGCCAAGAGACCGATTTGATCTTTCATTACTAACATACAAGTAAAAAATACACATTTCCATCTCGACGCATACCCATACAAGGGTAAGGTACACTCACAAACCCAAAAGTACGACAGTGGAAAAGACCATACATGAACTTCGACTGACTGCATCCAAAATTGGCCTTCGTGTGATTAGTATCATTTGCCTTCCATCATCCTTCGCGTCGATCCTGTGTTTTGCACCGAAACCTGCATGTACCTGGATGTAAAACAGACATCCACCCCCCGAATACTCGGGGGTTAGCAAAACTCCACTGTTTTGCTAATGTAAGTATAAAGTGCAAATACGAGCCATACACAACACATTTCGAGAATACAAAGAAAGACTTTACGATTTATTTTGTTTAACTAAAATAGTTCAAGTCTTGAAAGTAGAACGAAGTAAGTAAGCACTTTGAAAACACTTCCAAATCTCGGGAGTTTTAAAAGAATTTGTGATTGAAAAGTCCTTAATTCCTCGAAAGCCACTTAGGGTCACAGCCCCAAAGTTCATTTTCCAAAATGCAAATCCAGTAACAAAACACGGGGTCCACGACCCGATCATTCCGATCACCAAACACAAGGTCCACGACCCGATCACCCACTTCAATTCACTTCCAAAAACACATTAACATAACACATTATTTTTATGCCATTTTAGCCAAACACCAAGACTCGATATATAATGTCTCTCGACCCCGAGCACCAAGCATTATGATACTCCGGACATATCACAATTAATCATCAGTACAAACACTCTCGCAATTCTCGCGACCCGGTCCGGCCCTCAAGCCACCAAGTCCCTGTGTGCCCCGTCGAGCAATCCCCAGGTGAGAATGCCTACTCAAAGTAACCCTCGCGACCGGGTCCAGCCGCTAAGCCACCAGGTCCCCATGTGACCCCGTCGAGTCAATCCCCGAGTGAGAGTACCCGAGAACAACCTTACAACTCTCATCAATTCACATTTCCAAAGCCACAATCCTCAAGAGTCAATCACAATATATATGGTCGAGGTATTTGCTAGAATGGCCAAATATCCAACACATACTCACGTCCCAGAATTAATACTATCCATAAGGAAGCACACTTATCTCAACAACACCGAACGACACAACCAATATCACACAACTCACATATCCACCGATAACCACATGACTCCACGCACAATTCTTAACAAAAGGTTTGAACCATAAATTACCGACGACATAATCACACATAATGACATCACCCGAAAGTAGGGAGATCCTATACTCAACACTAACACACATAGTCAAATAAGCACATTAAGTCCCGAACACAAGAGTCGTCCTTTAAGAAAATCATGATTGTAAATATATCGATTCTTTTGAGAAAAGGATGTAAACATTCATTTAGCACATATCGTAAATTTTCAACCATTATATTCACAAAATATGTAATGTATGGGCAAGATACTTGCCTCGATAGTCGATACCGGATACTCCGACGAACATGGCTCAACCGGGAAGCCTCGAACGCCCACAACTCTCCGGCGGAAATGACGGTAACACAACCGATCGGGAAACGGCGAACGGAAGGGTTCCAACTCGAGTTCTTCGAAAGGAACCTAACCCTAACATCATACCATGAATAAATTGACGATCGTACGAGGAAGAATAATTGTAGAACGCCCGAATCCCCTTTGTGATATTTTATCGAACACCTTCAAGGCGTCGATTAGAAACTCAATAAAACGACGAATCCTTGGCAATCCAACCGTGGAAAAACAAGGGATTCGATATAATACACTTTAATAATCATCAATCCATCGCTATTATAAGTTATAACGAATTAAACGGACGAAATCAAACAAAATCCCTAATTTTTCCAAAACTAGGATTTTAGGAAAACTAACATTGATTCGCTGGATTGATGGATGTTATGTGATGATCAATCGATGATATAGGCTCAAGAACTTCATGGATTAATTGTATAACATCATGCCTTCAAGTTCCCCAAGGATCCGGCCGCGGAAGAGAGAAAGAGAAATGGGAAAAATGAATGAACCTGGACTGCTCGGCCATATTTATACTGGTGCAGCCTAGCGTGCGCTAGGTTGCCAAGCTAGCGTGCGCTAACGGTCGGTCATGGTCGAAAATGTTCGGTCGGGGCCCGCGTTGACCTATCCTGTCGACCTGTCCTGCTTTCCAAAACCTTCCAGTCCGATCGCGGTAGCGTGCGCAGCCTTCCGTCCGTAGCGTGCGCTACGCCTGCCAATTAGCGTGCGCCATGTCCGACAGTGGAGTGCGCTACCTGCCGATCCTCCCCGAGCCCAGAACCTCTCTGCCCTGCTGCCTCGGCCGACTAGCGTGCGCAGTGATCGGTCAAAAACTTATCCTAAAAATAGGAGTTCTTGAGTCGCTCGCAAATATATACGAGGTAGAAGTAGTTTGTGGTAAGTTCTACGAAGGTCTTTTCTCTCGAGGATTGTCCAACAGGGCTTCGTATAATGTTTTGTATAGATTGCAAGAAGTAAATACTAAAATGTACTAAAATATATTTTTGGGTTTTTAAATTAACTAAATTAAAATGCACTATTTTTAATTTAAACTATTTTTAATAAGACTATTTTAATAAGACTATTTTTAATAAGACTATTTTAATAAGACTATTTTTATACTAGACTATTTATATTAAGACTATTTATACTAGACTATTTATACCACACTATTTATATTAAGACTATTTATACTAGACTATTTATACTAGACTATTTTTAACTAGTGAAAATGAATAGAATTAAAATGAGTTGGGAATTTCTAAAATCTAGGGGATTACGGGTTCATTAAATTAGGTATTTAATTAAGTATAGGAATTGATTTATATGGATATAAAAGAAAAAACGAATATTTATCGAGTAATCAACTTTTCACCTCTGTACTTTCGTAATCAAAGATGTCTTAATCACATTTGCTTTTTTAGGATGTTGATAACAATATTAACACTTGATAGATTGAAAAGATGTGTTTCCAATACACTTAACAATCAATCAAGGAGGTTTCACTAGTAGAAATAGGATATGATCAATCTCTATTTAAACCAATTAGTCCTTTCATTTCTCTAACTTGACTATTTTTAGGATAAACGATCGTTCATCGAGTAATCAACTTTTCACTTTTGTACTTTCGTAATCAAAGGTGTCTTAACCACTTTCGCAATCTTAAGACGTTGATAACAAGATTAACATTTGATAGATTGAAAAGATATGTTTCCAATTCACTCAACAATCAATCAAGAAGGTTTCATTAGTAAAAATAGGATATGATCAATCTCTATTTAAACCAATTAGTCCTAAAAATAGTTTAAATCAATCAAATACTCAATATATAACCTAATAGAAATCCCCCTTCCCCTAGGAAGAAAGATTATCTACTCATTGGTTTATACAAACTAAAATTATAATAGAAATAATTGATATATATAATATATATAGAAACTTTTAATTACTAGAACTTAATGACAATAGATAAAACTTACTTGAATATGATGAATCAAAGTGCAAGAAACAAACTTCAAAATATAACTTCAAACTTGTTTAAAGGTTACAAGCTTACAAAAATTGAAAGTAAAATACTAAGTGCTTATTGATCAAGCACTTTTCAATTACAAACTAAATGAAAGAAAAACTTCAAACCAAAAATAAAATACAAACTAAAATTGAAAGTTCTAAGGAAAATATATTGCTAAAAGAAAGGAGTATTTCTTAGCAAGAAGATGGGTTTTGAGAAATGGTAATTGGTGATTTTGGTGAAGATATCCTTTTATAGGTGATTTTCAAGAATACAATTGATTATTTAATTCAAAATATCTATTGTAATATCTTTGATTAATTCTTTGTTCACACTTCACCCATGTCTTTGAATTTTCAGATTTTTGACCAAAAAAATATCTTGTGGTTGAGTTCGCAAGTTGGTCAAAAGTGGACTAATTTTGCATGGCATCTGGTGAAAAACGGCTATGAAAAACGGCCCAGTTTGCCCCGTGTTGTGCGCCGTTTTGTGGTGACTCGGTCTCTTCCGGAATACGCGCGAGGAGACGGCGCTAAATGCCGGCCGTGTGTGAAACGGCCCAAGACACGGCCCTTGTTGCGCCGTATGTGAAACGGCCTACATAACACGGTCCTGTTTGCGCCGTGTTGTAGGTCGGTTTGTCTTGAAAAATTCCCGTCGTTGGATTTGATCTTGTTTTCCGTCCTTTTTGATGCTTCATGTCGATGTCAGAAATAATCATTTTTAGCTCATGTTTGGACATATCTGTAAAATATATATTTTTAATCACAAATCGGTACAATTATGCCTTAAAAATGAATATTTTGTATATGAATTTTAGATCAATTATGCACTAATCAAATACCCCACACTTAAATTTTTGCTAGTCCCGAGCAAGACTCTTTATTAATCACACAAAAAATAAAAATTAAAATAAGACATAAAATAAAAAATAAAAAATAATACACACAAATAAGAAAAATAATTATATATAAAAATAAAAAGAGATCAAAATGCCATTAATACACAATAACCAACTTTATACAGTAGATAGAAATGAATCAAGATTCAAAATAAATCTACTAACGATTTTGAAGTTAAAACACGGTTTTTTATTTTTGTAATTCCAAAATGCAAGGTTTTCCCCCCAAAAGGTTGATTATTTCTTTCCCACTCGTGACTTCACACGACTCCCTTTAATAGTTGCTCTCGATCACTCGTTTATTTTTTGACTCAATATGAAGAAGAATTTCATCGGCGTCATCAAATATTGTGATTTTTCACGAAATTGAGTGTATTGAAATTCAACCGCTAATTAATTCAGATCTTGCTCATAAACTACATCCCTTTTAGTGATAGCTTTCACACCGTTATTTGCTAACGTGTAGCTCTTTTCACCAACATAATTTCTATCTTTTTTTTTAAAAGGTGATAGCTTTCACACCGTTATTTGCTAACGTGTAGCTCTTTTCACTAATTTTTCTGTGAGACGGCAGCTACGCACAAACAATGGTTAGTCCTTTATTTTTCGCAAAATTTTAAGACCCCAGATTAGGCATTGTTCTTTGCTCAACACTTCTCCTTTTTGTCATTTTTTTTTAGGTGATAGCTTTCACACCGTTATTTGCTAACGTGTAGCTCTTTTCACCAATGACTCTTTTTTTTTTTAGGGAATAGAATTTTTGCAGAAAATCATTTCTTACTTAAGCATGAAAAATCAAAAACTCCACAAATTAAGTAAATTTCAGTTCTATTTTTCATCAACCGACTGATTCTTGTTTTCTCAAGGTAACGAATGACTCGATTTTATATGATAACTACAAGGCTTGGAAAAAGAGATTAAGGCTCAAAAAAATTTTGGAATATACAATTTTTTACTGGTTAAAACAATTTTAGAAGCTTGTATATAGCTAAATTATTGGTGTTATGGCTAGATCTAGAAATCTCACAAATAAACAAAATATATATATATATATACATAAAAAAAAAATCAATGCCAAATAACAAAAATAATCAAATCACACCACAATAATTAAAACATACCACCCCAAACTTGAAAAAGAAACCGTCCTCAATTTTTTTTAAAAAATAATAATAATAATAATAATAATAAGCAAGAGAAAAAAATACTCCCTGTTATGAAAATTGATGCTTGAGCTATGCCTTTTTGGATCTGCATAAAAAAATATACGAGGCAAACAACAACAACAAAAATATACCCGGAAGTATAACACAATTTTTAAGATGCGCATCAAGAAAGTCCGAAGAGTCGCCTTACGCTGCCATCAATGCTTTTATTAAAAACAAAAAGAAATACGGCAATAAAAATAACAATACATAAATCGCGAATAGATGCGCGTCAAGAGATCAAAAAGAAACTCCTTAAGCTGCCACCATTTAGCACGATTATTACACACGACAGAAAGTAAAAATAACAAGAGGTCTGATATGGGGTATCAAAGGGAGAGGAATGAATCCAATTTTCGTTTTCTCACGGTGAGATCTTCCATCCAGACAATATTAGCTAGAGCTGGATCTGGTTGAGGAATAAATTCAATGAGTTTTTTGATTAGCTCTTCTGGTGTTGTTGCAACGACTATGATTCGTTTAACACGCTCGGAAATAAAACCTTTTTCAGCAGAGTAGTCGATGAAAGATAGTAAACCATCAAAGAAACCATTGACATTAAGCAAACCTATTGGTTTTTGATGAACATTTAGCTGGGCTCTGGTAACCACATGAAAAAGTTCCTCAAGGGTGCCAAAACCACCGGGAAGGGTGATAAAGGCGCCAGAATTATTTGTCATGTGAGTTATGCGATCTTGCATATTCTGAGATCTAAACTCATCTCCAATAGTTGCCGGTGATTTTACTTTCGGCCAGAGGTTTTGGAATTACTCCCAACACTCTTACTCCTTCCATATAGGCGAAGCAGACTCGTCCCATTAATCCTAGACTTCCTCCTCCGTAAACTACATGAATGCATTTTTCTCCTAAAGTACGACCCAAGTTGTGTGCTGCTTCAGTAAAGCATGCATCTTTTCCATAACTAGCTCCACCAAAAATGCAGACTGAGTTAAATCTTTTTGTGGAAGATGATGATTCCATTTTTGAAAAGAAATTTATTTGAGAGAAAAAGAAAAAAAAGTACAAGTTTGAGGGATGAATAAAAGAAACAAGCACAATGTTTATTTATAGAAGAAAAACAAGGTAAAAATTGTTTAACAAGTTTGTGATTGCGTTGATTGCGCTTCAACTACTCAATAGAATAATGAATGCATTTATCGCGTATCACATTTTTTTATTCAGAAAATCTCACCACACGACAAAAATAAAAGATACTCACGTGTATGTACAGTAGTTGTGATTGTGGCTCACATCTTCCTCTGATTTTACGTTCAGAAACGGCTTAAACGCCTTCTATGAGTCGGGGAGAAGCTTCCCATCCAATTTTCTTATAAATTGGCAAACAGGGTCTTTTAACGTCAGATTCCCAAGACGTTGTTCATATTCTGGTTTGAATTTATTCCACAAACATTGAATTCCGTAATATACAAGTCCACTAGGATGCGTGTCAAGAGAAATTTCGATATTATCTAAATTCTCTTTATTCAGACCATCATTAATGAACTGAATTTTATCTTCTCTGTTTGTAGATGGAATTCCTAAAGATCGACATTTTAAATTACAGTTCCATCTAGCACATTTATAGCAAACGGCTAGCATCTTTGCTCGTCGTTTATTTGCATATGAACTTTTTCCAAGCCCTGGTAAAAATCTAGTCGGTGTTTCTGTGAATTCACCTTCTATTCTTACTTTGGCTTCGATAATGAATCTTATGTCAAAAGGTATGCTTTTATTCATAAGCAACATCATCCTTTCAAGCCTTGTCTTGTAAATCTTTAAAATTGCATTTTTGCTTAGAAAGGAAAATCTTTTTTCAATTTTATACAATGTTTCTTCCATGACAAAAAAAAATTAAAATGAAAAACGATAAAATATCTACAAATATCAGTTGTTTGTGGGAAACTGAAAAATCCGACTTTAATAGTCATGGAGTACCGTTATCCGCCACTTGACCGGACAGAAGAATAAAAGATGCAGAAATAAAGAAAGATAAAATAACAAGATATAAACAAAAATATACAAAAAATTATATTTGGCCTAAAACAATCCCCGGCAACGGCGCCAAAATTTGATCGGTCAAAAACTTATCCTAAAAATAGGAGTTCTTGAGTCGCTCGCAAATATATACGAGGTAGAAGTAGTTTGTGGTAAGTTCTACCAAGGTCTTTTCTCTCGAGGATTGTCCAACAGGGCTTCGTATAATATTTTGTATAGATTGCAAGAAGTAAATACTAAAATATACTAAAATATATTTTTGGGTTTTTAAATTAACTAAATTAAAATGCACTATTTTTAATTTAAACTATTTTTAATAAGACTATTTTAATAAGACTATTTTTAATAAGACTATTTTAATAAGACTATTTTTATACTAGACTATTTATATTAAGACTATTTATACTAGACTATTTATACTAGACTATTTATATTAAGGCTATTTATACTAGACTATTTTTAACTAGTGAAAATGAATAGAATTAAAATGAGTTGGGAATTTATAAAATCTAGGGGATTACGGGTTCATTAAATTAGGTATTTAATTAAGTATAGGAATTGATTTATATGGATATAAAAGAAAAAACGAATATTTATCGAGTAATCAACTTTTCACCTCTGTACTTTCGTAATCAAAGATGTCTTAATCACGTTTGCTTTTTTAAGATGTTGATAACAAGATTAACACTTGATAGATTGAAAAGATGTGTTTCCAATACACTTAACAATCAATCAAGGAGGTTTCACTAGTAGAAATAGGATATGATCAATCTCTATTTAAACCAATTAGTCCTTTCATTTCTCTAACTTGACTATTTTTAGGATAAACGATCGTTCATCGAGTAATCAACTTTTCACTTCTGTACTTTCGTAATCAAAGGTGTCTTAACCACATTCACAATCTTAAGATGTTGATAACAAGATTAACATTTAATAGATTGAAATGATATGTTTCCAATTCACTCAACAATCAATCAAGAAGGTTTCATTAGTAAAAATAGGATATGATCAATCTCTATTTAAACCAATTAGTCCTAAAAATAGTTTAAATCAATCAAATACTCAATATATAACCTAATAGAAATCCCCCTTCCCCTAGGAAGAAAGATTATCTACTCAATGGTTTATACAAACTAAAATTATAATAGAAATAATTGATATATATATAATATATATAGAAACTTTTAATTACTAGAACTTAATGACAATAGATAAAACTTACTTGAATATGATGAATCAAAGTGCAAGAAACAAACTTCAAAATATAACTTCAAACTTGTTTAAAGGTTACAAGCTTACAAAAATTGAAAGTAAAATACTAAGTGCTTATTGATCAAGCACTTTTCAATTACAAACTAAATGAAAGAAAAACTTCAAACCAAAAATAAAATACAAACTAAAATTGAAAGTTCTAAGGAAAATATATTGCTAAAAGAAAGGAGTATTTCTTAGCAAGAAGATGGGTTTTGAGAATTGGTAATTGGTGATTTTGCAATGGATGAAGATGTCCTTTTATAGGTGATTTTCAAGAATATAATTGATTATTTAATTCAAAATATCTATTGTAATATCTTTGATTAATTCTTTGTTCACACTTCACCCATGTCTTTGAATTTTCAGATTTTTGACCCAAAAAATATCTTGTGGTTGAGTTCACAAGTTGGTCAAAAGTGGACTAATTTTGCATGGCATCTGCTGAAAAACGGCTATGAAAAACGGCCCAGTTTGCCCCGTGTTGTGCGCCGTTTTGTGGTGACTCGGTCTCTTCCGGAATACGCGCGAGGACACGGCGCTAAATGCCGGCCGTGTGTGAAACGGCCCAAGACACGGCCCTTGTTGCGCCGTATGTGAAACGACCTACATAACACGGTCCTGTTTGCGCCGTGTTGTAGGTCGTTTTGCCTTGAAAAATTCCCGTCGTTGGATTTGATCTTGTTTTCCGTCCTTTTTTATGCTTCATGTCGATGTCAGTAAAATAATCATTTTTAGCTCATGTTTGGACATATCTGTAAAATATATATTTTTAATCACAAATCAGTACAATTATGCCCGGAAAAATGAATATTTTGTATATGAATTTTAGATCAATTATGCACTAATCACGCAGCCTTCCGGCCGTAGCGTGGGCAGCCTTCCGGCCATAGCGTACGCTTCCCTCCGGCAGTAGCGTGCGCTATGCCGGTTCCTACCGCACCTGTCCGGCCAGTACCCGCATCTGTCCGGCCAGTGCCCATCCACCATGACCCTATGACTCGATTTTCTAAAATCGCACGGAACGAACATGACAAAACGCTCGGGGATAACAACATCCATCCGGAATGAAAACAACGGGTAACAAATCACACCATATGGCCATAAATCCAAAATCAGTAGTCGAGAAAAATACCAGCGCTCGACAACCGGGAAATATCCGAAAAAAATCCAAAATAACCGGCACAAAAATCGTGGGTATTACATTCTATCCCCCTAAAAATAAGTTTTGTCCTGAAACTTAAAATAAAAGCAAGGCGACTCTCGACAACACACCAGGGCTCCATGCAGTATAAAGCTACTACGATCCGATTCAATACACAAGAATGCTTACGAAAAGCAACAAGCATGAATCACTGCGGTTGATAAAAAAACTGAGTAGTAGAACAATCAAATCACGAGTTTAACGCTGAAAAAGTATGAAATCTCAATAACTCGAGGATTTGGAAGATCAAATATGAAGACAATTTCCCTACACTTATGGAAATTACGAACTGGCCAGATGTTCAATAATCACGATTACGAGATCCAACAATAATGATTGGACAATGACGAACAAATAGTAATGGTTGGGGGTGGCCCATGAATCGACGCGGACTGTTCGTGAAAAAGCTCGGTCAACGGTCAGTTCGAGTTCGGTTTGACCGAACCGAACATGTTCGCGAACATGTTCGAGTATTTTCGAACCGAATATCGAACATTTTATATTTTGATCGGGTATTCGCGAACTGTTCGCGAACATTAATATATATATATATATAATATGGCACAAACAGAAACAATTGAACACAAATGAACCGAACGAACGAACAGAACAGTTGAACACAAACGAACAAAGCGTACGAACAGAACAATTGAACATAAATGAACCGAACACGAACAATAAAAAATCTGTCGAACCGAACTCGAACACTAATTTGTAATGTTCGTCGAACACGAACACGAACCGAACACTTCACGAACCGAATGCACGAACGGTCAATAACACCAAAAGCTCGATTCGTTCGGTTCGTGTCCACCCCTAGTAATGGTCGATCAACAACGATCAACTCTGAAGTTCACAACTCAAATCAAGACATCAATAAACTTGTAGGAACCAAGAGGTGTTAGTTTCGAACACGGTTCACAAGAAATCGATCCAAACTTGGAAAGATCACAATGATATACACATCAATTTGGAACAATATGCGAACTCGATCGAATGATAAGGGTGAGAACAACACAAGGTCAGAAGCATCAACGAACACAATCGAATCGATACGGTCGAACGAAATGGAAGCGAAAAAAATATGGGTATTACATCATATCACCTTTAAAAGAGGTTTCGTCCCCGAAACCTAAACAACGAGATCGAAGTGCTGGAATAGCAACCTTCCCGGCCATATCCTCTTGGTCCCGCATCTGATTTCCATGACCAACTGTACCGTTGTCACGACCGCATCCTCTGTCCCTCGGCATACTAAGCGGATTCTCACTCAATACAATGGCACAACTTCGCAAAACCACATACTAAAGTGCCAACTCATCACGACATACCACATAAGTTAACTAATAACAACCCGATAAGAAAATCCACGAGGTATCTTTTTAAATGATAACATTTGAAAATCCTTGGATTTGGATGATATTCAAAATAAAACTTTGAAAGTATATTTGGTACCTTGGGCTGTTTCATCAAAACTTGTAAACAACAGACTTTAACAGTCTCATTTTGAAATCATTTGCAAAGCAATATTTTCTGTGCAACCGGCATTGTCAAAATCACCACGCCACTACACACAGTATCACCGTTAATAACAAACAAGATAACCACGCAAGGTCATCAAATCATCCGTACATACTTTAATCAGTATAGGAAACTTTCCAAATCCGAGTTTGAAATTTAAATCAAGTAAGATTTTCCATCTTTCACTATATATTTTTGAAAAAATAAAAAATTCGTATTGGTTTTTGAAAAAAAAAATTTTGTGCGAAAGATTTTTGAAAATCATGTACTCAAATTATTAGAAAATACAATACTACGTTAAAAATCATTTCCGAAAATTCTCCCAACACTACTCAAAAACTAACGACGGTAACATTTTACAAAATGTTCAAGGTACTTTAAAACAACTCTTTCAATACCGTCGAGGTTTTATTTGAGAATCCTAGGTCGGCTCGCAAATTTCAAACAATTTCCAAAGTTCATACGAAGCTGTCGGCTTAATCGCAACGTGAAAGTAGTTTCGAAAGTTGATTTTCCGCAACTTGCACAAACTTATGAAAAGTTTCAGGAAAGCGTTTTTCAAACACACACAGTAGACATAATTTTATAAATTCACTGAACAAAATCAATCATCACTTAGCGCAACGAAAAATCATGACACACATTCGTACAAAGCAGTTGTCATTACTAGACAACACACATAGAATACAGTCACATGTGATTGACTGCAAAGGTTAGGCCTAACGGCTAAAAGAAATGCGGTTCTCTAACCTCTGTCCCAGCTAACTAACACGCGCTATAACAATTATTTAGCGTGCGCTATCCATGCTGTATTAGTGCGCGCTAGCCTCGCACTAGTGTGCGCTAGCTGCTCCAACTCAGCAAACTTATACCGAACGACTTATCATTCACATCACTGTTTTAATTTAAAACTGGCAACACTGCCCGAACAACAAGAACATCATCACGTATTTCTCGACTAACAACCATAAAACTGATAAGTTGAAAGCGAGAGTCACGTCTTGAATACATTTTGTAGACCTCTCTTGAGTTTAAAAATTGTGTTTTGAAAACTAATCATACAAGATAAAAATAAAATATTGGTAGTTTAAATCCTCAAAAAAAATTTGGCCTTCAAGTCATTATACAAAAATCAATTTTTTTCTCCCTTCGAGGACATTTTAAAAAATATGGGTATTACATACACAATATAACATACAAGTCAAAATACACATTTCTATCTCGACTCATACCCATGCAATGGTAAAATACACTCACAAACAAAAGTACGACAGCGGAAAATACCATATACGGACTCCGACTGACTGCATCCAAAACTGGCCTTCGTGTGATTAGTATCATTCACCTTCCATCATCCTTTGCTCTGATCCTGTGTTTTGCTCCCAAACCTGCATGTACCTGGATGCAAAACAGACATCCACCCCCCGAATACTCGGGGGTTAGCAAAACTCCACTGCTTTGCTAGTGCAAGTATAAAGTGCAAATACGAGCCATACACAATACATTTCAAGAATACAACGAAAGACTTCCCTAGATATTTTGTTTAATTAAAATAGTTCAAGTCTTGAAAGTAGAACGAAGTAAGTAAGCACTTTGAAACACTTCCAAATCTCAAGAGTTTTAAAATAATTTTTGATTGAAAAGTCCTTAATTCCTCGAAAGCCACTTAGGGTCACAGCCCCAAAGCTCATTTTTCAAAATGCGAATCCATTAACAAAACACGGGGTCCATGATCCAACCATTACGATCACCAAACACAGGGTCAACGACCCGATCATCTACTTCAATACACTTCCAAAGACACATTACACATAATACATTATTCTTATGCCATTTTAGCCAAACACCAAGACTCGATATATAATGTCTCTCGACCCCGAGCATCAAGTATTGTGATACTCCGGACATATCACAATTAGTCATCAGTACAAACACTCTGGCAATTCTCGCGACCCGGTCCGGCCCTCAAGCCACCAAGTCCCTGTGTGCCCCGTCGAGCAATCCCAGGTGAGAATGCCCACTCGAAGTAACTCTCATGACCCAGTCCAACAGCTAAGCCACCAGGTCCCCGTGTGACCCCGTCGAGTCAATCCCCAAGTGAGAGTACCCGAGAACAACCTTACAATTCTCATCAATTCTCATTTCCAACACCACAATCCTCAAGAGTCAATCACAATATATATAGTCGAGGTATTTTGCTAGAATGGCCAAACAATCCAACCCACACTCACGACCCAGAATTAATACTATCCACAAGGAATCAAACTTATCTCAACAACACCGAACGGCACAACCAATATCACACAACTCACATATTGACTGATAACCACATGACTCCACGCACAATTCTTAACAAAAGGATTGGACCTTAAATTACTGACGACATAATCACACATAATGACATCACCCGAAAGTAAAGAGATCCTATACTCAACACTGACACACATAGTCAATTAAGCACATTAATTCCCGAACACTAGAATCATCTTTTAAGAAAACCATGATTGTAAATATACTGATTTTTTTGAAAAATGGTTGTAAACATTCATTTAGCACATATCGTTGATTACCAACCATTATATCCACAAAACACGTAATGTATGGGCAAGATACTTGCCTCGATATTTGATACCGGATACTCCGACGAACATGGCTCAACCGGGTAACCTCGAACACCTAAAATTCTCCGGCGGGAACAACGATAACACAACGATCGGGAAACGACGAATGGAAGAGTTCCGACTCGAGTTCTTCGCAAGAAACCTGACCCTAACATCATGTCATCAATAATGAACGATCGTACGAGGAAGAATAATCGTAGAACGCCCAAAACCCCCCTCTAAGAACTTGCACCGGACACTTCAAGGTGTTGATTGGGAACTCAACAAAATGACGAATCTTTAGCAGTCGAACCATGGAATAACAAGTAAATTGGTAGAATATAACTTAATAATAAACAATCCATCACAAATCTAAGTTATCACAGATCAAACGGGCGAAATCAAGCAAAACCCCCAATTTTCCCAAAACTAGGATTTCAGGAAAACTAACCTTGATTCGCTGGATTGAAGGATGTTATGGAGTGATTAATCGATGATATGAGCTCCCAAACTTCATGGATTCATAGTATAACAACATATCTTTGACTTCTCCAAGACTCCAGTCGCAGACAGGAAAAATAGGAAATGAAAAACGAGTGAAAATATGACTGCTCGGTCATATTTATCTTTAGTGCGACCTAGCGTGCGTTAAGTGCCGAGCTAGCGTCTTCTTAACGGGCGGTCATGGTCGAGAATGTTCGGTGGGGCTGCGTTGACCTATCTTTGCCGACTGTCTTCTTGTCAGAACCTTCTGTCATTGCGGTAGCGCGCGACCTTCCGGCCGTAGCTGCGCTACGCTGCCCGATTAAGCCGCCGTGTCAAACGTGCGCTACCATTGTCGCCGAAGTCCAGAACCTCTCTGCCCCTGCTGTAATACCCGAGATCTTTGTGCCGGATTCGTCGAGTTTTCTGGGTTTTATCGGATTGTCATTGTTCTCATCGTTGGAATTTTGTGCCATGTTTGGTTGTGTCTTGTTGGGACATGTGTTTGGAGGCGTTTCGGATCACTTTGTGAGTTTTTGGGTTTTTGTGGCGTAGCGCACGCTAATGCTTGTGGCATAGCGCACGCTACTGTGTTGTGGTTAGCGCACGCTACCGGATGTGTAGCGCACGCTTCTGGCGATCCAATGGCGATCCGAGCTACCGTAGGCTGGGGTCTCGTTAGCGCACATTAAGGTTAGTAGCTAGCGCACGCTATCGACTACTTAGCGCACGCTAATCGTTCTTCCTAGCGCACGCTACCTGGTAGGTGCGGAGTGCATCCCGAGAGCCACCGGGTCATGTCAAGTGGCTCGTTAGCGCGCGCTACGTGTGTGTGCCTAGCGCACGCTAACCTTGTTAATCGCGGTAGTTATGAGAGTTGACCTCGTTAGCGCGCGCTAATGCTGTCTAGTTAGCGCACGCTAATAAGCATCGATATAAATCTTTGGGCGACGTTTAATCATCATTTCTCACCCTTTCTTCGTTTTTGGGGCGGCTGGCGACGGGAGAAGACGGGGAGCGATGTCTTTGGCCTACTCTACTCTTTTCCAAGGTGGTTTGGAAGATCCTTGTCAATTATATCATCATCCAATCCTTGTTCTTCGTCGGATCGAGGTAATTCTTCCGTAGAACCCTAGTTATGTAATATTGGGGGTTTCTTCGTGATTCTTCGAATTAATCTGTGGTGGATGAATTGATTATGGTATTCTTGTTTTCTTGGCCATGATCTTCGGATTTTGTAACTCATATATCGATTTTTATCACCCGGGACTTGATTTCCGATTTCTTCAAAGGAACTCTCGGATCCTTGTTGTTTTTCCGGTTGATTCGGATTCCGTTTAACGTTATTTATCCGTGGTGATGTTGTTTTCGTAGCGATCATGAGGTTGTCAAATTCTGGGTCGTTTTCGGAAGTTCGAGGGCTAGCCGATCGTGTTCGTTCGTTGTTCCGTTACTCGCGGTGCCGAGGCAAGTATCTTGCCCATACTTTTCATGTTTCATAGACGGAATCATTGATAAATAATTTTATGTGCAATCTGAATGTTTTAATGAACTTTTAAAAGGATCGGTATGCTTTTGATAAAGGTTTTTCCTTCGAAGATAACTCGTAGGCTTTGTGAATAAATGTGTTTTCTGATTATGTGTATCATTGTCGTGTGATGGGAGATATTGAACATATTTTAGTGAATTTAGTAGACCGTAAATAGTTGCCGAGGATTGTGTATTGAGAAGTGTGATTGTACGGTGAATATGTGACGTTGTGTGATATTAGTTGTTACTCCTTCGTAAGGAGGTTGGGACACTTGGTGTTGTTTGGCATTGTTATTTGCTTGTCGTTGTGTGACGTTGATTGTGAGTATATGCCGGTTAAAGTGGTCATTCTAGCGAAGTACCTAGCATTTGTATGCATATTCTAGTATTCGAATTATGGCTTCTCGTGGCGTTGTGGATGATATGTGTATGTTCACCTAGGGACGGTCTGACGAGGCCTCTAGGGATACGTATTGCCGTGTGTGTGTGCGTATCGCGAACTAGGGTTAACCACCCAGGGATGTCCGACGGGGCTCTGCGGGGTACGGAGGCCGTGAGTCTCGTACCAACGGTTAACCTTGAAATGCTTTGTTGGAGAACTGTGATCTTTGGCGCATATTTCGTTTGATTAGAATGGCAGTTCAAATGGTATCGTACTTGGCTGGAATGGCACCAGTAAATGTGTTGTGTGTGATTTGTCCCTTGACTGTGATAATTTGGTAAGGGTACGTGAACCCTATGGTTGCTCTGTGTATTGTAACTCTGTGGTGTGTTGATTTTGGCCGTATGGTCAAGTTGCAAAGTTGTGCTCTCTGTTGTCGTTCTGCGAGACTGTTGTCATGGTAATGTTTGACACGGTGTAGTTTATGTCGGGTTATTCTTGTGAGTATTTGGTGTGAACAAGTTGATTCACGGACCCCCGTGCTTGTGGTTGGAATGTTATGATTGGGTCGTAGACCCTGTATTTTGTTATCGGAATCGTATTTTGAAATAAATGATTTTTGGGTTGTGTCCCTAAGCGTTTCGAAAGGCTTGAAAATTCTTAAACCCCAAATGCTTTCAAAACTCCCGAGATCGTACAATGTTTTGTAAGATGTAAAAGGGTTTTATTCCTATCTTTCATAATTCAAACTGTTTGATCAAGCGAATTATCTCGGGAAGTATATTCATGATTTCTATGTTCTTGGAGTATGATATGTATGGCTTGTCTTTGCATTTATACTTGCACTAGCAAAACAGTGGAGTTTTGCTAACCTCCGAGTATTCGGGGGGTGGATGTCTGTTTTGCGTCCAGGTATTTGCAGGTTGTTGGGGAGCAATTCACAGGATCGTTATGAAGAATGATGGAAAACGGCGATACTAATCACATGAAGACCGGTGTTGAGTAATTGTTGAGGTCTTGTTTTGTCCTTCCGTTGTGTTTATTTTTCCCTTATGCGGGAACGTTGATTTATGTTAACCCCTGCGTGGGTATGAGTTGCGAGAAAGAGTAATGTATGGTTGATGTGTATGTGGTGGTAAAAGACCAAATCGGTCTAATGGTTTGTTATTTAGCCATGTCGGCATATATTGTGTTGTGTTTTCTGTATTTAGCCTGGTAGATCCTCACGGAGAGGGTCTGCGGCGCTGTAATATTCCCGAATTGTTTGGGGGTGTTACACCTGCTGCCTCGGCCGACTAGCGTGCGCAGCCTTCCGACCGTAGCGTGTGCAGCCTTCCGACCATAGCGTGCGCTGCCTTCCAGCAGTAGCGTGCGCTATGCCGGTTCCTGCCGCACCTATCCGGCAAGTGCCCGCACACGTCTGGCCAGTGCCCATCTGCCATGACTCGATGACTCAATTTTCCGAAATCGCACAGAACAAACACGACTAAACGCTCGGGGACAACAACATCCATCCAGAATGAAAACAATGGATAACAAATCACACCATACGACCATAAATCCAAAATTAGTATTCGAGAAAAATACCAGCGCTCGACAACCGGGAAATATCTGAAGAAAAATCCAAAATAACCAGAACAAAAATCGTGGGTATTTTATTCCGGATGGATTGATTTGTTATCCGTTGTTTTCATTCCTGATGGATGTTGTTGTCCCCGAGCGTTTTGTCGTGTTCGTTCCATGCGATTTTAGAAAATCGAGTCATCGGGTCATGGCGGCTAGGTACTGGCCAGATGGGTGCCGGCACTGGCCGGACAAGAAGGTTCTGGACAGCAGGACCGGTCGGCAGGATAGGTCAACATTGCCAAACATTCTCGACCATGACCGAGCGTTATCGCACGCTAGCTCGGCAGCCTAGCGCACGCTAGGCTGCACCAGTATAAATATGGCCGAGCAGTCCAGTTTCATCCATTTTTCCCATTTGTCTTTCCCTCTTCCGCGGCTGGATCCTTGGGGAACTTGAAGTCATGATGTTAGACAATTAATCCATGAAGTTCCTGAGCCTATATCATCGATTCATCATCACATAACATCCTTCAATCCAGCGAATCAAGGTTAGTTTTCCTAAAATCCTAGTTTTGGGAAAATTGGGGATTTTGTTTGATTTCGTCCGTTTAATTCGTTATAACTTAGAATAGTGATGGATTGATGATTATTAAGTTATATTATATCGAATCCCTTGTTTTTCCACGGTTCGACTGCCGAGGATTCGTCGTTTTATTGAGTTTCTAATCGACGCCTTAAAGGTGTTCGATAAAATGTCACAAAGGGGATTCGGGCGTTCTACGATTATTCTTCCTCGTATGATCGTCAATTTATTCATGGTATGATGTTAGGGTCAGGTTCCTTGTGAAGAACTCGAGTTGGAACCCTTCCGTTCGCCGTTTCCCGATCGGTTGTGTTACCGTCGTTTCTGCCGGAGAGTTGTGGGCGTTCGAGGCTTCCCGTTTGAGCCATGTTCGTCGGAGTTTCCGGTATCGACTATCGAGGCAAGTATCTTGCCCATACATTACGTGTTTTGCGAATATAATGGTTGAAAATTTACGATATGTGCTAAATGAATGTTTACAACCTTTTCTCAAAAGAATCGGTATATTTACAATCATGGTTTTCTTAAAGGACGACTCTTGTGTTCGGGACTTAATGTGCTTATTTGACAATCTGTGTTAGTGTTGAGTATAGGATTTTCTTACTTTCGGGTGATGTCATTATGTGTGATTATGTCGTCGGTAATTTATGGTTCAATCCTTTTGTTAAGAATTGTGCGTGGAGTCATGTGGTTATCTGTGGATATGTGAGTTGTGTGATATTGGTTATGTCGTTCGGTGTTGTTGAGATAAGTGTGCTTCCTTGTGGATAGTATTAATTCTGGGTTGTCAGTATGTGTTGGATATTTGGCCATTCTAGCAAAATACCTCGACCATATATATTGCGATTGACTCTTGAGGATTGTGGTTTTGGAAATGTGAATTGATGAGAGTTGTAAGGTTGTTCTCGGGTACTCTCACTCGGGGATTGACTCGACGGGGTCACACGGGGACCTGGTGGCTTAGCGGCTGGACCGGGTCGCGAGGGTTACTTCGAGTGTGCATTCTCACCTGGGGATTGCTCGACGGGGCACACAGGGACTTGGTGGCTTGAGGGCCGGACCGGATCGCGAGAATTGCTAGAGTGTTTGTACTGATGATTAATTGTGATATGTTCGGAGTATCACGATGCTTGGTGCTCGGGGTCGAGAGACATTATATATCGAGTCTTGGTGTTTGGCTAAAATGGCATAAAAATAATGTGTTATATGTCATGTGTTTTTGGAAGTGAATTAAAATGGATGATCGGGTCGTGGACCTTGTGTTTGGTGATCGAAATGATCGGGTCGTGGACCCCGTGTTTTGTTAACGGATTTGCATTTTGAAAAATGAACTTTGGGGCTGTGACCCTAAGTGGCTTTCGAGAAATTAAGGACTTTTCAATCACATATTCTTTTAAAACTCCTGAGATTTGGAAGTGTTTCAAAGTGCTTACTTACTTCGTTCTACTTTCAAGACTTGAACTATTTTAATTAAGCAAAATATCTCGGGAAGTCTTTCGTTGTATTCTCGGAATGTGTTGTGTATGGCTCGTATTTGCACTTTATACTTGCACTAGCAAAACAGTGGAGTTTTGCTAACCCCAGAATATTCGGGGGGTGGATGTCTGTTTTGCATCCAGGTACATGCAGGTTTGGGAGCAAAACACAGGATCGACACGAAGGGTGATGGAAGGCAAATGATACTAATCACACGAAGGCCAGTTTTGGATGCAGTCAGTCGGAGTTCGTGTATGGTCTTTTCCACTATCGTACTTTTGGGTTTATGAGTGTACCTTACCCTTGCATGTGTATGAGTCGAGATGGAAATGTGTATTTTTGACTTGTATGTTAGTAATGAAAGACCAAATCGGTCTCTTGGCTCGTTATTTTATCATGTGGGTATGTAATGTATTGTGTTGTTTGGATGTCTAGCCTGGTGGATCCTCACGGAGAGGATCTGCAGCGTGTAATATTCCCGGTTTGATTCTGGGGGTGTTACATTTATGGTATCGGAGCTTTGGTTACGGAAACCTAGGTTGTCGGGTCCAGTCGGGTATTGTCGTGTCTTGTTCTGTCAGATTCTGTCTGTCTAAGTCGTATCGCGACGCGTCGTCTGTGATCTCGGCCGTGATTAGTATCAAGGTGCAGCCATCATCTTCGTGCGACCTGTGGATGTAAGTCTCCCTACTATATATTGTGCCTTATATTATTATGACGTGGAGTTTAAAGGTGATTTGTGATTATGTGGCCTATGCTTGTTTGTTCTTCGTATGGTGCTAGAATAAAAGTGGTGCCAACGTATATGTATATACACACACATCCTGATATAAGTCGTTTTTACAAGAGTAATGGCCTTGGTGTGGTTACGCAAAGAAAAATTCATCGATGTGATATTTTAAAAATTTACGTGACTCCCCAAAAACATGTTTTTTCTTACCTATCTGCGATATCAAACATGTGATACTTTATATGTTTTTTATTCTGACATCACAGACGACGCATCGCGACACGACTTAGACAAACACAATCCGACAGAACAAGACACGACAATACCCGACTGGACCCGACAGCCTAGGTTTACGCAACCTAAGCTTCGATACCATAAATGTAACACCCTCAGAATCAAACCGGGAATATTACACGCCGCAGACCCTCCCCGTGAGGATCCACCAGGCTAGACATCCAAACAACACAATACATTATATACCCACATGATAAAATAACGAGCCAAGAGATCAATTTGGTCTTTCATTACTAACATACAAGTCAAAAATACACATTTCCATCTCGACTCATACACATGCAAGGGTAAGGTACACTCACAAACCCAAAAGTACGACAGTGTAAAAGACCATACATGAACTTCGACTGACTGCATCCAAAACTGGCCTTCGTGTGATTAGTATCATTTGCCTTCCATCATCCTTCGCGCCGATCCTGTGTTTTGCTCCGAAACCTGCATGTACCTGGATGCAAAACAGACATCCACCCCCTGAATACTCGGGGGTTAGCAAAACTCCACTGCTTTGCTAGTGCAAGTATAAAGTGCAAATACGAGCCATACACAACACATTTCGAGAATATAACAAAAGACTTCCCGAGGTATTTTGTTTAATTAAAATAGTTCAAGTCTTGAAAGTATAACGAAGTAAGTAAGCACTTTGAAAACACTTCCAAATCTCGGGAGTTTTAAAAGAATTTGTGATTGAAAAGTCATTAATTCCTCGAAAGCCACTTAGGGTCACAGCCCCAAAGTTCATTTTCCAAAATGCAAATCCGTTAACAAAACACGGGGTCCACGACCCGATCATTCCGATCACCAAACACAAGGTCCACGACCCGATCATCCACTTCAATTCACTTCCAAAAACACATTACACATAACATATTATTTTTATGCCATTTTAGCCAAACACCAAGACTCGATATATAATGTCTCTCGACCCCGAGCACCAAGCATTGTGATACTCCGGACATATCACAATTAATCATCAGTACAAACTCTCTGGCAATTCTCGCGACCCGGTCCGGCCCTCAAGCCACCAATTCCCTGTGTGCCCCGTCGAGCAATCCCCAGGTGAGAATATCCACTCGAAGTAACCCTCGCGACCCGGTCCAGCCGCTAAGCCACCAGGTCCCTGTGTGACCCCATTGAGTCAATCCCCGAGTGAGAGTACCCGAGAACAACCTTACAACTCTCATCAATTCACATTTCCAAAACCACAATCCTCAAGAGTCAATCACAATATATATGGTCGAGGTATTTTGCTAGAATGGCCAAATATCCAACACATACTCACAACCCAGAATTAATACTATCCACAAGGAAGCACACTTATCTCAATAACACCGAACGACACAACCAATATCACACAACTCACATATCTACCGATAACCACATGACTCCACGCACAATTCTTAACAAAAGGATTGAACCATAAATTACCGATGACATAATCACACATAATGACATCACCCGAAAGTAGGGAGATCCTATACTCAACACTAACACACATAGTCAAATAAGCACATTAACTCCCGAACACAAGAGTCGTCCTTTAAGAAAACCATGGTTGTAAATATACCGATTCTTTTGAGAAAAAGTTGTAAACATTCATTTCGCACATATCTTAAATTTTCAACCATTATATTCGCAAAACACGTAATGTATGGGCAAGATACTTGCCTCGATAGTCGATATCGGACACTCCGACGAACATGGCTCAAACGGGAAGCCTCGAATGCCCACAACTTTCCGGCGGAAACTGCGGTAACACAACCGATCGGTAAACGGTAAACGGAAGGGTTCCAACTCTAGTTCTTCGCAAGGAACCTGACCCTAACATAATACCATGAATAAATTGACGATCGTACGAGGAAGAATAATCGTAGAACGCCCGAATCCCCTTTGTGATATTTTATCAAACACCTTCAAGACGTCGATTAGAAACTCAATAAAACGATGAATCCTCGGCAATCCAACCGTGGAAAAACAAGGGATTCGATATAATACAATTTAATAATCATCAATCCATCGCTATTATAAGTTATAACGAATTAAACGGACGAAATCAAACAAAATCCCCAATTTTCCGAAAACTAGGATTTTAGGAAAACTAACATTGATTCGCTGGATTGAGGGATGTTATGTGATGATCAATCGATGATATAGGCTCAGGAACTTCATGGATTAATTGTCTAACATCATGCCTTCAAGTTCCCCAAGGATCCAGCCGCGGAAGAGAGAAAGAGAAATGGGAAAAATGAATGAAACTGGACTGCTCGGCCATATTTATACTGGTGCAGCCTAGCGTGCGCTAGGCTCCCGAGCTAGCGTGTGATAACGATCGGTCATGGTCGAGAATGTTCGGCCAGGGCCCGCGTTGACCTGTCCTGCTGTCCAAAACCTTCCTGTCCGACTGCCGTAGCGTGCGCAGCCTTCCGGCCGTAGCGTGCGCTACGCCTGCCGATTAGCGCACGCCATGTCCGACAGTGGCGTGCGCTACATGCCGATCCTCCTCGAGTCCAGAACCTCTCTGCCCCTGCTGCCTGGATGACTAGCGTGTGCAACCTTCCGGCTGTAGCGTGCGCAGCCTTCCGGCCATAGCGTGCTGTCACGGGGTTGGGTTTTGAGCACTCGAAAGCTCTTCGGACCTGTGCGGCACTAGACTAGAATTGCCTAGATCTAGCTAGTAAGCCTAACCCACTCGGTTGCTAAGTGTGTAAGAAGGGGTTTAAACACCTGGGAGTTGAGAGAAACACTTCACTATTTCACAAACACTTTTACAAGCACACAAGTCTTTGAGGGTTGGTTGCAAATGAGTCACCCCTTAGCCTATTTATACTACTAAGCACTAGAATCTTCTACTCCACCTCCTCATTTGGAGGGTTCTAGATGTAATATCCGCATTTTTTCTTCTTTCTCCGATATTCCCGTTTTGGTGTATTTTTACTTTTTAGTAGTTCGCTTGTAACCTTGTCGACATTTTGAATCTATATTATTCTTGGAGTTTCTCCATCTGGGATGATCTTGGTGATGTTTTGATATTATTCTGTTTTATGTCATGTATTATGGCATGGACGTTCGATTCTCGTGGAACTCGTTCGCTTTTGTAATTTCTTTGGTTTCACGAGTTCGTATAGTTGAGTTGTTCGTGTTGGGAGTTTCGGTTTGTTAATCCGACATCGTATCGCGGTTTTTGAACGTTTGGGCCGTTTCGTAATTTTCTTAAGTTTAGGTTATTCTTGTTATCTTTGTTGTTCCTGAACCTCCGGGCATTCGGAATCACACTACATCGTAACGTTTTGATTTCTGACTTAAATCCGTGGTGAGTGCATCCGTTGGTCGTGGATACACGTTGTTATTTTTCTTGTTCTATTTCCGATCATCCCCTCGTCGGTAGTGTTTCAGACTATGGCCTGCTGTCACAGGCCATGTTACGGCCGTAAGCCGTATATATTACGGCCGTAATAATCGAGAGTTACGGCCGTAATCTTCCTTCATACGGCCGTAACAATGCTTCGTTTCTTGCCTCCTGGTCCAGTCCTGAGTTACGGGCGTATCATGTTTGAGTTACGGCCGTAAGTATTGATACGGCCGTAATGGTGTATTGATACGGTCGTATGTGTCGTTCGTAAATTTTGCCCAGTTTCATTCCTGGAACAGTTACGGCCGTAAGGCAGGTGAGTTACGGCCGTAATGTTCATATGTTACGGCCGTATGTCATGGATGTTACGGCCGTAACACCGGCCAATATATAAACTGACACCAGCCGTATTTTTCCTCATTTCTCACCTCTCTCATTTCTCTTCGCGACGGGAACGACCTGGAGAGCTAGGTTTCGCCCGATTTTCGCCCAAATACCATTGTAGAAGTGTATTCAAGCTTCATATCATCAACCTATCTCTAATCATTCATTGTTCATCGTCAAATCAAGGTAAAATCTCTTAGAACCCTACTTTTGGATAATTTGGGGGTTTTGGGATTTTCTTCCGATTCGTTCCGTTTTGTTGTTGAATTCAAGATGAATATGATTCATCTTGTTGATATCATTAATTTTCCTACGGATTCATGGTATATTTTCATAGTTTTGCGGAATCGAGAGGGTTTGGTTGTGGTCCGCCCTCGTTGTTATTTTTATACGAATATACATGAATCGTAGGCGGGTTTTCGGGTGTATCCCATTTCCGTATTCGTCTAGAGTTGGTTGTGATTATGTTCTTCGAATCGTTAGGTTCGGTTCCGTTGGTTCATAGCGTTCATCGGTGATTATCCTTTCCGCTCGTTGCGTCATCAATTATTCAAGGCAAGTATTTTTGGAAACCTTTATGCTTAACGTGGAATGGTAATGTATTTTGTGTGTGATTTGCTCACCTCGTGTTGGTCCGACGGGGTCAAGGAGGGAATCCAAAGGTTTTCGTCCCGGATTCATGAGTTTGTTTAGCTAGCCAGTGCGGGAGGGTCCTTAGAGGCCTCATGCGGGAATCTATGATATGACTCTGTTCCCAAGGCGATGCATGTGCGTGTTTTGTTTTATAATATAGCCAGTGCGGGAGGGTCCTTAGAGGCCTCGTGCGGGAATCTATGATATTACTCTGTTCCCAAGGCAAATTGTTTGACTGTTTGTTTCCGGAAAAGACATGTCTGGTTTTGGTTTTTGAAATGATATTGGTGCATGTACTATGAAATGTGTAAGCGATTGGTTTGCCTTGATTACTTGTACTAGCGTAATTGCTAACCCCGTTGGGGGACCCATTTTTGGGGAAATTCTTGTTATGGATTTCAGGTTATGATTATCCGGACGAGCGGGCACCGGGACAGTACGAGGATGTTGGCCAGGGTCGTTGACATGTGTAATTGGGTCTATTTATTTCTTTTGTCCATTTCGATTTGGTTGTTCTCACAATCATAAACTTATAGATTGTACTCGCGAGTACATAGGCTTTTCATTTCAAACTCCGTATTGTACTACTTTAAAATTGTTACATTGTCGGTTGATGCTTATTTCGCCAGGTTACTCCGGGCGTATCTTTTTATGTCATATCATTTAAATGTGTGTCCTCGCTAACCGAGACGGTTAGTCGAGTGGAGTTTTCTTGTTTATAGCCTGGTGGGTCCCATGTAGGGGTCCACGGCGCTGTAATATACTCTGAATATCTCGGGGTGTTACAGAAAATGGTATCGGAGCGCTAGGTTTATGGATACCTAGACTTGTTGGTTATTTGGGTCTAGTCACGTTTTGTTTTGCACATTGTCACACCGTTGCCAGCATCTCGGTACTTCCAGTGCTCGTAAGTTTTCTTATTCGGTCCTTTATTTTCTTGCATTGTATTTCCGCTTTTCGAATCGTATTTGCTTTTTCCTCCCTTACTCATCATTAACATACTTTTGTTATCTCTTAACACCAGTATGAGGAAACCGTGGTCGTGGTCGTGGACGCGGCCGAGGACGTGGGGCAGCCGGTGGGGCGGCCACGTCGCATTCTTCGGGAGCCGGCAGTACCGGTGACCGTCATAGTCATGCTTCTTCTCAGGAGCGCGCCGACCTTGGTATTGCGGCCGTTATGCAGCAAATGGTAAACCAAATGGCGGCTATATCTCAGGTGGTCCAGAACCCCGATCGGGCCCATGCTAATCGGGGCGGAGCAGATCGTTGACTCCAAGATGTCATCAAGATGCATCCTCCTCAGTTTTCGGGAGCATCAGACCCGATCGGCTGGGAAGGGTGGATCAAGGAGATATCCAAAGTCTTCACTGCTACCAACTGCCCCGAGGACCGTAAGGTCCCTATTGCGCAATACTTTCTCACGGGAGACGCTACGGATTGGTGGGAGGCCGTTGGTCCCAAAGATCATGTTGCTTCGTGGGCCGAGTTTTAGGAATTGATGGAGACCGAGTATTGTCCGTGGCCGGTCAGACAGGCTCGAGTGCATGCTTTCTATGATGCTCAACCACGGGATATTCCCGTATCCCAAGCTATTGCCGATTTTAACAAGGAGTTGGGTTATGTGAAGACCCAAGTTGTCGCTGAGAGCAACAAAATTTTCCATTTTTCCCGGAGGATGAAGCTGCCCATTCGGGACTATATGTCTGGACTCGTCTGCACTACCTTGAAGGATTATCAGAGTAGGGCCCTCGCTTATGATATGTCAGTAACGACTAGTGATTTGGCTCGTGAGAACAAGAAGCAGAAGTCGGTCGGAAATTTTTCTGGTCCCAAGAGTGGAGGCCAGCAGAAATCTCAGGCTGCAAATATTTCTACGGGCGGTTTGGCTCGTTTCTCTGGGAGCTTTCGGGGTGCCGCCGGAACCTCCGCTCGTGAACCCACATGTTTTAACTGTGGTGTGCAGGGCCACAAGAGCCGGCAGTGTTCTCGTCCGAAGTTTACTTGTCATACTTGTGGACAGTTGGGCCACAAGGCCCCCTTTTGTGAACAGATCAGGCAGCTTCGCGGCGCCCGTTCTTCTCAACCAGTACCTATGGAGCCGAGTGTGAACCAGGGCTCATTTGCTCCGCCGCCTCCACCGAGTGCCGGCCGCGGTAGGGGTCGGGGTCAACCCACTAGATGAGGAGCTTCCAGTGTCGGCTCTGCCCAGCCGCATATCTACGAGATGAGGAGGGCCGATGATCCAGCAGCTACTGTGGCGACAGGTACCGTTCATATCCATTTCCATCCTGTCAGTGTGCTTTTCGATTCGGGTGCTACGCATTCATTCATTTCTCTAGAGTGTGTACGCCGTTTGAGTCTCATTGCTTGTTACCTTGCGAGCCTTTCATCGTTAAACTTCCTAGCGGTGATAGAATTGTCGGTGATCGGGAGGTCCGAGACTGCTCTGTGTTTATTTGTGAGAGAGCTTGGCTCTCTAATCTTATTGTCGTTAATATTGAGGGTGAGGATTTGATTCTCGGGGATGATTGGCTCGAGCGGCATGGCACAATCATGAACTACCGCACGAGGATCATCACCATGTTAGCCGAGGATGGCACCGAGCACTCCTTCGCGGGGCGAATGAGGGGAAATCAGAAATTTGTTATTAATGCCCTGAAGGCGATGAGTCTCCTGCGAAAGGGGTGTATTGGTTATTGGTGCTATGCCTTGAAGGCGGAGGATGGTGGAGTCGAGCTTTCGTCGATTCCAGTTGTTAGTGAGTTTCCTGACGTATTTCCTGACGAGTTGTCGGGATTGCCACCGGATCGTGAGGTTGAGTTTGTTATAGAGTTAGAGCTGGGCGCGGCTCCGATTTCGAAGGCGCCGTATCGCATGGCACCTTCAGAGATGTCAGAGTTGAAGAAGCAGTTGAGTGAGCTTCTTGAGTCGGGGTATGTTCGACCGAGCGCCTCGCCTTGGGGCACACCGGTCATGTTTGTGCGGAAGAAGGATGGTTCACTACGTTTGTGTATCGATTATCGCGAACTAAACAAGGTGACCATCAAGAACAAGTATCCTTTGCCGAGAATTGATGACTTGTTCGACCAGTTGCAGGGAGCTGCGGTATTCTCGAAGATTGATTTGAAATCGGGGTACTATCAGCTTCGGGTGAGAGAGTCCGACGTGCCGAAAACAGCTTTTCGGACGAGATACGGACATTTTGAGTTCGTAGTTATGCCCTTTGGGTTAACTAATGCGCCCGCGGTGTTCATGCAGTTGATGAACAAAGTCTTTATCGAGTATTTAGATAAGTGTGTCGTCGTCTTCATCGACGATATTCTTATCTATTCGAGGAATGAGGAAGAGCATGCCCATCATCTGCGGATAATGTTAGACATTTTGAGGACCGAGCAACTCTATGCGAAGCTCTCGAAATGTGAGTTCTGGCTGAAGGAAGTGATGTTTTTAGGTCACGTGATTTCAGCCGAGGGAGTCCGTGTGGATCCGCAGAAAATTGAGGCAGTGTTGGATTGGGCGCCGCCCACAAATGTGAAGGAAGTCCGTAGTTTCTTGGGTTTGGCTGGCTACTACCGTAGGTTCGTCGAGGGTTTCTCGAAACTAGCTCGGCCACTTACGATTGCTCGAGAAATCCGAGAAGTTAAATGCGGAATGACGAGAGGCAGTCGAGTTTTGAGGAGCTGAAGAGGCGTTTGACTTCAGCCCCGATTTTGGCATTGCCATGTGGCAACGAGGGTTTTGCCGTTTATAGTGATGCTTCGGGTCAGGGTCTTGGGTGCGTATTGATGCAGCACGGCAAGACCATTGCCTTTGCGTCGAGACAGTTGAGGCCATATGAGCTGAACTACCCTACTCATGATTTGGAGTTAGCGGCAGTCGTTTTTGCGCTTAAGATTTGGCGTCACTATCTTTTTGGCTCTGCATGTCAGATTTTTACCGATCATAAAAGTCTGAAATACATATTTACCCAGCGGGAGTTGAATATGAGGCAGAGGAGGTGGTTAGAACTGATTAAGGATTATGACCTCGAAATCCTTTATCATCCGGGCAAGGCGAACGTCGTGGCCGACGCCTTGAGTCGGAAACCGGTTGCGTTGCGAACACTCGAGGTCCTTACGTCTCAGTCTCAGCTTCGGCGGGCTTTGATTGAGTTTGATGTTGAGATTTTGTTGCCTGGGGCTGTCGGGCAACTTTGTGCTTTAGAGATTTCGTCATCTTTGATCGATGAAATTAAGCTGAAGCAGTTAGAGGATCCGATGATTACTCAAATCCGAGAGAATGTTCTTAAGGGAAAGTCTCCTGGGTTTGTGATTCACGAGGATGGTATTTTGCGATTCCAGAGTCGGCTTTGTGTGACGAACGACACAGAGTTGAGACAGAGTATTTTGCGGGAGGCCCATGCTACGCCTTACTCCATTCATCCTGGTTCGAGTAAGATGTACAAAGACCTGATGAGGAATTTCTGGTGGAATAATATGAAGGAGGAGGTCGCACAGTTTGTAGCGAGATGTTTGACTTGTCAGCAGGTCAAGATCGAGCATCAGCGACCATTTGGTTATTGCGATCACTTCGTTAGGAATGGAAATGGGAAGATATATCGATGGATTTCATTTCGAGTTTGCCGAGATCGAGGTCGGGCATGAATATGGTATGGGTGATTGTTGACCGTCTGACCAAGTCGGCACATTTTCTGGGCATCAAGGATACTTGGGGCCCGGAGAAGTTGGCTCGTGTGTTTGTCGCGCAGATTGTGAGGCTTCACGGTACTATGAAGTCTATTGTTTCGGATCGTGATGGCCGTTTTGTATCACACTTTTGGCAGGCGGTGCATAAGGCGTTGGGTACTCGTTTGCGTTTGAGCACCTCTTTTCACCCCCAGTCAGATGGACAGTCGGAGCGCACTATCCAGACGTTTGAGGACATGTTGCGTGCTTGTGCTCTCGATTGGAGTAATGACTGGGATGAGCATTTGCCATTGATCGAATTCACGTACAACAACAGTTGGCACGCGTCGATTCGGATGGCACCGTATGAGGCACTTTATGGGCGGCGATGTCGATCACCGATTTGTTGGAATGAGGCGTCCGATTTGATCGGGACTGAGCCGGATGTCGTTTTAGAGACGAGGCGGAAGATAGACTTAATTCGGGAACGGATGTTGACTGCCCAGAGTCGACAGAAGTCATATGCCGATGTCCGTCGTCGACCTTTAGAATTCGAGGTGGGAAACCACGTTTTGCTGAAGGTGTCGCCGACGAGAGGAGTTTTTCGTTTCGGGAAGAAAGGGAAGTTGAGTCCGAGATTTATTGGACCCTTTGAGATTCTCGAGCGAGTCGGTGGGTTGGCATACCGTTTGGCATTACCTCCGGCCTTGAGTCATGTTCATAGCGTTTTTCATGTTTCCCAGCTGAGGAAATATGTCCCGGATCCTAGTCACGTCATCGATTATGGAGAGATTGATGTCGCCGAGGATGTCACTTTTGAAGAACGTCCTTTGAAGATTTTGGAGCATCGCGAGAAACGACTGCGGCATAAGACCATCCCTTTGGTCAAGGTGCAGTGGTCGAGACACGGAGTCGAGGAGGCAACTTGGGAAACCGAGGATAGCATGCGTGTTAAATACCCCGAGTTGTTTGTTTCTTAAGTTTCGGGACGAAACTTGTTTTTAGAGGGGTAGAATGTAATATCCGCATGTTTTCTTCTTTCTCCGATATTCCCGTTTTGGTGTATTTTTACTTTTTAGTAGTTCGCTTGTAACCTTGTCGACATTTTGAATCTATGTTATTCTTGGAGTTTCTCCATCTGGGATGATCTTGGTGATGTTTTGATATTATTCTGTTTTATGTCATGTATTATGGCATGGACGTTCGATTCTCGTGGAACTCGTTCGCTTTTGTAATTTCTTTGGTTTCACGAGTTCGTATAGTTGAGTTGTTCGTGTTGGGAGTTTCGGTTTGTTAATCCGACATCGTATCTCGGTTTTTGAACGTTTGGTCCGTTTCGTAATTTTCTTAAGTTTAGGGTATTCTTGTTATCTTTGTTGTTCCTGAACCTCCGAGCATTCGGAATCACACTACATCGTAACATTTTGATTGCTTACTTAAATCCGTGGTGAGTGCATCTGTTGGTCGTGGATACACGTTGTTATTTTTCTTGTTCTATTTCCGATCATCCCCTCGTCGGTAGTGTTTCAGACTATGGCCTGCTGTCACAGGCCATGTTACGGCAGTAAGCTGTATATGTTACGGCCGTAATAATCGAGAGTTACGACCGTAATCTTCCTTCATACGACCGTAACAATGCTTCGTTTCTTGCCTCCTGGTCCAGTCCTGAGTTACGGGCGTATCATGTTTGAGTTAAGGCCGTAAGAATTGATACGGCCGTAATGGTGTCTTGATACGGCCGTATGTGTCGTTCGTAAATTTTGCCCAGTTTCATTCACGAGCGATTCGGCCGTAAAGGCGGTGAGTTACGGCCGTAATGTTCATATGTTACGGCCGTATGTCATGGATGTTACGGCCGTAACACCGCCAAGATATAACCTGGCGGTAGTATTTTCATCATTTCTCACCTCTCTCATTTCTCTTCGCGAAGCGACTGGAGAGCTAGGTTTCGCCGATTTTCGCCCAAATACCATTGTAGAAGTGTATTAAATCTTCATATCATCAAAATATATCTAATAATTCATTGTTCATCTTCAAATCAATTTAAAATCTATTAGAACCCTACTTTTTGATAATTTGGGGTTTTGGGATTTTCTTAGGTCGTTCCGTTTGTTGTAGAATTCAAGATGAATATGATTCATCTTGTTGATATCATTAATTTTCCTACGGATTCATGGTATATTTTCATAGTTTTGCGGAATCGAGAGGGTTTGGTTGTGGTCCGCCCTCGTTGTTATTTTTATACGAATATACATGAATCGTAGGCGGGTTTTCGGGTGTATCCCATTTCCGTATTCGTCTAGAGTTGGTTGTGATTATGTTCTTCGAATCGTTAGGTTCGGTTCCGTTGGTTCATAGCGTTCATCGGTGATTATCCTTTCCGCTCGTTGCGTCATCAATTATTCAAGGCAAGTATTTTTGGAAACCTTTATGCTTAACGTGGAATGGTAATGTATTTTGTGTGTGATTTGCTCACCTCGTGTTGGTCCGACGGGGTCAAGGAGGGAATCCAAAGGTTTTCGTCCCGGATTCATGAGTTTGTTTAGCTAGCCAGTGCGGGAGGGTCCTTAGAGGCCTCGTGCGGGAATCTATGATATGACTTTGTTCCCAAGGCGATGCATGTGCGTGTTTTGTTTTATAATATAGCCAGTGCGGGAGGGTCCTTAGAGGCCTCGTGCGGGAATCTATGATATTACTCTGTTCCCAAGGCAAATTGTTTGACTGTTTGTTTCCGGAAAAGACATGTCTGGTTTTGGTTTTTGAAATGATATTGGTGCATGTACTATGAAATGTGTAAGCGATTGGTTTGCCTTGATTACTTGTACTAGCGTAATTGCTAACCCCGTTGGGGGACCCGTTTTTGGGGAAATTCTTGTTATGTATTTCAGGTTATGATTATCCGGACGAGCGGGCACCGGGACAGTACGAGGATGTTGGCCAGGGTCGTTGACATGTGCAATTGGGTCTATTTATTTCTTTTGTCCATTTCGATTTGGTTGTTCTCACAATCATAAACTTATAGATTGTGCTCGCGAGTACATAGGCTTTTCATTTCAAACTCCGTATTGTACTACTTTAAAATTGTTACATTGTCGGTTGATGCTTATTTCGCCAGGTTACTCCGGGCGTATCTTTTTATGTCATATCATTTAAATGTGTGTCCTCGCTAACCGAGACGGTTAGTCGAGTGGAGTTTTCTTGTTTATAGCCTGGTGGGTCCCATGTAGGGGTCCACAGCGCTGTAATATACTCTGAATATCTCGGGGTGTTACACTAGACCTATATACAACATTACAATTCTAGAACCTAATTCTAGAATCATCCACACTAATCTACACACATCCACATACTTCTACCCTATTCTAGATAATTCTAAGTACAAGGTTAAGTACAATCATCTAGAATGCTATATAACATTCAAGTACTACATCCTTCTAGGATGCCCCTAGAAGGTTCTTCCATCATCCGGGCGCCCGGCCCGTCCCGGCACGCACCGGCCCGACCATCTGGGTCCGTCTCTGTAATGTTCCAGACTCTTCCTGAACCTCCTGGACCATGCTGGTCCGCTTCTAGCTACTTCCGGTCGAGTCTTCCCTGTCGAGTGACTCCTCAGTTTTTCAATGTTCACTGCCCCCACAAGGCAATATTTTTCTAAGCCTATTATAGGGGGGAGGATCTCTCTCGCACCTCGAGCGCGCGCGCCCTCGCACGTCGGTCGCGCCCGGCATACCACGCCCGCGTCCGGCCGCCCAGCTCGAGTCTTGTTCCCCGACTCGGACTTGTCCCGTCGTGCCTTTTCCCACACAAAATTTGCTCGTCCGGCCTTTCCCGCACCCCCTGCGCTGCCGGACAGTCCCGAACATGTCCAGTCCGCAATGCCCCTTGGGCGACCCGCTTCCCACAGCGGCGTCTGTGCTCCTCCCACGGCTTTCTCGCGTGACTCTCTGTCCGATCACGCCGTCCTGAAGGCTGAATCTCCACATGCAGCCCGATGCCATCTATGGCGTCCTGCTCGTGCCGGTCCCTCGGCACCCTGTGCGACCGTCTGCGCACACATGTCTGCTTATCGACTTTTGGCCGTGACTTTCTCCCCCACCCATTTCGTCGATGTGGCGGCCCCTCGATGAACCGAACTGCTCCAAGGTGGTAAGACGGCTCCTCCTCAAGCTTCCTCACGTACTTGAGTGTCCTCATAGCTCGTCTCGAAGGTTGTGGTCAAGTGTATTACCTACGGCTTGTCTTGATCACATACGTACAACACCCTTTGATGCGGAACCAGGCCAACCTTATTCTTCCTCAGGAAGTCCATGCCTAATATTATGTCCCGATCATCCATGCTCGTCACCTTGAAGTGCACGTGCAGTTCCCACGTGCCAATCTTTAGTCGCACCCCATTGGCGACTCCTGTAACCCGAACGGGTGGTGCATTATTCGACTTCATCCAGCCCCATCCCTCGATGACCTGAAGACCCAACCTCTGTGCTTCAGCCTCATCAATGTAGTTGTAATCGGCCCCTGTGTCGACCAACGCCTTGACGGGTTTCCCATTGATCAGTCCCGTCGCATACATCAAGTTTCCCTCAAGTGGTGCTGCTTCCCGCGATGCCATCTCTATGGCTGAATTCAACACTTGAAGCGCCATCGATGTTCCATCACCCTCGGCATCGTCTCGTGCCTTGGTGTACTCCATGGCGGCTACCCTCGGAAACTTCGAGCATTGCCTCGTCGAATGCTCCGTGCTCCAGCAAATCTCACATTTCTTCTTCTTCGGACACGCTGCTACGAGATAGTCTGCCCTGACTGCTTGTCGTCCTTGGGCCTGGCCATCCTCGCACCCCTATCCGCACTACCCTGGTACGACTTGTCCTGTGTACCGATGTCGTCCTCGTCCCTCCTGGACTTCTGGATCTCCCCAGCTGGTTTTAACTCGATCAGCCGTTCCGCTATCGCAATCACCTCGGACACGTGCTGTGCCTTGGCCATCTACACCTCCAACGTTGCCCACGGTTTCAGTCCATCCACGAATGCGAACAAAGCTTCCTGCTCACTAAGGATAGGCAACTCCAGCACAATCTCCTGGAACTCCTTCACATAGTCCTTGATCGTCTTGCTGTGCGTCAACTCCTTCAACCTAGCCCGGACCTCAAACTCAATATTCTCCGGGTAAAACTACCGCTTGAACTCGGCCTTGAAATCCTCCCATGTCTCCATCCGACATGTTCCACGCGTGATCTCTGTTTCGCGCCTTCTCCACCACAGTAGCGCCACATCGGCTAAGAAGAATGGAGTCGTCTACAACTTGGTCGCATCATCTGCTATCCCCGGTGCACCAAAGTAACGCTCCATGTTCTACAGGAAGTCATACACTTCCCTACCATTCCGCGATCCTTGGAACGAACACGGCCGGGGGATGTCGATTCGATGGGGTGCCGCACCCCGCTGGTCCCTGCCGTGGGCCATCGCCCGCTCGTACAACGCTGTCCTTCCCTCGATGGTCTCGATCCTCCCGATGATCTCCTCTCGAAAGGCTCTGATCATGGACCAAACCTCCTTCCTGACAGACTCAAGGATCTCCTCACACAAGTCGCGTCTCCACGCATTAAGGGTGCCCGTCACCCGGTTCTCAAGCTCCTATAATGACTCGCTCATCTCCGTCACCTGGTCGGCCACTCTGCTCCACGCCTCGAGAGCATCTTCGTGCTTTCTCATGGTTTCCTCCAGCCGAGCTACTCGTGCTTCCATGGCAACACCTCTTTCCACGGACTTGTACATAGAACCTTTCCTGGACTTGTCCTTCTCCTGGCCGGGTTGAACTTTGGTGACACTGGACGTAGTCTCCATCGGTCCTCCTTGCACAAAACCTCTCAGCAACCTCTCAATGTGGAAGCTCCTTGAACCACTAGCGTGGCTCCGATACCACTTGTCACGGGGTTGGGTTTTGAGCACTTGAAAGCTCTTCAGACCCATGCGGCACTAAACTAGAATTGCCTCGATCTAGCTAGTAAGCCTAACTCACTCGGTTGCTAAGTGTGTAAGAAGGTGTTTAAACACTTGGGAGTTGAGAGAAACACTTCACTATTTCAAAAACATTTTTACAAGCACACAAGAATTTTGAGTCTTTGAGGGTTGGTTGCAAATGAGCCACCCCTTAGCCTATTTATACTACTTCTAAGAACTAGAATCTTCTACTCCACCTCCTCATTTGGAGGGTTCTAGACCTATCTACAATATTACAATTCTAGAACCTAATTCTAGAATAATCCACACTTATCTACACACATCCACATACTTCTACCCTATTCTAGATAATTCCAAGTACAAGGTTAAGTACAATCATCTAGAATACTCTATAACATTCAAGTACTACATCCTTTTAAGAGACCCCTAGAAGGTTCTTCCATCATCCGGGTGCCCCGGCCCGTCCCGGCCCGCACCAGCCCGACCATCTGGGTTCGTTTCTGCAATGTTCCAGACTCTTCCCGAACCTCATGGACCATGCTGGTCCGCTTCTAGCTGCTTCCGGTCGAGTCTTCCCTGCCGAGTGACTCCTTAGCTTTTCAATGTTCACTGATCCCACAAGGCAATATTTTTCTAAGCCTATTATAGGGGGGAGGGTCTCTCTCGCACCTCGCGCGCCCGCGCACGTCAGCCGCGCCCAGTATCCCACGCCCGCGTCCATCCGCCCAGCTCGAGTCTTATTCCCCGAATCGGCCTTGTCCCGTCGTGCCTTGTCCCACACGACATTTGCTCGTCCGGCCTTGCCTGCGCCCCCTGCGCTGCCGGACAGTCCCGAACATGTCCAGTCCACAATGCCCCTTGGGCGATCCGTTTCCCACAGCGGCGTCCGTGCTCCTCCCACGGCTTTCTCGCGTGACTCTCCATCCGATCACGCCATCCTCAAGGCTGAATCTCCACATGCAGCCCGATGCCATCCATGGCGTCCTGCTCGTGTCGGTCTCTCGGCACCTTGTACGACCGTCTGCGTAACATGTCTGGTCGTCGACTTTCGGCCGTGACAGTGCGCTGCCTTCCGGCAGTAGCGTGCACTATGCCGGTTCCTGCCGCACCTGTCCAGCCAGTGCCCACACCCGTCCGGCCAGTGCCCAGTCGCCATGACCCGATGACTCGATTTTTCGAAATCGCACGGAACGAACACGACAAAACGTTCGGGGACAACAACATCCATCCAGAATGAAAACAACGGATACCAAATCACACCATACGGCCATAAATCCAAAATTAGTAGTCGAGAAAAATACCAGCGCTCGACAACCAGGAAATATCCGAAGAAAAATCCAAAATAACCGGAATGAAAATCGTGGGTATTACATTTTATATCTGACATAGAGCCAAAAACAATTGAGGAAGCTCTCAAAGAACAAGATTGGATCTCAGTGGTGCAGGAAGAGTTGGATCAATTTGAAAGAAACAAGGTGTGGAAACTTGTACCATTTATTGAAGAAATGTCACTAATAGGAACAAAGTGGATTTTCAGGAACCAAATGAATGAATCTGGTGAAATAACCAGAAATAAGGTAAGGTTAGTTGCAAAAGGATTCACTCAAACTGAAGGAATAGATTTTGATGAGTCATATGTTTCAGTTGCAAGATTGGATGCAATAAGATTGTTTTAGCCTTTGCAGCTCACAAGGACATCAAAGTTTATCAATGGATGTCAAAAGTGCATTCCTAAATGGTGAACTTGCTGAAGAAGTCTATGTGGATCAGCCACCTCGCTTTGAAGTTCCCTTAGAAAGCAAACTTGTCTACAAACTTCAGAAAGCTCTATATGGCTTAAACAAGCCCCAAGAGCCTGGTATGACACTTTAGCCAAGTACTTGCTGGAAAGTGGTTTTAAGGAAGTAAGAGTTGACAAAACTCTCTTCACCCTAAATCATGATGGGTAACTACTTTTAGTCCAAGTTTATGTGGATGACACTATGTTATAAAAATCGGTAAAATCAGATGAGTACTCGGGCGAGTACTCGAAAATCGGTGCTCAACCGAGCCGATTTGAGGCTACTCGGGTCAGAAACCGATTTGGACCAAACTCGGGTCAAACTCGATCAAGATCGGTCAAAATCGGACTAATCGGGAGAGTACTCGGATTTTGTTGTTTTTCATTGATATTTATTCAACCAAATTAAGTGATATATTTTCTTTACAAAGTTATATATCAATATGACTACATATCAGTTTCCATTAATAAAAAACTACGATAAAATGATATATTCTACTAAAATTATTCGAATAACCTTATAATTGGATACATATTCAGACATAGAGATAATTTGTAATTTTAAATATGCTCAAAATCATTTAATATTTTCATTTGTTATTACTTTAAATATTAGGTTTTATCTTTTTATAAATAAAACTGAATTAAATTGATAATAAATAAATAAAAGTAAGTTATTCTTTTTATTCTATATAAGAAACTAAAAATATTTTTTCATCTCGATTAATTCTACGAGTACTTATTCCGAGTACTCATTTTTTAAAAACTAAACCGAGTTTGAACGAATACCGATTTTTACAACCTTGGGATGACATAATCTTTGGTTCCAAAGACAAGCAACTTTGGGAAGACTTTGTTGAGGTCATGAAAAGTAAATGTGAAATGAGCATGATGGGAGAATTGAACTATTTTTTAGGATTACAAGTCAAGCAAATCAATGATGGAATATTCATTAGTCAAATAAAGTATGCAATTATATGCTCAACAAAGTTTAATCTTAAGCCTTCTGAAAAGAATGTTGAGATACCTATGAGCATTGGAACTAAGATGACCTATACTGAATCTAACAAGAGTGTTGAACATAAGTATATGAGACTCATTGGTTCACTATTGTACCTTAGACCAGACATTCAGTATGCAATAGGTGTTTGTGCAAGATTTCAATCAAAACCAACGCTAACACGTTACAATGCTGCATTGAAAATACTGAGATACATCAAAGGTACAATAGAAGTTGGATTATGGTATCCAAAGGATAGTGGATTGAATTTAGTTGGCTATTCTGATGCTGACTATGCTGGATCAATGCTTGATAGAAAGAGTACTTCTGGTACTTATCAATTTCTTGGATCAAAATTAATATCATGGTTCACCAAGAAACAAAATTCTCTTGCCACATCTATTACTAAAGTAGACTAATTGGATTGTAGATAATTTTTAAAGAAGGTGAGTAAATAAATGGTTTATATTGATAAAGTTGAAAGTAGATAGTAAAAAGTAAGAAAAAGATGGATAAAGTATGAAAGAGAGTGATAAAAAATTAATAAGTGGAGATAGCGGGTTTATATTTTCTTGTAAATGCGATGTCAACTTATTTGTAGAGATCCTTTTGGTACCAATCTAAAAAATCAAATTCACTAGGGTGTGATATGATAATCATGAAATTAATAAAGTTTGAATAACTGATCTATAACAAAAACTGTTGAAATTATAAGTGACCTCTAATCTATTAAACAACCAAACCAAACTATGGATAATAAAGAAGCTAGATGAACCATGCTTAAACCAAAAGTATTTCAACTTATGAAATCGGGTACATAGACAACCCATCTTCAAAAGATATTTGCTGCCACAGAAAATACATAACATTACTCGTCTTACACAAAAGAGTAGTTCATTTATACACAATCAAATCAAACTACCTTTTACTTTTTAAGTTCCACTATACACTCACTATCAATATTTTTTACTTTTTAATCTCCGCCACACATTTATCATCACTACTTATACCAATCATTACCTAAAATACACCAAATATACATCACATCATATGTCAAGTTTTGAGCGGGACATAGTGAGTATATAATAATATTTCTAATATTATTAAATAGTATCTAAAATATAACGATAATGATATTTTTCTATACTGTAGTACTAGTAGCGTGCAGGGGCGGATGCATGTTAGGGCATGGTGGTGTACGTGCACCACAAAAAAAATACAAAACGACGCTGTTTTAACCAAAACGACGACGTTTTGACGTTTTTCAGTTAAAACGACGTCGTTTTGACGCCTTTTCAGTTAAAACGACGTCGTTTTGGTAGTTTTTTTTATTAAAAAAGTGAAAAATTTAGGAAAAAAAATTCCGGCCGTCCGTTATTTTTTTTTTGTGGTGCGTCAGTGCACCTGTAGCTTTCGGATGCTGGATCCGCCTATGGTAGCGTATACCTAAAAATATCACTGTATTTTTCGTGTTAAATTTAATATCAAAAAATAAAAAATAATAAATGTTCAAAAAAACCTTAGAATATTAAATTAAAAGGGACGACTAATCTTCAATTTTTTTTGTTCTTGACGGTCCTCCGACGAACCTCTGGTGATTAGATTTTTCTTTGTGTTGCGGTTGCGTGCCCACCGCGAGACCGGCGTCCGGACAGTTTCTTTTTTTTTTTTTTTTTGGCGGCCAGCTGTCGACCTATTCTCGGTGGCCGTGTCTGCAGTGACCCACGAAACACGTATTTTTACTGCACTTTGTTCTCGCCATACCTCCAACGACTGGACATTATTTTGTTGTGCCGCTTGTCCGCCGACGGCGGACCCCCGAGAAACGATAATTTTGTTTGTCCGCCTACCATCCGCCACACATCCTGACGGCCGCTGGTAGACCTTTAACTGGAAAGTTTTTATTTTTTACAGCCGTCTGTCATCATATTTTTCAACAAACCTCCCGCGTCCGACATTTTTATTTCCTCCGACAATCAATATTTTTTCCCCAACACGGTAATATGATAATTTGATAATTTTAATCCAATTATATCACCGTCACCATGTCATTGTGACACAAGTTATCTAATAATTATACAAATGGTGTCTTCTATATATTTTCAATTTTATTTTTTCATACAACACCCAAAAATAAAATGGTTTTAAATATTGTACCACATTACATTGCTGTTAAAATAACATTATTATTTGTAAATACCAAAAAATTGACGCAAGAATAAACTAAATCTAATGTTTTTGTAGTCTAAGATTTTTTTTTATTGTTTTAAACTGCTAAACATAACAATATATTTTTACATAACAAATGTCTTTTTTTTTTTTTGACAAAAAAGTAACATTATTTCGTCATATGACGGTCTTACACCGATATTCACTACATGCTCGTGTTTTCAAATATCATCTTTCATTTCTCATTTTCTTTAGGATTTGAAAATATTTCCGAACAAGTTAACCAAATTAATGAGGCATATCTATTTGGAAACATTTATAACCAAACAAGATTTCAATACAAATTACGCCAATCTATGTAGATAACACACACATAGTTATTACTATAAGCAAGCATTAAGAGATCATAAATTTAGGTTTCGCCTCATAACATACATTCTATGAAACATCTCACGAGTTTTTACCATAATACATTTTGAACACGAAATCAATAATTTCACGAAATAAATTTTCTAACACACTTAAGACTCGAAATTGAACATGGAGATGCATTCATACATTGTTTTGTCAATTTACTTTTAAGAAATTGTTAAAAATGTTGAAATATGGACACAACATAAAAGTGTTCCCCTCCCCTTCCCTCCCCTTCCCTACAACAACAAAGCTCTCACCATATATATATAAACTCTTTGTTCTGAATCTCTCCCATTCACAGTAAACATCAAACTCCAGTTTCCTTCTCAACTTTTTTTTTAGGTCAAATTGAGTCTCTCAAATTTTCAAAATTTATGGCTCCACCCCTGTAAAGATTTTCGTTTATACAGTTTCCACCCCAGAGCATAGCGACAAAAACCCATCTTTCTACCCGAATTTCCCATTGTTTGCGTCTCCCTCTATCTCTCTCCCCCCATTTTCCCCCCTTCCAATAATTTTCTCTCTCTACAAAAAAGTGGTACTTCAGAAACTCACCACAAACTCCAAAACCCATTTCTGCATTTTCACGTTTAGTCTTAAGTCATCGTTATTTTTTACAATCTGATTAACCCCTTTTCAACCTTTCTTATAGATTCTTTGTGTTCAGTATCATTTGTAGTTAATCATATTTTTTTCCTTCATTTTACCCAAAAAAATTCCTGCTTTGTTCTTTTTCTTCTGCTTTTCGAAGCAACGATTCCTCTTGTACTTCAATGCAAACCCTCGATCTCCCATGTAACCCTACCCTAGACCCTCCGGCACCCGATACCTCCGCCATGCCTGAGAACTCTTCCCCGATCCACTACCAAAACGAAAATTCTTACGGAAACAGCAAAACCCATGTTGAAAGTAACGCCAAGAATGAAAATACCAAGCACAATAGTTTTAGGACTAGCGAGAGTGTTGGTAAAAATAATGACAGCAATGATAATGTATTTCTTAAGAGAGAGAGACCATCCAGAGCTTGCACCCAACGTGCTGCCGCTAGGCTACAGGCAGCAGCTGAAGCTGAGGCGGCAATGGCGGAGGCAGAAAGGAAAAAGAAGAAGGCTAAAAAGGAAAAAATAACTGCTAGGGTGTTGAAAGAGGAGTCTGAGGAGGAGGGTAGTTTTGGAATGGAAGATGAGGGAGTGAGATATGAGGAGAATGGGGAGGAAGGTGGGTCTCCTTCGTCTTCTAGATCGCAATGTAGTAAGATAATCACGCCGCTTGTTGGGGAGGTGGATCCCGCACAGTTGCCACGGTGGAATATACGTTCCATGTGGCAGTTGGCTTCTATTCTCAATTTCTTGAATGTATGTCTGAGGTTTGGAAAAGTTTGAACTTTATGTAGGGTTATGCTTTCCTGGAGCTAATATGTGCTTTTTCTATGTGTTTTGCGGTGTAGGTGTTTAGGCCTTTATTGAATATTAAAGTGGAGTTCTCTGCTGAGGAGTTTGAGACAGCTTTGATTACTCCGAACAAAACGTTGGGGGATGTACATATGCCTTTGTTAAAGGTTACTGCTGTTTGTTCCTTCTTAGTAAAGGGTTGTATGATTAAGTTGGTTTTTTTTTTTTTTTTGAATTGTGTTAAATTGAGTGTGCTTTATTTTTCAGGTCAAGTATCAGTTGGTGTTGTATTTAGTGTAGTGCCTTTTTGCCTTTGACATGATATATTGTGTGAATTGTGATATCTAGTACAAGTGGGTTGTTTGAAATGCAAGCTGTCAATACAACTCTTGAATGGAAATTTGGTTAAGCTTTTACGTTACTTGTTGGGATGACGATAATATTCATTTTGATGATGTATCCGGCTATACATATAAGTTCTGGAACATTTATCATGGATATCCAAGCAAATATGGATGTTATGCATCAAGTTTACAAGTACGGAGGATGTCAAATTTGTCATTTTTTTCCTGGTATTTTTAGAAAGAATAGATCTTGTCGAGATATTTTGATAGATCTTGGCAGTATTGTGATTGGGACTGATTCTCAGGGTTTCTGCTGTTTGTTATCTTTCTTTTGTTTCTGCCCCATCCATAACAATGTGTTTAGAATGATTTATGATTTGAGAATGATGCATGATTTGGATTTTATTCTGTTTTCTCAGATATTCTTCTTTTAATGGAGGTGTTTGAGGTGTTAGGAATTGTAACCTTCTATTTGTTTTGGGTAGTACGGAACGAAACGCTGAAAGTGATTTTGTACCTATGAATTCAGAAAAGCGGATTTTCTCTGGAAGAATTCTAGATTGAGCAAATCTTTAGAATTCAGAAATTGCCATTACTTTTTCCTAAGGCAGGATTGAACGTTTGGGGTGTTGCTTAGTCTTGTATTGGTGGACTAGTTGAATAAGATGTATTCAGTTATAACTTCAGAGGAATAATTTCGAATGACCGAATGTGACTTGTTTTGATTATTATGCCGGATCGCAGCCAATATATTTTTTATTTATCATATTTGAAATTCCTCTAGAATTTCTTCTTTTGCAACGATATTCTTCTTAAGATGACATGTATATTTTGTTAAGGAAGATATTTTAACTGAATAGAACACACATTGTCTTACTTTGGCATCCTAGCTCTTTCTATATAGGCTTGGCATTTAGCTTTCATTCTTTTAAGGATGTAAGATTTGTAATGCAGCTTGTGAAGCTCCTCATACTTGGACATCGACTTATAATAAATCGGATATTTGGTGTGTAGAATTGGGGTTGAAATTTTTCTATATAATGAGATATATCTATGAAAATATAACTTTACAGAGGAATAAATAGAGATAAGTTGACAAATGGTGCTTGGTCGTGGGTTGAGGGTGGGGACTTGGTGATTGTTCTTGATATTATTTTTCCTCTTTCTGAGAGAATCTGGCCGATGAATCTTAGTGCTGCTTCAGGCTTTCCTGGCCTCTCTATTAGAAATTTGCAGTTACTGGTAATCCTCTTGTTGTGTACCTACTCCCTACTCTCTGGCAAGGTTTGGCTGAAAGTACCAACAGATATTGCTTAATTGATTGTATGCTTTGGCATTTTTACCACAAATTTCATCGAATTGATTTAAGTTTGTATCCTTTCTTTTCTATTCAACAGTTTTTTCGCCCCTTTATTGTTGACCTTCTCATTATTAGTATTGTTTAATTTATAAATATGGTAGTGTGGGGTTTCTTCTCTGTGTCAATTTGTATCGATTTTCATCAACTTTGTGGTGGTTCTAATGTATAGTTGTTTTGCTTTCTCCATAGGCAATTCCTCCTGTCACTAGAATGGCACTCGGACACAATACTTGGGTGACTGTTCTTTGCCGAAAATTGAGAGATTGGTGGCATTGGGTAATCTATTGATCCGAATTCGGACAGTTTCTGATGTATGCATTCAGTAGAGCAATTTTTTACTACGGGGCCTGTTGATTCACCTGGTTTGGTGTTTTCATTACAGGTTGCCGAAGGAGATCTACCTATAGTTGCATCACATGGGTGAGTGGAAATGCATCTATAGAAAGTCGGATTATTTGTGCCCATACATGTGTATGGGAGACTCTGAAGCATGGACTCAACATGCGACACGACATGGATATGGATTCATTTTTTTTTGAAAAATACAGGACAAGACACGTAAATATATATATATATATATATATATATATATATATATATATACAATCTTTTGTTATTATCAAAAAGTTATAATACTAGTCTAGAACAAATAATATCAATCCAGCCAATGCGTGCCCAGACTTATCAAATAAATAAACCCTACATAAAAAGAAGCCCGTTCCATAATCAGGTTTAACCTAGCTGTAACCTCCACTACCTTCCTCCTCCTTTCTTTTTTTATCTACAACAAGATATAAACAGCCCCAACAGGTAGGGAAAAAAGCCCCGGCCCCAGCGTGTCCAACACGTGTCCTGAAGTGTCCCCAGCGTGTCCAGAGTGTCCGACTCGTGTCGGACGGGATACCTCATACGTGGCTTCGGGAGAGAGTCCATGCTTCATAGATGGGAGACACAAGTCATACACAATTTTTCTATTTTTATTAGTTTTGGTTTTGTTATAGGGCTGAAGTTGAAGTGTACAATGCACTTGATCCTGAGGTTAGAGTGGTGATTCTGAAGGCATTGTGTGATATTCGTGTTGAGGTACTAATATTCTGAAGTATAGACCTTATGACACATAGTTTAATGTGTTAAATTAGTTCACTCAAGTTAAATGCGTGTTTGTCTCACTTTGCAGCAAGATGATATTAGGAACTATATAGATGACTCGATGAAACATGGTGTCCACCTTTCTGCATTTCGTAAAGAACGCATAGGTGGAGATTCTCATGGAATCTCATATTGGTAATATGTATTTCTTTGCTGTGAATAATACATCAAATTTTGCTTTTGCGCTAGTATCATAATTTGGTCCTTAAGCTCCAGAAATGTTTTGTTTTTAACCTTTTTTTTCTTGAATTGTTGTTTTGCTACATATCTAATCTACTATGTATAATATAGGTATGAAGACGATCCCATGATTGGTCATCGATTGTACAGAGAGATACGGAAAGTTCAGGTGAAAAAGGGAAAAGGGAAGAATGTTCCGCCAATTCCTCATTCATCTTATCAATGGGAGGCAGTTGCAACTAATTTAGATGAATTCCTAGATGTTTCTGTGAGTTTTATTTTTTTCAGTACGTTGTATTGGTTTTGATATTCCTTCGGTTCAAAATTGAGCAAATGAGAAATATGCAGGAAGAAGAATCTTAAGGTAAATCAGGAGCTAAGTAGGGAATGGAAAGAATGAGAACACACAAAATCGAAAATACTTGGGAATGTTAAAGTCTGAAAAATACTTGAGATCGTATGTTAAAATGAAATAAATATTAAAATAGCTATTGTATTAACATATTCAATTTAATGGCAAAAACTTGCATGTTCCCCTAAGTTTCATTTGTTTTTTCAGTTTTTGGGGGATTTTCCAGTTTTTTAGTATTTTTAATTTTTCTTAGGACCTTTTTTTATTGTTCAATTGTTTTTCAGTTTTTAAGGTTATTTTTTAGTTGATTTATTTTTTTAGAGTTTTCTATTTATTGCACTATTTTATTTTTCAAGGGAATGTCTTATGGATCAAGATTCGTAAAACCGTCTCACAAGAGTGTCTCATACCTAATAAACCAATACTTAAATGATCTTTCCTTCAGCCGTTCTTTTTCTTTTTTGCATGATCCTTGATTATTTACTGAGTTGCTTATCTCCTTGGTGCTGTCTCAAACTTGGTAGCGTATTAAAGGTTTTCTCGTGAACGATATTCACTAGTTATTGAGGAAGGAAGAATTTCATGTGCCTTCTTGTCATTCTGAATCTGAATTAGACACCATTTTCTTGCAGGATAAATTGTTTTCAAGTAAAAGTAGAACAGAGGTTTCTGTCGGGAAGAAACTGAAAAACGGCATGCTTCCTGAGATCGAGAAAGTCCACAAGGTGGCCAATCCTTTCCCTCACCGAGTCAATGATTCTTTATCCTGCATTTGCTATATTTCAGATCTTATCCTCTTTCTTGAGTTCATCATGTCTCTGACCAAGATACAGTACTTGTCTTCTTAAGATATGCATGGATGGTTGTCTGTTGGTGTTGTTATTGTGCACTAAGATGTAGCTTTGTACAGAGGAAGGAGAAACAGTTAAAGAAACAGCATCGACAAGCACTTATGCTTGATAGCATGATAAACGCGGATCGTCTTGCTGCCGGACGCTCTCTTCGTGATAGAAAACCTGTCACTTATACTTTCGGTATGTATAGTCATAGTTCTTTTGTACATATCATTCTTTTATTGTTACTATTATTGCTATTATTATTTTAATTTGTTTGTTCTGCCCATCCCCCTCCCTCCCCCTCCCTCACCCCTCCCTCTCCCCTCTCCCATCCGCTCTTTCTTGGGGAGATTGTGGGCCATGTGGCATGATCATATACTACTTTGAAGTTCAAATAATTTTATGTATTGGTCTAATTGTCTGGTTACGATATTTGTATATCTATTTACTTGTTTTATTTGAATCTCCAGCACATTAGGCGCTCCTTCAAATATCCATCTCGACTTTTTTTCCCTTTTCAAATGATGTTCTTGATGTCTGTTTCAATGTGAGACCAACTGTAATTTCTGATCAGATTGTATGCTATTGTTTTTTGCGCGCAGATGATTATGACCGTTCAATTAATGAGGCTATAAAGGTCACCAAGTATGTAGCTTATTAGCACCCTGAAATTCTATGATACTTAAATTACATTTCCTTGCATATTCATTTGTTAATGATCATCTTCTTTATCCATCTGCTCATCATATCAGGAAGAAACTTCCATCGCCGGAACCTTTTGATAAAAGAGACCCTCATGTGCAAATCGAAGGCTCTACAAATGGCAGATGGAGTGGCCCTGCCCATTATCCCCGACACGACTCCTTCAGTGCTGTATCTCCGGGATCACTTGAGGATGAAGACGATGGTGATGATTTTTATGACGAGCAGAAAAGCGAAACATTGGAAAGAAGGTACACAATTTTATCTCTCCTGTTAAGTATATATTAATTTTGGTCTTGTAATATTTTGATTCCGTGCAATTTTGGTCTATAGGTTCCAAGCTGGTGCAGTTTTGGTTCTAAATAGCTGTTTCAGTATTTCGTTTATTTCCAAAATGCCCTTTAAAACCAAAATATCCAAAAAAAAAATACGTATGAGAACGTTATAGAACCGAAATTGCTACTGTGTGCAAGGGCAAAATCATCGATGATTGAAATTGCCACATTAAAAAGTTTTAAGGACAAATTTGCCGACTTCCAAGATTTTCCAGAGTGAAATTGTGCCTCAATTACAAATATATCTTTTAGGTTTGTATTTGTTTTTGACAAATTACACCCCTCAATAAATGCGATTAGTAAATATTAAATGCACATGACGGGGGTATTTTTGTTATTTGAAAGGTAATTGGATGTTTGTGTGATTAGCCTAAACCTTGGGGGTAGTTTTTATCAATTGTTTCTATGCACTTTGCACAAAACGTCTAATATTCTCCATCAATCTCTATAAATAACTCAACTCTTTTATGCCTCTAGCAACCGTAGAAGACAGAAGCCTCAGAGATATTCAGTGAAAGAGTTTGTCGAAGAAGTTTCAGATAACGATGCAGATTTCCATAGTGATGACGATATAGTTGGCGAAGTTGTCTATAATGATGAGTACTTAAGGAGCAGGAATAAAAAAAGGAAAACATCGAGTAGCTCGGAAAGCGAAGAAGATTATCATTTTGATGAAGAAAATCATGAAGATGAATACGATGTAGAGGAAGAAGAAGATGATGATGATAATGGGAGCTCAAATTCGGAGGACGATAGTGATAACCCTAATCCCCGTAAATTAAAATCATTTTCGGGCCGAACTCGGAGGGGAACTAAGTTGAGGTCTGTTGGTGAGCTTCAGTCGGGTCTTAGGCGGAGTAAAAGATCGAATAGAAACCAAATTAATTATAGCCAGTACGAAATGTCCGAATCGGAAAATGAATTTACAAAACCCGGAAATTCGGATGCGTTAGACGGGCACTTTAGTGATAGTGAAGATGGTGACGATGAAGAGATGTCTATGGGTAGTCGAGATTCCGAGGAGAATATTGATAAGGAAGAGATTCCCGAAAACGAGTCCCGAGAGGAGAATGTTGATGGAAAGCAAACGGGCCCTCCTCCGGAAGAAGAATCGAATAGTAGAGATCAAGAAGAAGGTGAAGATGGTGTACGAAAAAGACGGTTTCTTGATTTGAACGAGCTTGCACCGGGTTCCGGGCTCGACGATGGTCCCACACCGGCAAGAGATGAAGATGATGATGATGACGACTTTTAAAGTTGTTCGTCACAGGGGAGTCGGTTTGTACGATAAAATAAGCTTTTATGTTTCGTGGTGAAATCGTATGACAGAAGTGAAGTGGCTTATAGAGAGAAGTCTTCCTTGGCGAATGCAAAATTTACGAATCTTATGCTGTTTTGGTAAGTAGGTTCAAGTCTATATTTTTAGTTTGTGCCTACATTAGGGAGGAAAAAAGAAAATGATGGATGGGGAGATTTGATAAAAGTTTAAAATCACAACTCTCCCAATTCAGTCCATGTAAAATAAATAACCTTCTAACTGAGATTTGTAACGTAATTTATTCTATGCTTGATGCCGTGTACACTCGGTGTTACCTTATATGTCTCTCGGCTTTACCATAAATAAGTAATAAGAATTTGGAGGACCATTTGCAACCACCACCATAGTCGAAGTGTTCCGGCTATTATCTGTACAGAAAATAACACGTGGTCTGGTGCTAGTTGCTGCGCTGCCCCTCCAGTTATATAGCTTTGTTTTTCCAATGGTAAATACTTGTGTCGGATGGAGATCGAAATATTAATTCATTTTTTAGGGATTTTTTCCCTTAGATTTTTTAGTGTTTAGGGAATTCTGGTTCATCTTTCCCTTTAAGTGTTGAAATAGGCTAAATGTCCACATTCTTCACAACCAAAAATAAATAAAGCTCACAAATGCAGACCCTCCTATGGTGCCTGCTGTAAATGTCAATACATACATAAGTTCATTCTACGATCAAGAGTAGCGGTCAAGTGATTAAAACTCTCAAGTCCAAACCGTGATTACTATGAGCTCATTCTCCAATCGAGAGAATTGGTTTGCGGTCAAGTGTTTAATACTCTCAAGTAGAGGTGGGCAAAAAAACCGAAACCAAAATCGAAACTGAAATTGGAAAAAAAAACTGAAACTGAAACCGAAATCGGTCAAAACCAGTTTTTGACCAAAACCGGTTCGGGTTGGCTCAAAACCGGCGGTTTCTACCCGGTTTTCCATTTTCCCGTTAGAAACCGACCTGAACCGGTTTTTAGGGGAACCGGTTTCGGAAACCGGGTTGAAAAAACCGGTTTGAAACCGGTTTTTCTTGTGACCGTTATATGTCCGTTGCTTTCAAAAATCTGACCGTTTTTTGCCCTTTTTTTTTTACCATTTTGTCATTCCTAATCAACTATAAATAGCCTATTTGAGTTTTGGTTTAGTCACAATACTCAAACACTCTTCAAGTACTAAAAAAATTACAAAATTCTCGTTTCTCTCAATTCAAATGGCAACTCAATCTTCTTCCGCTTCCACGAATGCACCCGAGATTGTTGAAGTTATAGAAACAACCCAAAACCCAAAAAATTTGGTGTAATTTCAACCTCGTGAAATTGTCGGATGGGCAACTTAAGGCTCATTGTAAACATTGCGGTAAGTTTTTGAAACATGAATCCAACACGACGTTGAAGATGCATACCGACAAGTATTGCGAAGGACTAAAATCCGTTCCGGAAGCCGGTCAAGCATCTATGTCACGAGAGGGGGGGTCTTTTTGCATACGAGGCGGAGCGGTGCCGACAACAATTTGCAAGCTACGTGATTCAAGAAGGTTTGCCGTTCAACCACTTCGATAACCCTCGATTGACTAAGGTAATTCAAAATACTCTTCAACCGCGATATAAACAAGTAAGTCGTGCTACTCTTAGACGTGATTGTATTAAATTATGGAAAAAGGCTAAAATAGAACTAGTAAACGGTTTTGCAAACTTAAATACAAATGTAAACTTAACAACCGATGTTTGGTCGACACCTCATGGTTTGCCCGGTTCATACCTTTGTGTTACCGCACATTGGATTGATCCTGATACATGGCTAATGATGAAGCGTACGATTGCTTTTGAAAATTTTGAGTACCCTCACACGGGTCAAAATTTATTTCATATGTTACAAAATGTAATAAATAACTTTAACTTACAAGAAAAAGTTTTTTCGATCTCATTTGATAACACGTCTAATAATACAAACGCGGTAAAAATATTAACATTAACATATAAACCGCCTTCGAAAGGTATTTCTTATCATAGTCGATGTGTTGCACACATTATAAACTTGGTTGTGCAAGACGGATTAGCGGTACCCGAAATAAGTTTGGTAAAAGACGCTTTTAAAAAAATGTTACAAGATATATTTTGTTCAAGTAAAGCTAGATATAAACAATATATGAAATTGTGTAAGGATACGAATTCTATTTTTTTAACCCCTAATTGGGACGTTCCTACAAGATGGAATTTGACTTATAAAATGTTTTGTTGTGGTTTACGCCAACGTGATACTTTACAACTTTTTCATGATGAACTTGCGAATAGGACGAGTAGGGTTACACCATTTACGTCGGAACAATGGGATATTGTTAGAAAAATAAGCGAATTGCTCAAAGTTTTTAAAAACGCAACAACTTTATTCGGGTGTTTATTATCCCACCATTCATTTGGTACTTAATCAAATTTATTTAATGTGTCCAAAATTAAGCGACTACGAATTAAGTGGTGATTTATATGAAAAAATGGTTTCGCCCATGAAAGAAAAACTAGGAAAATATTTCAAAGAAATGCCACCGGTAATTACTTGTTCCGCCGCCTTGAACCCATGTATGAATATTAGCGGGGTGGAACTACTTATCGACAAAATCTCTATTGATTTAGAGTTGCATAACGAAAACGTTTTCTATTCAAGAGATGCAAAAGTCATTTTTAACAAAAATTTCAAAGATTTATTCGGGGTTTATTTTAAAAAGTATGGTTCAAGAAATGATTATTCAAGTTCGTTTTCATCATCATTTTCTATTTCTACTAGAGCGGATCCCATGCTTAACTTATATAATAGTTTAAGAGAAGAAAATACTAAACGGGTTAGGGGTGAGAGTGACCAATCATCGACTAGCGAATATGGGAGATATATTGGAACCGATTTTTTATCCACTATGGGACCCCATGAATTCGCAAATTTTGATATTTTGGCTTGGTGGAAAGGAAGGGAAACTCAATTTCCCGTTCTAACCGCTATGGCCCGAGATTTACTAACCGTCCAAGCTTCTACGGTAGCTTCGGAATCCGTTTTTTCTCTTAGTGGCAGGGCATTATCTATACGAAGAACAAAACTCACACCGGCATCATTGGAGATGTGTATTTGCTTGAAGGATCACTTGAACGCATCCGAGCGTATACAACACACTCAAAGTCTTTAAGGAGAACTAGACATTGAACAAGAAATACACAATATCGAGGTGGAAGAAGGTTTTGCAATCTCACTCTCCGATGAAGAAATTGCTCTCGATGAAGCTTCGCGCGAGGCTAGCTCCGAAGAAGATATCACTCTCGATGAATAAAAATTTATGTTTTAAATTCTAAATGTTTGAATAAAAGTTGATGTTGTAATGAGTTTATTTAATAAAAGTTTATGTTTTAAATTCTAAATGTTTGAATAAAAGTTGATGTTGTAATGAGTTTATTTAATAAAAGTTTATGTTTTAAATTCTAAATGTTTGAATAAAAGTTGATGTTGTAATGAGTTTATTTAATAAAAGTTTATGTTTTAAATTCTAAATGTTTGAATAAAAGTTGATGTTGTAATGAGTTTATTTAATAAAAGTTTATGTTTTAAATTCTAAATGTTTGAATAAAAGTTGATGTTGTAATGAGTTTATTTAATAAAAGTTTATGTTTTAAATTCTAAATGTTTGAATAAAAGTTGATGTTGTAATGAATGGGTTTATTTAATAAAAGTTTATGTTTTAAATTCTAAATATTTGAATAAAAGTTGATGTTGTAATGAGTTTCTTTAATAAAAGTTTATATTTAATGTATAATGGTTTATTTAATAAGAATATATTACTTTTTAAAATTTTTTTTTTTAAAAAACCCGGTTATAACCGGTTTTTTCTACCCGAATCGGTCTCAAACCGACCCAAACCGGTTAATATAGGGTCGAGTTTTTACAGTCCTCAACCCAACCCGACCCGAACCGATTTGGTCAAAAAACCGATTCCCAAAATACGACCAAAAACCGGTTCGATTTTAAAACCCGAACCGATTTCAATAAAAACCTGATTTGTACACCTCTACTCTCAAGTCCAGAGCTGTAATTTCATCCCCACCACTTCTCTTCAGAATATAATACTAAAAAAAGAGGAAGGATAAAGTGGGCTGTACAGTCTCATTCTTCATCTTCCCAACGGAAACCAGAAAGACTGTCGAAAGGACGACAAACGGAAATACTACATTTCTGAAGCCGCATATATCTTCAAGAGTAAAGTAACCTGGATTTACAACATTATCATACTATCACTGCAAAAAAATTTCGTTCGTTCCATATTCAGACAGGTCCTACTATGTTATTCGTAAACGCACATTGGACAACAGGAGTTTGTCATCTCATGTTGCAACACACAGGCTTTCCTAGCTGTCTTAGTTTGTTCCAGAGACAGAGCATCTGCCTTGGGGACTGATAGTGAGCCGTAATGTAGTCTTCTATGCATCCAAACTGGCAGAATTTCAAGCTGTGAACGTACTCAACGGGTCTTGTGCTATTCACCTTCTCCACCCACATTCCCACACTGACGTCTTCCATTTTAAACAACTGCAAATTAAAAAATTATCATCATTTCTTTCTTCAGAAAATGACGGTCTTAAAAGTGTACTTAGAGGGGCATGCTTAAAAAGGCTTTACCCTTAAATTGTGTTTCTCAAAGTCCGAAAGAACAGAGTTTGCGATGTCGGATGAGATAATGTAGCCCGGCCCATTCGCATAGGTTGGATAATCTTCCTCTGGCCATTCCTGAGCCATCGAAAATTAAAAAAAGACGAACATTCTTAGACACTCTTTACCATGTAATAATGTACTCCCTTCTTCCTGCTATAGGTTACACGTTTGACTTTTTTTTTGTCAAACTCTTTTTTAATCTTGACATTTATGAAAAAGTATAGTAATGAATTATGATGTGACATTATTAGAGATAGATTTTTCATGATTCGAAAAGATTATGATTTTATAATTTTTATAATTATAAAATTATAAACAGTCATGGTCAAAGTAATGTTAGTTTCACCAAAAAAAAGTCAAGCGGGAAACTTAAAAACCAAATGAAGGGAGTAAATATTTTCAATCACAAAGTCTACGAGTGGAAACCCCAAGAGCATGTAGAGCTCGTGAAACAAATCCAACCATGAGAAAGTGATTTACTCTCATCTATATTTTGAAATTTCATTTTCAGTTAAAAAATTATCTCATATTGAAAAATATTAACCAAGGAATAAAAGAGCAAAAGTTAGTATGAACCTCGTATGTGACAGCCCATTTACCACTACGCAGAGGCTTATGATAGTAATTTATATTTCCAATATACAAGCTCCTTCCTTCTGGAACTTTCTTCGCTTCGTTAATAATTGCGTCTACCCTCACGAATGTGTCATCGTCACCCTTCATAATATACTTTGCACGTACAGTCCGCACCTGCAACCGAAACATGAACCAGTTGTTAATACAAGCAGGCAAGAAAAAAAAAACTCACATGCACAAATTTCTCACCCCGTATTCGAAGATTGCAACAGTTTTCAGAACAACAAGGTCATAGTTGTCCATGTACGGTACTATAACAAGGTCTCCGAAAAATTCAGCTTCTCTCTTTACTTCTACGTTTACTTCCTTTCTTGCATTCTGTCAAACATGGTTTCATAATTAGCACCAACAGCTTAAAACTAATGATCTTTTTAATAAAAAAACTCGAAACTAAAAAAAAAAAGACTTTTTTACCCACCAACGCGACAAAGAACCGGACAACAACGTTTGATGATTTAATTAGCTTGTGCTGCATCCAAGATTTCCTCACAGCCATTCGTTCAGCAAAGTGATTGCCAGCAGAAAGAATACCAATGAAAATTTCGATTGGGCCGGATGGATTCGGAGGAGCTTTCCATACCTCGGACAAATCAAGATGTCTCTGAGGATCAAAACTCGGGTGCGATGTCGGCAAGGAAGCAGCAAAAATAGAATGAATATCAATGTCCCCATTCAACGATAACCCGGTGGCATCATCAAGAGTAAATCCCTACAAATATATTAAAAAAAATCTTAAGCATTTTGTGGAAATTTATTAGACTAAAAGCATCATTTCACTCACAGTGCGATATGGAAATGAGGTGACATGTCGCCCGTCAACATTAACATGGTAACCTTCCAGGCCAGCACTGAGAGTGAGCACAAATAATTTGCCTTCCGCAAAAGGGAACGGCCAATCAACAGTGACCTTCTTAGTCCGTCCTATTAACCGATTTAGCCACCATGCCGCTTTTGATTCCTCTGACCCATTATCATCATCTCGTACCCACTTTTCGCATTTCACCAAATCATCAACTGCAGAAAGTTCAAAGAAACGGGCCATGATTCACAGTGCCATAACACAATTACTGCATAATAATCAAAAGAAGCAAGTCGTTAAACTGCATATAGCATAGATTAAAGCTCAATGCATCGGCAAGGTTATGATTAACCCCGATCCCAATTGGAAAATCAATTACAGGTCTTTCTTGATAGGAGATTTGTTGCTTAAAAATGGGAATATAACCAGATATAGGAAAACCATCATTCAATATAATTTGTGACCCCCTACTTTTGGAATAAAATTCCACCCCACCCCACCCCCACCCCCACCCCTGAAAATTGCTAGTAAAGGACATCAAACCTCACCCCACGTTTACCTAACTTAACACATCCACATATATACCTTAAAACAGCACCATAAGAGTTAACACGATAAATGCAGCCTATATAAGTCATCAATCAATTCCATTTTGCTGCTAAAAGGTTAAAAAAGAGCAAAATACTTGGCTCAACCAATTCATCAAACACATAGCATGCAAACACATAGTTCAATCCCTTTCCACTCACCAGTCTCCTCATCGGCATGCGATTTCCAACCTTCACACCGCTGAGATGTCCCCCACTGCATCCTGTAACAAGTGTTTTGCTCGATCACAGGCTTACCACTCCAATCCCCTTTCAACCTCGGGTTAAAATGCAAAATCCTCGGCGGATCCTCACCTTCCACCGTCTTCAAGCCCTGTAACTCCATCATAAACTGCGAGACCATCACATATTGCCCCTCTTTCAATAGAGAAATCTTCGGGTCGGTCTCAGCGTGGGCCTCCCTCGGTTTCCCCACCACCGTCATGTGCGAACCCAGCGTTAGCCCACAGGGCAACACTATTATTCTCCCATTTTTTGAGAAGTCATCGCCACTAACAGATATCGAGTGCGGGCACAACTCAGACTTACTGCTTTTGCGACTGAATTGTCGATCAGTACTGTTCTTGTCGGCTAACTCGAGCTCTTGCCAGATCTTTCCGCCGATTTCCAGAGCGTCTTTTGCGGATTTCAAAATCCCGCTGTCGAGGATCGAATTGTGAATTCCGGCGGTGAAATTCAATCTCGAAAGCAGTGCTGGAGAAATTTCTTTGATTTTCCTTTCGGATATTGATCGATACGGGAGGTCAAGAGGGCGAAGGGGGGCATCTTTATCCTCTATGCTTTCCTCGCTTTCGAGCACGAAGGGCTTTGAATTTAAAAGCCCATTATTACCACTACTGCTGAACAACCGTTCTTGAGAAACTAAACTAAATCCATTTTTGAAGACGAAGGGGACTTCGAAACAGACGAAGAGTATGTACAGAAACGCGAAGAGGATTAGCATGCGGATTGATCTCTGCCGGCTCACTGAGAACAACAGGTCTAAGCTAGCCCTTTTCATCTTTTTTCTTCTTTTTTTTTTTTCGATTTCTGTGGCAAATGAAACTGATATATGGTTTCAGCTCCAATTCAATAACAGCTTGTGATCATTAAAAGAAAGGTTTAGAGGAAGAAGATGTCTGTCGTGGTGAAAAAAAAAAAGATGAGTGGGCTCTTTTTTTTGTACGTTGCGAAACGGCACAAAGAAACCCCAACTGAAGCAGTAAAGGGAAGAGAGAAACGTTAGGTCAGCAACACATAGCTGCAACCGCGTCTAGAGAGAGAGAGAGAGAGAAGTTTAGATACATAGCGTGTATGTATAGGCAGAGAGAGGATTTGGCTGGGGGTGGGGGGTGGGGGGCTGGGGGGTTGGAGATTCCTGTGGGGTCGGTCACTTTTGTAGTTTGATTAGTGAGAAAAAATACTTTTAGATTCAAAAAATTTCCTTTTTAATAACAAGAATTTATTTACTCTCAATAGAATATTTTTGGAATGAAAAATAGACCAACACTAAGGGTGGTGGCAATGGTCACCCATCTACCCCCATCTACCCTCACTCCCCACCAATAACATTCTTCCAACTCATCCAACCCCCAATCTACTCCCACTCTACCCCCACTCACCATTTTTTAGTGGCAATTGTGCCTCATCTACCCTCACCACTTTTTTTTTTTTACCTTTTTATATTAAAAATTTTATCAAACAATTTAATAAAAACACATAATATTTTATTTTTACTTAAAAAGAAATTACAAAACACTTAAAAAAATTACATAATACTAAAAAAAAAGAAATAATACTTAAAAAAAATTAGATCCTAAAAAACAATATAATTAAAAAACATATTAAAAAACATTTCTAAAATATATATTAAAACAATTACTTTTATTAATTTTATATTATTAAAACAAAACATTAAATATCCATCCATTACTATATTAAATAAATATATATAGATAATTACTTTTATTAATAATAATATATATAATCTTTATAGCTGTATATATGAACCAACCTTCCTTTCTTCTTCGTCTCTCCCCACCTGCAAATACATACATATATAACATTTATAACACACACACACACACAACTTGTAAAAACACACACACACACACACACGCATGTTTAACCCCCTTCCCAACGGTCCTCTCCTCTACCCCCACTCCTCTTCACGCGACTAGTTTACCCGGGCTCTTCCTACCCTCACCGTACCTGGGTGGGTGGCGGTGGTGTTCACCGTCCGGGTACCTCTTACCCGCACCACTTCACCGCACCGTTGCCACCACCCTAACCATTGTTAATTAATAGAGTATGAACAGTTATCAAAATAACGTTAAAAGTGACGATACATGCAACATGCAACCCAATAATATTATTATTATTTATTAATATTCCACTCCAGCCTAAGCAATGAACATGTTTAGATTCACAAGGTACAATCACTGTTTCCTTTTGAATTTTAATTTTTACCTTTTCTTTAAGCATCTTATTTGACAAAGAGATTATTTGTTAGCCACAAGATATTTTTTGAATTATTAATCAACAGTTTTTTTCTGTACCATTTTTTATAATTCAACTTCAAGTCTTATATATAACTATGTCTGAGGGACTATTCTAAGTCTTCATCGACACGCATATACCTCGGGGAACATTTTTGATAAAGGCAACGTTTGAACACCTGACCTCCACCTCACACATGACTGTATAATCAAGGTGACAGCCAATGGACCAAGTCCATTTGTTTGTACGATATTTTTATCTCAAAAGATAAGGGATATCTAGCATTTTTGTTGCTCTCCAGAATGATAAAGATTGTCCTCCATGTAGCAACACAAGTCTTTTCTAACACGCTTTCTCTTCACCCACGTGCATCCTGACAAATTTTCTAGGGGATCACCCATCCCATAACTACTTCAAGCCAAACATGCTTAACTTTGGAGTTTCTATGAAATAACTATCAGGAAAAAATGCTTCTTGTTAGTATGAATAGTCCAAATTACTTCATTTAACCATTTCACAGTAGAATCTCATAGGTCGAATTGCAAGCCGCGTGTGCCGTATTTTTAAACTCATGCAGGCAGGATATGGATTAAAGCCCAATAATTTTTTAGAAGTTTAGAGGTAAAACATGTAAGTACTCGTAATATCACAATTACCTACACTCAGAGGCAATTCAATAGCAAACAATACGAATGCATTGGAGAAACTAACCGAAGAAATGCTCAAGGGATGAGCCAAGCCCCTGTCAAGTCCATGTGACCGTACAGACAAATTTTTACTATGTTTAGGTTATATTTTGCATGTTTCCCAATTTTTAAATATATAAATATAATTATGCTCCTACAAATCTGTTCCTGTAACACTCTCAAAATTATCTGAATTGTTACATCATCGTAAGCGTTGCATTGGAATTCGCCAGGCTAAACATTACTTCTCAAAATTATTTTCAAAATATTTTACAAATGTTGCCCGAAGACCGTATAAATTGCTTATTGAAAATATGTGACCACATGTCATCGAGAACAAATTTTCACAAACACGATCAGAGAATCAATTTATCAAAACAGATAAACTTTCACAAAAAACTTTAGAAGAATAACGGAACCAATATTTAAAACATAATAGCAATAAATAATAATTCATTCAAAAAATAATTACGATTCCCAACCAATATGGCGTATCTAGTATCAGCCAAGATCCTCGTCTTTTCACGACCATTTCTAGATCGCTCACTAATGCCTATAAAATAAGTCTCACTATGGAATCAGTCGTAATGTTCAATGGATAATAACATTCACAACACAAGAACATAAATGCTGAAGTGCCATGTGAATGATCTTATATCATTAACCATTCTGTCTGAAACATAAAGTTACTTCATCTCCATTAACTCCAAAACTCACAACAATTAAAAACATACCTCATATCCGTTATCTCATAGCTCAATACAAACTGATGTGAACCTCATATAAGTTAGTCCCATAGTATCAAACAACTGAAACAAACGACCGCACAAAAAAAAATCAAACAAGTGTAACAAACTACCTCGCAATTCACCTTAAACCATATACATATCTCAACATCACAACATTACTTATAACATACATCCGACCACATTCATAATTCGATGTCACAAAAATACTCATAAAACCCAGTATCACAATCATCAACATACCTTACCATATGTTCCAACCATCAATATACATCATTTACTTTCGATGTCATTCTAGCCAAGTATCATATATATATATATATATATATATATATATATATATATATATATCAACATAAAAACAATATTTTCCGACTCGTTTTTTCGTCCCGAATTCAAAAATAATATTTTTCTAATTTTTTATATTACACAATTAAATCAAAACCAAGCCAAACCAAACATACCCAGTATATCCCTCTCAGAGCAGGGTCTGGGGAGGGTAAGATGTACGCATACCATGCCCCTACTTATTACGGTAGGGAGGCTGTTTCCGTGAAGACCCCCAGCTTAGTGCACAGCAGAATCTTGTGTGATAAATACAAAGGAAAACAAATGATTCGAAAAAGCTCGAGACCATACCTGAGCCCATGGCTTAATCCACATGGGACTTACCTAAGAGGAATTTGGCTACTTCGAAGAACTCTGCTCTAACAAAAGAGAGGTTGACTCTGCGCACAGCTCCCTGTCACAAATACACCACACGCAAATACAATAGGATAAAATATACAATAAAAGTAAAAATGCAATGCTCTAGGTCAAAGCTAACCGAGACAACCCAACCCTGAGGCTCTCAACTACAAAGACTGCTCCCTACAAAAGAATCCACAACTCGATCCGCGCCTCCAAGCGCACCTATCAATGATCATGGTCTCGGAAAGGTTTAAGGCCTTCAAATCTAATCTCGATTGCTCCTCCCCTCCTGGCCCCGCCTCCTCCTCTCCCCGACAACCAATAAACTCTCGACCCTCCTCACCGAGCAGATGCCCGCTCCCGCGGACGTGGCCAAACCATCTCAATCTCCTTCCCTAACTTTGTTGAAATGGGCGCCACTTCCAGTAGCGTCGAAAACCCCGTTCGCGATTCTATCTAACATTGTGCGACCACACGACCAACGTAACATTCTCATTTCAGCCACTTCCAACTTGCTCTCAAGCGACTTCTTCATCGCCCAACATTCGGAGCCATACAACATTGCCGGCCGGATTGCCGCTCTATAGAATTTACCCTTCAACTTTAGAGGGACTTTCTTGTCGCACAGGACCCCTGTCGCTGCTCTCCACCTTAGCCACCCCGCCTTGATGCGATGCGTGACATCATCTTCACACTCACCTTCTTTCTGAATGATCGAACCCAAATACTTGAACTTATCCGTACGGGGTACGATCTGATCCGCAATCCTTACCTCTACATCTTCCTCGTTGGCCTCACCACTAAAGTTACACCAGAGATACTCGGTCTTAGACCGGCTCACACGCAAGCCCTGGGATTCTAACTTAGCCCTCCAAAGCTCCAACTTCGAGTTCACCTCCCTCCTCGACTCCGCCACTAACACAATGTCGTCAGCAAAAAGCATGCACCACGGGATGCCATCTTGAATCCCTCGCGAAATGACGTCAATGATTAGAGCGAAGAGAAGAGGGCTTAGCGCCGACCCCTGGTGTAGCCCTATCTCAACCGGAAAATACTGGGTGTCACCAACTGGGGTCCTAACGCACGTCCTAGCTTGGGAGTACATGTCTTGGATCGCCCTAACGAACGGCAACGACACCCTCCTCTCTACTAGGCTCCTCCAAATAACATCGCGCGGAATGCTATCATAAGCCTTCTCTAGATCTATTAACACCATATGGAGGTCCTTACGCCGCTCTCTAAACTTCTCCATAAGGCGTCTGACGAGATGAATGGCCTCAGTCGCGGACCTCCCCGGCATGAAGCCAAATTGGTTCTCTGAGATCATAACTTCTCTTCTAACCCTGAATTCCACCACTCTTTCCCAAAGTTTCATAGTATGACTGAGGAGTTTAATACCCCTATAGTTACTACAACTATGAGCATCGCCTTTGTTCTTGAAAAAAGGCACGACAATACTATGCCTCCACTCTGTCGGCATCTTAGAACCTCTGAGGAGGATGTTGAACAGCTCTGCTAGCCACTGAACTCCGACTTCCCCCAGACAAAGCCACACCTCAATAGGGATCTGATTCGGACCTACAGCCTTAGCTCTACCCATTTTCATTAGGGCACCCTTTACTTCCTCCTTGCTGATGCCCTCACAGGAACTAAACGAACGAGCAGAAGATAGACTAATTCCTTGCACCACCGAGTCACTACCTCTAGCCTCATTTAAAAGTTCGAAAAAATACCTATTCCACCGCTCCTTAATAGCCACATCGTTAACACTTGGCCCAAATCATCCTTAATAAACTTAACGGGACCCAGGTCGCGCCGCCCTCTTTCCCTAGCTTTCGCTAGTTTAAACATAGCATTCGCTCCTTCTTTGGTGTCTAGGTGCTTGTACATCTCCTCGTAAGCCTCACCTTTAGCCTTATCCACTGCCTTCTTAGCCTCTCTTTTCGCCACCTTGTACGCTACAATCTTCAAGATTCTCTCCTCCCCAGCACTAACCGACAAAAGTTCCTTAAATAGCGCTTGTTTTGCCTTAACCTTTGTTTGGACCTCCTCATTCCACCACCATGCCTCCCTAGGTCCACTAGACCTGCCCGAAGAAACCCCTACCACCTTCTCACCCACTCTCCTAATAGCATTGGCCATGCTGGTCCACATAAGGTTAGCATCGCCCCCACGCAAAAAGCCTCCTTCGCGGGTCAGAGACTCCTTGAATACTGTCGCCTTCTCACCCTTCAGATCCTTCCAGAGAATCCTAGGTCTAGCTTCTCTAGCCCTGCTAACAACACGACCTCCCATGGATAAATCCATAGCCAGCAGCCGGTGTTGAGAAGCACAAGCCTCGCTCCGGAACACCTTGCAGTCCACGCACGCCCTAGCATCACGACTGCGCAAAAGAAGGTAGTCAATTTGCGTGTTGTGCCCCCCACTACTGAAGGTGATGAGGTGCTCAGCTCTCTTCTGAAAAACAGAGTTAGCAATTACCAACTCATGCGCAGTGGCAAACTCCAACAGTGCGGAACCTCCCGCATTCCTAACTCTGAAGCCGAAACCCCCATGCGCACTATGATAACCATCCACCTCCTCACCAATATGCCCATTGAAATCGCCCCCCAAAATAATAAATTGATCGTCCAGAATACACCCGACCAACTCATCTAAACAGACCCAAAAAGCTTCCTTATCAAGCATACCCAAGCCAACATGAGGGGCATACGCACATACCACGTTAACCACCTTCTCCCCAACCACCACTCTAACGGACATAATCCTATCATTACACCTCTTCACTTCCACGACGTTGTCCTTAAGCTCCTTAGACAAAAGAATGCCCACACCATTGCTCGAGTTAGCAAGGCCTGAATGCCACAATTTATAACCGTTCACCTCCATGGACTTCGCCCCCTTCCACCTAGTCTCCTGAATACAAGCCACATCAACCCTTCTCTTACCCAAAACATCCACACGCTCCAAAAGCTTACCCGACAAGGTACCTAAATTCCAACTACCAATCCGCAAACAGCGCGACATCGACCAACACAGAACACAAACGCACTACGAAAAATATAATGGGGTGGTGAAAACAAAAATGAAAATATGATGAGAATGAGAAAGACAATTTAAAAGCAATCAAACCGCATACAAATCCAAATATGTAGTAGATATATAGCTGACGAAAATGATATTTAACAGAAAAGTACAATGATACCAGACTTCGACACGCCTTGGTGGGGGAGAAGCCGCTGGAGCTGGAAACCGAGCGACTCCTAGACACCACCCTTCGAGACGACTTGGAAAAGAGGAAGTCTTCGAGAGGATACCGAGCAGCTTGAAAACCGGCACGAGAACATGCAATACAGACAGCTATATGCTATACTACTGTTAGATTGAAGGGGAGGGAATGAATGCAGCGTTGAAATAATATTTTTCCGGCGATACGCCGGCCAGAAATGGCCAACAGCAGCGCTACAGGAGTTAGGGTTCGCGGATCACCGGTTCACATGGAGGGTGCTTTCCGTCGACCCTAAACAATTCATTCGAATTATTCAAAAGACCAGAACATACCGGGAAAACGAGTACCAAATCGAGCGGAACAGATTTGCAGCGGACAATTACAGATCTTAATAATTCACCACCGTAATGCAGAAGTCAGACCGATTAGACCGATTATCCACACTACCTTAGAGAAAAACTAAAGCGAAAATAAAGACAGCGATGTTGAAGCAGGAAACCCTAGAAAACGGAGGGTCGCAGGCGCAGTAATTTCAGAGTGAAGAACTACTTGATGAGGCCAACTCAAGATCAAAACAAATTGACAAAGCCACAAGACTGAGAAGAATAGAAGAAGCAGATCCCAATTCGCAGAGCTGAGCCTATACAGAAATAGAGTGGAAATGGAGTCTGGATGATTTCTATAAAGAAAACGCAAAAAGCTTTCACCGCAAAATAATAATTAAAAAAAAAAATAATACTGTTGGAATGACAGTAAGATAAAGCAAAATAATAATCAAATGGACGGCGACGAGCAGAGATATCACGAGAATTGATTGCGGCGAATTTGCAGCGGGCGACGGAGAGTGGCAGCGGAGTTTCGGAAGATAAAAGCACAGTATTCATAGTGTTCTGGAATGATTTCAGAAGAGAATGGTCAAGAGCTACACAATTAAATCAGTTTTTTAAAAGAAAAATAGATTTATATTGTAACATAAAATCATGAGAAATAATTTTTAGATGAACAATTAAATATTAACAATTAAAAAAATTATGATTCTAAATCATAAAAAATAATCAAGCATTCCAAATGCGAATATCGAATATACGATCGCATAAACCTTGCTCCGATACCAGCGGAAAATAAACCGGTCCAACCGGATAAAACCAAACCCCAAAACGGATCGATCAAGCATCGTATAAACGAATATAAAATTGACGAAGATAAATTAAGAGATCATACCCTCGCAGACCTTTGATAATATCTTCCTGATTCCGAGCACAACACGAATCCAATCAAACGAGCCTTTGGGAATTCCCGAGCACCGAAAGCACCGTGCCTCTACGCAGTGGCGGATCCAGAATTTTCTAAGACTGGGGGCACAATTTGTATTACCGTAATAAAAAAATCAATAACGAAGTACAATATCATGATAAAGGTGAAACAAATTATATTTTAAAGTTGTTCTCTACGAAATTTCATCTTTTGAAAGCGATTCATTACATCTTCATTCGTAACATCGGCAAGTCCTTCTTTTTCAACGGTACAAATTACACAATCGTTCAAATAGTCTTTAGAAATTCGATTGCGCAAGTCTGACTTCACAAGTTTCATTGCAGAAAAGCATCTCTCAACTGTTGCAGTTGCAACCGGCAAAACCAATGCGAGCTTCAATAATCGATATACCAAAGGGAACGCAAGATGTTTTCTTGTTTCCACCATCACTCTAGCAAGACCGGATATATCTTTCAAGTTAGCAAATATATCATCTTCTTGCACATTATCAATATAGATGTGAAGTTCATGCTCGAGAGTCATCCTTTCCACACAACTAAAATCATCTGGATAGAACTCGACCATCTTCAGTAACTTTGATGGGTCAAAGTCATGAAATGAATTATCCGGATTCAATGCCGCCATACAAATAAGCAAATCAGAACTTACCTCACTAAATCTGTCACCAAACTCTTGAATTTGCATATCCACAACCGTATTAAAGCAATCAAACTCATAATAGTGCTGATAGGTGATAATGGTCTTTTGTCTTCGATTTTTCGGATTCACATAATTTTCCTCCATATTCAACATTTCAATATCATGTTTTTCACAAAAAGAAGAGATCTTCTTCAAAAGTGAAGAAAACCCATCAACTCTAAACTTTTGCAACTGTCGCTTGGTTGATTTCACCAATGAAATAGCATTCAGGATATCTTGATCTTTTCTTTGAAGAGCTTGTGACAATAAATTTGTGCACCCCAAAATGTGCAACATCAAGTGAAAATAAAACACAAAATTAAATGATTTGAAATATATCTGAAGACCATTTGCTTGACGTTGACTAAAAGCATTATCGCCTTCCTCTTCAACATATTCAAGCACCTCAACAACAATTGGAAACAAATCAACCAAACGCAAAAGTGTTTTGTAATGAGAACTCCAACGCGTATCTCCAGCTCTACTAAGAGAAAGCTCTTGGTTTAACCCACTTCCAGTTTCAAGTTCACCACTACCAATAGCTTCTTCCAATTTCTCTTTTTGACTTTCTCGAATCATATCTTTTCGCTTGCAAGAAGCACATACCACATTCATCACAACCGCTATCATGTCGAAGAAGTTTCCAACGCCAAGGTGTTTTTTTGCAACCGCCACAACAACTAACTGAAGTTGATGAGCAAAACAATGAACATAATATGCTGAACTATTCTCTCTCATGATTAAAGGTTTCAAACCATTGAATTCACCACGCATATTGCTTGCTCCATCATAACCTTGACCTCTAACCTTTTTCAAACTTACTTTATGTTCAGCAAATAATGATTCAATGGCAGATTTAAGAGATAAAGCATTTGTCTGTTTCACATGAACAAGACCAACAAATCTTTCCTTAACAATCCCACATGTAACATAGCGTAAAACCACGGCCATTTGTTCCTTTTTAGACACGTCACTGGACTCATCAACTAACAAAGTAAACACATCATCACCAATTTCGTCAAAAATGTGTTTGAGTATTTCTTGTGCAAAATAATTGATAATGCCTTTCTGAATACTTGGAGCTACTATTTGATTATTCCCTGGAGCATTTCCCAATGTAACTTTACGAACAATCTCATTTTGATTCCGAATAAGTTTGATTATTTCCAAAAAATTTCCTCTATTAAGAGACTTTTCCGACTCATCGTGACCACGAAAAGGTAATTCTTGATTCAACAAATATCTACAAGCATCAATTGAAGCATTTAATCGAACTCGATACTCATTTTTCGCGGTATCACTATGTTTATGAAAGGCAACGGCAATGGATCGATCTTGTCTCATTAAATCTTCACAATTCTTAAATGCTCTATTGTGGAAACTATTAACATCACCCACATGAAGAGCAAGCCTCTCCGTTTTATTCCAACTATTAAAACCTTCTGACACAAAAGCATCACTCCCACCTTGTTTTCCAAAATGATCTCTAAACAAGTAACAACACAAGCAAAAGGCTTTATCTGCTTTCACACTATACTCTAACCAATTACCAAATTGATCAAACCAAGACGGACAAAAACGTCTCCCCTTATTTCCTATCATTTTTCTTGGAAAGTCATGGCCACGTGGTTGACAAGGTCCTTTAATCAAATATTTCCGCCTTATTTCATCTCTTTGATTAGGATGATACTCTAAAATTCTTTTTCTTTCGGATGGATCCCAAGGAAGATCATCCAAATCAATTTCCGTAGGCATCAAAAGAGTAGAACTAGGTTGGAAAATATTATCTGCACTTGAAGATCCGGGTGTCGATATTTTTCTTTTTAAAATCTTTCTATTCTTTCTACAAACCCTAAAAATTAAAATTAACAATAAATAAATTAATTTTGTACATACTCTACTAATGATTAGTATTGACAATTAACAAACAAAAAATTTGTATAAATACCTCAAACTCAAAGGAAAAAAAATTAGCAGCACACTCCAATCGGAAGGAGAGAGAGAAATACCTAAAAATGAGTCTGGTGGGTTGGGGCAGGACGGACGGTGATTTTTCGTCGGGGTGCTGCGTGCTGGGCGGGCGTCGGCAGTCAAAATCTTGAGCAGTGAAGCACAGAGGTAAATTCTAGAAATTTTGATGATTAAGTTTAAGTTGGTGGGTTGGGTGAGGGGGTATAGGCGTGACCCGTGGGGAATTGGGGATGCTGTTGGGGTGGTGAAGATGCATATATATATATATATATATATATATAAAAAAAACGCGCCTGTTGTCATGTGCCCTTAGAAAAAAAAGAAAGCTGTCCCACACTCCTCCTGCAGGTTAATAATAATATATCTATATATATATATATATATGCCTTTTTTTTTTCACTGGGGGCATGTCCCCCCCAGTTGTGAACGTGGGTCCGCCCTGTAATACCCGTAATTTCGATTTCCGGTAATTTCTTTTTTTCGGCGGAAGTCTATTTTGACGACTCGCTCATGACCGTTTCATCATTCTGAGAATGATTAATTCTACACTTTTTGTAATCCGAGTTTGTTTCGGTGTTGTTTTGTTGAGTTCCATGCTTTTTGGCAACTTTTCCGCACTTGAGTTCGATTCTTGCAAATCTCGTTCGAAACTGCTGTTTCGAGTTTCCCGTAAGTCCGTTTAACTTTTTTAGACGTGTTTTGAACTTCGGTTTGGGTATTCGATCACGTATCGTGATTTTCGGACGTTTTGGGCTATTTTCGTAATTTCCCAAAGTTTGGGGTAATTACTTTCCGTTGCCGAATTTCGAGCCTTCGGGTGGTCGGAATCGTGTGTTCTCTTAGTGCTTGAGTTCGTCTTTGCGAGTACTTCGTAACCGTATCTTCGATTCGTATTCAGGTTCGGGTTTCGGGGTCGTTCGGGCCATCGGAGTTGGGCCCGATCGAGTCATGGCGGCGATCCCGGGCCGGGCGGCCGGCGAGTTACGGCCGTTAGTGCTCGGCGATTCGTCGTAAGGCGATTACGTAGGTAAGGCCACGGCGATTACGTGCGTAACGGCGGCAGATTTAGAGGCGATGACTTCGGTTACGTCGTAAGCCTTGGCGATTACGTCGTAACTTTCGGTGAGCGGCTATTTAAGGCCCTGCAGTCGGGTTTTTCACCCATTTTCTCATTCTCTTTCTTCTCTTCCGCGGCTGTAGGCGTGGTAATCATGAAAAGATGTTGTTGGACAATCAATCCATGAAGTCTTGGAGTTCATATCATCAATCATCCATCCTATAACATCCTTTGATCGAGCGAATCAAGGTTAGATTTCTAGAAATCTAGTTTTGGGGAAATTGGGTATTTTGGTTGATTTCGTCCGTTTAATCCTTTTTAACTTAGGATTATGATGGATTGATGATTATTTAGATGTATTATATCATTTCCCTTGTTATTCCATGGTTGGATCGTATCGATTCGTTGTTTTGGTCGAGTTCTTGATCGACGCCTTGAAGGTGTCCGGTAGAATGTCATAGAGGGGTTTTCGGGCGTTCTACGATTATTCTTCATCGTATGATCGTTGATTTATTAATTGTATGATGTTAGGGTCGTGTTTCTTGCGAAGAAACCGTGTTGAACCATTCCGTTCGTCGTCGTCTTCCTTTTCGATAGCATCGGGCGTTTCGAAGCTTTCCGGTTGAGCCGTGTTCGTCGGAATACTTGCGTGCCGATTTCGAGGCAAGTACCTTATCCATACTATTCTTGTTTTGTGGATATGATAATTGGTAATCGTCTTGGTGTGTTTGTTTATTTGTTTGAAATGAGTTTTCAAAAGAATCGGCTAGCCTCGTTAAAGGCCCTCTTTCAAAACCGTGTGTGTTTTGTGATTAGTGTGTTTCATGAACGAGTATGTGAATCTTACGGATATGTTTGGTGTTGATGTTGCGCTTGATAATGCGTGTGTACATATATTATCTCCTTTCGACGCGTTATGGTTTGACGTGTTGTTTTGCTAAGTGTTTGATGCATCTTGTTGGGTTGTTTGTGTAATACCCGTAATTTTTATCCCCGGAAATTTTCTATTTTTGGCGGAAGTCTATTTTGACGACTTGCTTGGGACCGTTTCGTCATCCTGAGAATGATTAATTCTACACTTTTTGTCATCCGAGTTCGTTTCGGTATCGTTCTGTTGAATTCCGTGTTCTTTAACGACTTTTCCACGTGGGAGTTCGACTTTGTTAAATCACCATAAATTTTTGGTAACTCCAAAAATTCTGAATCTTTGCAATATTATAGAGCATCGAGTTAGCTTTCCAATGGTTCAAACGGTGAGTCAATCGGAGTCCGGACGAGAGAGAGTTATGGTCGTTTTAACTCACCCGCTCGTTATTGGCCGATCACTGCCGGCCGAACCCGGCCGTGTCGTCCGACACGGCCCGTGCGCATCTCGTCGGAAGTGCGAAGTTTCGCCGACCGGACTCGGCCGTGTCGTCCGACACGGCCGTCTGCACTCTTCCGGATAGGCACGAGCATTGCCGACGCCGGCCGTGTCCCTGGGACACGGTCGAGTCATGCCCGATCATTGTCGGGCGGGTCCTGTCGGCCAATCGTGCAACACGACCGTGCCGACCGGCACGGGCCGTGTCCGGCGACGATCCCCTATAAAAGGCCACTGAGACGTTTTTCTTGCCATTTTCTCCTTCTTCTTCTCCTCTTCCGCGGTGGGCGTGTTCTAAACTTGAAGCCATGTTGTTTATGAACATATCCATGGAGTTCCTTGGGTTATATCATCAATCATTCGTCCGATAACATCCTTTGATCGAGCGAATCGGGTAAGATTTTCAAATCTAATTTTGGGGATTTTGGGTATTTTGTTCGATTTCGTCCGTTTAATCCGATTTAACTTAGGATTGTGATGGATTGATGATTATTTAGATGTATTGTATCATTTCCTTGTTATCCCATGTTTGGATCGTATCGATTCGTTGTTTTGGTCGAGTTCTTGACCGACGCCTTGAAGGTGTCCTAAAATGTCATAGAGGGGTTTTCGGGCGTTCTACGATTATTCTTCCCGTATGATCGATGATTTATTGAATTTATGTTGTTAGGGTCGAATTCTTGTGAAGAACTCGAGTGAAACCCTTCCGTTCGTTGTCTTCCTCGTGGTTCAAACTTCCTGGTCGAACCGTGTCCTTCGGGATCTTGATGCGTTTATTAAGGCAAGTATACATTTATGATTGTACGTTCTCGACTTTGAAAGTAAGAGGAATTGATGGTATGATATGAACGAACCGTTTTTACGGCATTCATAGAAATATTGATGGCATATCATGAACGAACCGTTTTTACGGCATTCATAGATATATTGATTGGCATGTAATGAACGAACCGTTTTGACGGCATTCCTACATGTATCGGCGTATGAGGTGAACGAACCGTTTTGACGGCATTCACATACGTAACGGCGTATGAGGTGAACGAACCGTTTCTACGGCATTCACATACGTCTTATGAGATTTTAGTTATTCCGGAATACTAGTCTTGATATTGATGAATTGACGGATATTGATGAATTGACGGATATTGATGAATTGACGGATTACATTTACTTTATTGTCGAGAAGTATTATGTTTCATATTGTTATACTTGCACTAGCTATTCGACGGCTAACCCCTTTATGGGAAATACGTTTCATGTATTTCGAGTTCCAGAGAGCGGACGGCGGGTACAGTCGGCATGAAGATGATGGGCAAGTGTGATCTGTGTCTTGTCTCGGTTATCTCTTTTGGTTTCCTCCATTCGGTGTTGTTGTCTTGGAATGGATTTTTAAATACTCGAGTATTGTATTTGATTTCCTTGATGTTCGGCTGTGTTGCCGAGGTATCGATTTGTGCGGTGATGTATATGGTTTCATTGTTTATGGTTTGAATACCATTTGTATCGTCTTTCTTTCTATTGTATGTAGACCTTATCGGTCAAGTTTATAGTTCCGCGTATGTTTAGCCTTGTGGGTCCCACGGCGGGGCTCACGTGTAATATACTGAATAACTTGGGGTGTTACGAATATGGTATCGAGCTTAGGTTTATGGATACCTAGGTGTCGGTCTTTGGGTCGATTGAGTCGGCATTTGCCCATGATATCACTACTCTGCCATCATCACGGTCACGGCCGGTACTTGTAAGTCCTCTCACTCTTCTTGTATTTTTCTTAATCGTTTCGTTTATAGCTTGGTATTCTTGGGAATTGGTCACTTCGAGAATGTGCGATTTGGATTATACTTACGCACGTATGTGCCCTTCAGAATGTTGGCTGAAAGTAGGAAGAATCGTGGCTGTGATCACGGACGTGAACTCTTCCTTGAGATTTTGTTAAGTTGCTAATGGTGATAATGGTGTGTACCGACATTATGTTGAGACTTTGTTTAGGAGTCGCATGCTAGTATCACGGGAAATCTTCGACTTCGCAGACTTGTAAGTATGTTGTTCGGATTATTCGATAATTCTTGGTGAATTTGAATTCCCGTTGAAAGGTTGTTTGTGCGAGTGATTGCGAGTTTCGAGGACGAAACTTGTTTTTAAGGGGGGTAGAGTGTAATACCCCGATTTTTTTTTCGGATATATATTTTTTTTTCGTTTATATATTGGATATCGTGGATGGTTAATTATGCTCGAGGACGTTGTGAACGTTTGATAATGTTATTGAATTGAGTATATGTATTGATTTTGCTGTATGCTCGTATTTGATATGTCATGACTTTGGACAGGAATTGTTGAAATTGGCTAAGTATGGAATTATTACGTACGTTAATAAGGTGAGATTACGTACGTAAGATTGGCATGGTTACGTACGTTAAGGCTAAGGTATTACGTACGTAACGAAGGCATCGGACGAGGCCGAGTCTGTGAGGCGGTGGGACCTGTTTCGGCAACTTTCGGCGGAGGATGTTGTGGTGAGTCAACGTCGTGTTACGTGCGTTATACGGGACGTGTTACGTCGTAACACAACCATTATCTTGTAGCAAGTCATGGTATATTACGTACGTTATATGGTATGGGTTACGTCGTAATGGGTACGCGGAATGAGGCAGTGAGTTGGTTACGTCGTTATGGATATTGGATTACGACGTTAAAGTTGTTACGTACGTTAAGAAAGGACACCTACGTACGTAATGAGAGTGCAATTTATATATTGAAGTGTTGCCTTTCATTTCTCTCACGATCCTTTGAGATATTTCTCTCCAAAACTCGTCCCTCTTCACTTTTAAGAGTGTTCTAAACACTTTTAACATGATTGTGAGCTTGGAATCATGGAATTAGAGCTTGGTTATGGAACTTTTGTTGATTCTTGAAGTGATTCCTTGTGTTATCCATATTCTATGAGGTTTATGTTGAAGGAAGATAATGATATGCTTTGAATATGTTGATTATGATTATAGAATCATAGAGATCTTGATGTTCTTGAGGCCATATGATGATTTAATGATTCTTGGAATGGAGTTCAAATTATTCTTTCTTCGTGGTTCGTCCATGCAAGGTAATCCTCGTATCCCTTTGATAGTGGCTCATTTTTTTCTTTTTGGGCTACTACTTGGGAGGGAGTACATTGGGAATCGTGTATTTTGATGTTCGTCTTATTTCAATGAAAATGCATAAATTGGGTGTACTTTTATCCATTGCGTGAGTATTTTTGAAATGGATTTTGGTATTTTGCCAATGAAATTTTATTTTGTAAAACCGATTCCCTAAACTGAGTTTTGGCATTTTAACCTTGATCGTTTGACGGTATTTGGGAAATGATTTTTTTAGTATTTGAAAAATATTACCGTCATCGGTCTTTTTAGCATTTTGGAATGACGTGGAAATTGTGCTTAGCACAGTAAATCCTTGTGAGAAGGGTTTACGGCGTGTAATATTCAGGAGGATGCAGGGTGTTACAATTATGGAATCATGTGATAATGTTATACGAGATTTGTTGGAATTGTAATAAGAGATTTCGGATGTTGATATGATCATTGAGATCTTCTTCATATGGTGATAAGGGTTTTGTTGCGATTCTTGAGATTGTATGAATGACATGATGAAGAAAATGGTAGCATGGAGATATATACCTCGGAGATGTTGTTACGACGTGATTTCGGATATTTCATGTTCTTGAAGAACTCTTGAATTATACGAGGTGATGAAAATTTTTTTAGAAGTGTTGATGTTTTGAAAATGAATATGGAATATTCATATCTAGAGCTAAATTATGTGTTGGAAATAATATTCGTATAGGAATACGAATGTGATTATGAGTTTGATGAGACTATTATTCATCTCTGAATTTGGAAGCCCATACGTATGGAGTAAATATTCAAATCGAATGAATGGATTGTTTGATAACCTTTTTAATATGATTATCTATTGTTTTGAACCAGTCGGATGGTTCGAATTGATGACGGTCATAAGTAAATTTTAACGATGGATTTTCGAGAAGGGAACCTTGTCAATTCATATTTAAGAATTGAGTTTGGAACATTTAGACCCTTATTATTGGTCCGAATTGGTTCTTGATATGATCATCATATTTCGACTCGTATTGTGGACGAGGATTTGTAAGTGTCGAGTTGGATTGTTCGATTGTGATTAGTCGAGATATGGTAAAGCGATTGAGTTCGAGGTTTGGTGGTATTGATATTGGTCGTCATCGAACCGGTTGATTATCAATCCTTCGTTTTACAATAAGGTATGATGTTTGATCGTGAATTATGACTGTTGTGTTGCGGTTAAGGTTGAAGAGTTCGTAGATTAACTTGGTCGAGGCGGGGAATTCGTAAGACGAAATCAACTGAATTGGTAACAGTACGTTGTATTGATATCGAGGCAAGTTTTATACTCGTACTAATCATGAGACTAATGTTATCGTGTATGTGTACGAATGTGTGTATCATTTCAAGACTTGGCCTCCTTATGATTTTATTGATAACAGGGGATTGTTTGATACGACACCCGTCGACAAATTATGCCAAATGTTACTGTTGTTTGTAAATGGCCGGTTCAAGGCATTACGATACTTGTTGGTAAAGTTGCTATCGATAGCCGGTTCGCGGTATCGATGTATCGATTATTATTATTCGCGATTAATGTCGTTCTGAGACATCGTTGAATCTTTGTCATCGAATTGGATCTGTTGCTATGATGATTTCGTTAACCGATTGGGGACGTTTGATATATCCTTTTGTCATCTCCGTTTCGGTGGTCGGTTTAAGACACCGGGACATCCATTCTATCGTATCATTGTTTATCGATTGACCGTTCTAAGGTAATCGAGGTATTGAATTGGGATTATCGAAGATAATTCCCATCCGTTGAAAAAAATATTCTCATCAGTTGTTTAGATGTTATCGATTTGCCATTCTACGGTAATCGAAGTATTGAATTGGGAATGTCGAGGATAGTTCCCATCCGTTGAATTATTATTGTCGTGTTGGCCGATTCAAGGCAGCACACTATTTTCTTGTGAACTCGGTAATTTTGTGATCTTTGAAGGTTGAGGATTTACCCGAACTGTTGTGTTGTGATCGTTGCTCGTGTTAATCGGTCCTTAGGGAAATTCTGATCCCAGGATGGTTGTTTTGAATATCGTTGGTCGTGTCGATCTTTCATTATTCGTGTGTCATCGTTCACTTGGTGAGTCGTATGATCCGTATTGGATGTTTTATCCCTTGAGTTTCGTTGTCATGTTGTATCGTGGCATATCGGAATCATGTCTGCGTCTTTGATTGGTTATGTGTAAGATTTTTAGCCGGGCACCCGATGGTCATGCGTGGATATTTCCGCATTGGACCGTGCACACGAGGCGTAGTTCTTGAGGCTAATTAGGTATATTGTCACACGTATATTACGGATTCCGTATACGGGGTGGACATGTGCACGGACACATTTCCGGATCGGGCGTCTTGTGATATCCCTCTTGAGCTTTATTGATTGATCGTTCGTAGTCCATGTTGTATTGGATATGTCCGACGATTTGCATTGGTTGTTCATACGCCGAGGGTATGTCAAGCGATCGAGTTTGCTCCTTTGAGATCGTATTATGATGATTCTGACTTTGGGTACATTCGGCTTTCAGGCCATTGTGATGTATCGGTATTCCGTTGGAGCCTTCGGGCATTGTGAATTCGTATCTTTTCGGCCTTGGTTCGGTATACCTTCGGGAAAATTATTGTAGAGTCCTATATTGATGATACGCCGTTTGGGCATATGTTTGGTTCTTGTGCATCTCGTTGAGTTTTCTGGCGAAATATTTCTTCTCCCTACTGTTTTAAGTTTCGGACGAAACTTCTTTTAGGAAGGGTAGAATGTAATACCGTAATTTTTATCCCGGAAATTTTCTATTTTTGGCGGAAGTCTATTTTGACGACTTGCTTGGGACCGTTTCGTCATCCCGAGAATGATTAATTCTACACTTTTTGTCATCCGAGTTCGTTTCGGTATCGTTACGTTGAATTCCGTGTTCTTTAACGACTTTTCCACGTGGGAGTTCGACTTTGTTAAATCACCATAAATTTTTGGTAACTCCAAAATTCTGAATCTTGCAATATTATAGAGCATCGAGTTAGCTTTCCAATGGTTCAAGCGGTGAGTCAATCGAGTCGGACGAGAGAGAGTTATGGTCGTTTTAACTCACCGCTCGTTATTGGCGATCCGCCGGCCGAACCGGCCGTGTCGTCGACACGGCCGTGCCGTACTTCGTCCGGAAGTGCGAAGTTTGCCCGACCCGGACTCGGCCGTGTCGTCCGACACGGCCGTCTGCCGTACTCTTAGGATAGGCACGGAGCGATTGCCGACACGCGGCCGTGTCCCGGGACACGGTCGAGTCATGCCCGATCATTTGTCGGGCGGGTCCTGTCGGCCAAGCTGTGCAACACGGCCGTGCCGACCGGCACGGGCCGTGTCCGGCGACGATCGGCCCTATAAAGGCCCCTGAGACGTTTTCTTGCCATTTTCTCCTTCTTCTTCTCCTCTTAGCGGTGGCGTGTTCTAAACTTGAAGCCATGTTGTTTATGAACATATCCATGGAGTTCCTTGGGTTATATCATCAATCATTCGTCCGATAACATCCTTTGATCGAGCGAATCGGGTAAGATTTTCGAAATCTAATTTTGGGGATTTTGGGTATTTTGTTCGATTTCGTCCGTTTAATCCGATTTAACTTAGGATTGTGATGGATTGATGATTATTTAGATGTATTGTATCATTTCCCTTGTTATCCCATGTTTGGATCGTATCGATTCGTTGTTTTGGTCGAGTTCTTGACCGACGCCTTGAAGGTGTCGGTAAAATGTCATAGAGGGGTTTCGGGCGTTCTACGATTATTCTTCCCGTATGATCGATGATTTATTGAATTTATGTTGTTAGGGTCGAATTCTTGTGAAGAACTCGAGTGAAACCCTTCCGTTCGTTGTCTTCCTCGTGGTTCAAACTTCCCGGTCGAACCGTGTCCTTCGGGATCTTGATAACGTTTATTAAGGCAAGTATACATTTATGATTATGCGTTCGACTTTGAAAGTAAGAGGAATTGATGGTATGATATGAGCGAACCGTTTTTACGGCATTCATAGAAATATTGATGGCATATCATGAGCGAACCGTTTTTACGGCATTCATAGATATATTGATTGGCATGTAATGAGCGAACCGTTTGTGGCATTCCTACATGTATCGGCGTATGAGGTGAGCACGAACCGTTTTGGCATTCACATACGTAACGGCGTATGAGGTGAACGAACCGTTTCTCGGCATTCACATACGTCTTATGAGATTTTAGTTATTAGGAATACTAGTCTTGATATTGATGAATTGACGGATATTGATGAATTGACGGATATTGATGAATTGTGGATTACATTTACTTTATTGTCGAGAAGTATTATGTTTCATATTGTTATACTTGCACTAGCTATTCGACGGCTAACCCCTTTATGGGGAAATACGTTTCATGTATTTGAGTTCCGGGAGAGCGGACGGGCGGGTACAGTCGGCATGAAGATGATGGGCAAGTGTGATCTGTGTCTTGTCTCAGGTTATCTCTTTTGGTTTCCTCCATTCGGTGTTGTTGTCTTGGAATGGATTTTTAAATACTCGAGTATTGTATTTCAGTTTCCTTGATGTTCCGGCCTGTGTTGCCGAGGTATCGATTTGTGCAGTGATGTATATGGTTTCATTGTTTATGGTTTCGAATACCATTTGTATCGTCTTTCTTTCTATTGTATGTAGACCTTATCGGTCAAGTTTATAGTTCCGCGTATGTTTAGCCTTGTGGGTCCCACGGCGGGGCTCACGGCGCTGTAATATACCCTGAATAACTTGGGGGTGTTACAGTTTGGATATCCTTGGTGTGATATGTTATTTGTGCATGATTGATTCGCTAGCCAGCTCGGGAGGGTCCTTCGAGGCCTCGGGTGGGATTCATGGTGGCGTCCTGGTCCTAGGCGATGCCTGTGCTTGATTGTTTCGCTAGCCAGCTCGGGAGGGTCCTTCGAGGCCTCGGGTGGGATTCATGGTGGCGTCCTGGTCCTAGGCGATGCCTGTGCGTGTATATTTTGTGAATGTGTTTGATCACCTCGGGAGGGTTCGACGGGGCCACAGAGGGAGTCCAATAGTTTCGCCCTGGATTCACGAGTGAAACTTCACCACTGCGTGTGTATGTTTAGTGAATGTATTTTTACTCACCCTGGGACGGTCCGACGGGGCCTCGGGGGAATCTATGACTTCACTCTGGGTTCACGAGTAAAAAACTTCACGAGTGCGTGTGTATGTTTTGTGAATGTGTTTGCTCACCTCGGGAGGGTTCGACGGGGCCACGGAGGGAGTCCAATGGTTTCGCCCTGGATTCACGAGTGAAACTTCACGGGTGCGTGTGTATTTTATATCCGTCGAGGACGCGTGACGTGGGTTTTAACCTTGTGTATTGTTGTTGGTTTCAATTGTGAAAACAAACCTTTGGGCTATGACCCCTGTTGATTTTGGAAAGTGGGATTTGATAATCCTAAGTTGTTTTCTATTAAAACTCTCGATGGCATTTTAAATCATTTTATAAATTGTTTCCCTTGACTTGGGATCTTTCGATTTTTGGAAAGCTTTACCAAACTCTTGCCTCGGGAAGTACTTTTCGTTACGTTTGGATCTTTGAGGATTCCTGGTTATTGTTATTCGTGGAATGTGAATTGTATGGCTCGTATTTGCACTTTGTTCTTGCACTAGCAAAACAGTGGAGTTTTGCTAACCCCCGAGTATTCGGGGGGTGGATGTCTGTTTTTGCATTCAGGTTTAGGAGCATAACACAGGGTCGGCACGAAGGATGATGAAAGATAAACGATACTAATCACACGAGGATCCGTATGATGTCATTGGTTTAGTTGTATTTTATTTTATTTAGCTTTTCTTTCCGTTATGCAGGGAGCGTGTTGTATTCGACCCCTGCGTGGGCATGTAATGTGATTGAGTTGTATATTTTTATTGAAAGACCAAATCGGTCTACTGACTCAGTTTAGCCCTGAAGGTATTGTTGAGTTGTTCGATGTTGTTACCAGCCTGGTAGATCCTTGAGGAAAGGTTCTACGGCGTGTAATATCCCTGAGTGAATTGGGGGTGTTACATAAATGGTATCGGAGCTTAGGTTGTGGAAACCTAGGCTGTCGGGTCAGTGGTGTCTGTTGAGTTTTGTCTCGTCGGATTTTGTCTGACTGAGTCGTGTCGCGACGCGTCGTCTGAGTTTGTTGGTCGTGATTAGTATCGTGGGCGATCATCATCTTCGTGCGACCTGTGGATGTAAGTCTCCCTTCTTTGTGTAGTGCCTCGTGTGACACGAGCTATTTTTATGATTATTTGTTAAGTGACGGAATCCTCTTATGGATTTTGATTTCGTGATATGTGATTATTTGACTCTCATATTTCGTTCATATGAGGAGTAGTGTTGCTGGATTGTGCATGTTGAACTGCATTTCTTTTATCCGCTGCGTGAGTTCTTTTGTAATGGCTTTCGGTATTTTACCGACTGAGTTTTATTTCGAAAACTGATTCCCTTAACCGAGTTTTTGGCATTATGGCCTTGATCGTTTTGGCGAAATTCTTATGACGGTATTTAGCACTTTGTAAATGGCTTTTGTAAGTTTTTGAAATATTACCGTCATCAGCCTTTTTGACGTTTTTGTAAATGTTTTTTTTAGCCTGGTGGGTTCTGGCGTGGGGCCCACGACGCTATAATGTTCCGTGTAATTACCTGAAATCTTTGGGCATTCTAGCCCATTGAATTATCTTTGAAAACCTTGAGTATCTTAGAAAATAAAATTCGAGACGTACTTTTAAATGGATTGTATTTTCAAGGCGCCTACTAGCGCAACTATCTGTTTAAAAAATTCTTCTACATTGAGGACCAAAATCTATTTTTTTTCTTTCCAGTAATTTTGGAAATGCTTTGCTTAGACCCGAAGGTCGAATATTCTGAAAGTTTTTTTCGCTAAAAGAAAGTGTCCTCATTTTTATCAAATGCGAAATGGTTTTCCAAAGTCTCGATAACGATGTTTCACGTTTGTATTTTTTTTGAAAGGTGATACTCAAGATCAACCGGTGTTTTTCTAAATTATTTTCAAAAGGGTGGTTTTCATTTTTTTTAAACCTATCAATTCCCGTTTGCGTTTGGGAATGCATGTATGATGTTTGCTTTGTCGTTATGATGTTGCTCCCGAGTATGATCGAATTGGTGGCATGAACGTCGAGGCGTTGCCACGCATTTGTTGTACTAGCCCTCTGTGAGAGGTGTGAACTGGTATTTACTAATTGTCGCCTCGTGGTGAATTGCGTGTTGTCGCACGAGTGTGAGCTGTTGAAGCTTAGGTTTGTACGTTTGTGTACATGTGTGATTATTTCATGATGTTTGTGATTATGTGCTGGTTATCGTTCGGTCCGTTGAGGTCGCCGAACGATACCATCGTTGCTGTAGTGTTTGTGTGTGTATTGTTTTACGATGGTAATTGTTGTATATGATATGTGTTATGATTCTTTGTTGTGCTGAGTTAGCATCTCCGCTATGTTGTTTTGCGACGTTATGCCCCATTATATCTAGCATCTATATTTTCGGTATGCCGAGCCGAGGTGTTTCAACCGCGATGTGCCGGGGCATGCACGTGTAAATTATCCTTCCCGTCAGTAACACGTTTCAAGTGAGGACTTGAGGGACACATAATTCAGTTTTGCGAATTGGCTACCGAGACTTTCGGAGATCGCGCTTCAGCACAGATATCAGGACCGGCTTTGAGAGGCCTTCGAAGGATGTTTCTGTCGGTTGTTTGTTGTGTTGTCACCTTGATTTCATTGTTGCGAGTTTCGGGGACGACACTTCTTTTAGAAGAGGTCGAATATAATACCCGTATTATTTTTGACTTCTGCAGTTTCTCTTTCTAAATTCTATCGACTTGCACGTGTTCGTCGATACTTTTTGAACTTGTTTGATGTCTCGGTTGTCATCGTTCGAACTGGTTGTGACCTTGTTTCAGATCGATCTGTTTATCATTGTGATTTTTTCGAGTTCGGTTCGATTCTTGTGAACCTTGTTCGGAGGTAACATCTTTCACTTTCTATCAGTTCTTTTAATGTCTGGAGTTGAAGTGGGGATTTCGGAGTCATTGTTCGACTGTTGTCATTCGATCATTGTTGTTCGATCGTTGTTACTCGATCATTGTTTTTTTTCCCGATCGTTGTTGTTCGATCATTGTTGTTCGGTCGTTGTTGTTCGATCGTTGTTGTTCGATCGGGGTTGTCTGACTGTTGTTGCCTGATCTCGTACCGTGAAGAATTGTCGTTCACCGTTAGTCAGCTGTTTCGAGTGTGGCCGGGTGGGTCACCGAGCCGTGCATTGGGAGACGGTAGCTGAGAGATTTGAGGATTGAGGTTGCGTCTCTTCTCCGTAAGGACACAGAAATGCCTAGTGTAGTTTTGAGGATTTCGGCGTAGTCCGAATTGTTTGTGGTTGTCCTTGTGGATCGTTTGTGTGTTTATTTCTATTTTCTTGATTGTGCGTGTCTCTTTGTAATAGTTGCTTAATGTTTTGTGATTGTTCAGATAATTGACTTGACTGTATTATCTGTTTGATGACGCTTGTCACATGTTGATTTTATTATGTCTCTACCGGTGGCGTTGTGTTAGTCGCCGTGGAGCGTATTTTTACACCGTATGTCTCTTTGCGTTTCATGCAGCGTTTCACCGTCGGGCGCGAGTTTTCGGTTTTTGTGTATCTCGTCGAGTTTTCCTGGCAGAGGATATTGCTTCTCCCTACTTATTTTAAGTTTCGGGACGAAACTTCTTTTAAGGAGGGTAGAATGTAATACCCGTAATTTCGATTTCCGGTAATTTCTTTTTTTCCGGCGTAAGTCCGTTTTGACGACTCGCTCATGACCGTTTCATCATTCTGAGAATGATTAATTCTACACTTTTTGTCATCCGAGTTCGTTTCGGTGTTGTTTTGTTGAGTTCCGTGCTTTTTGGCAACTTTTCCGCACTTGAGTTCGATTCTTGCGAATCTCGTTCGAAACTTTTCCGCACTTGAGTTCCGTTCGATTCTTTTTGACCTCCTTACTCTTAGAAAATTAGGGCATTACTCTTATCTTTCTGCACCCCACCTTTGGGCTTGAACTGCTTCTTGCCCTTTTTCTTATTGTTCTTGGACCTCCAAGGCCATGAAGAAATTACAAGTGCATTCTCTTTCAGCCTAGTCTTCATCTAAGATTGCGCCGTACTTAGTTTGTTCATCAACTCAGCTATGTTGCAAGCAATTTCATTGCAGTTAAAGTTCATAGCAAACTAAGAGAAGGAGTCAGAAAGTGATTGTAGGACAAGGTCAGTCTGGAGAGATTTATGCATCCTGAAATCAAGAGCCTACAATCTCTCGATCATGGATATCATTTTGAGGACGTGGTCTCCAATTTTCTCACCTTCCTTCATCCTAGCACCAAACAACTGCTTCAATATCTCATACTAAGCAGCTCGATTATGCTCCCCATAGAACTCAACAAGATGTGCTATAATTGCCCTTGAAGAGGGCATCTTCTCATGGACCCTCTCAATCTCATTGTTCATTGAGACCATCATGAAACCACGGACCCTGGCATCATTTTTAACCCATGGCCATCAACTTCTTCATGATTAGCCCTGGTCCTTGTAGGAGCCGATGGTATGTCTGCCTCCAAGACGTAACCCAGCAACTCCATACTTGGGACTATCCTAATATTGCAGAGCTAGTCCACAAAGTTGGATCCACTAAGAGTGTTCTTCTCAAGTAAAATAACAAGTGAGTTCATTGTCATTTGAGAGTATTTTATTTGACTGTAGAGAATGATAGATCTGTTAGTGATTGTTTAGTTATGATCCTAGTAAAGAATTCAAGATCTTTCTATATTCGTAACTCGGTTTCCACTATTTTGTCGGTATTACACACTCCCATATGGGACCCAGAAGTCATGGTTGAATTCATAGTGGTGATCGAGTTCTTTACAAAGTTTAATAAAGAGCAACCCATTCAGTTTCAAATGTATCATTCTTTATAAAGTAGTGTCTAACACCAACCCACCTAATGGATGATTCGATCTTCTTTTTCCGCTAATACACTTGCCCTCAACCCATTCTATTTATATGGCTCGCTGAACTATCTAAATTTAAACCGTCAACTCCTATCAATTTGATAATTGAATCTCACCCGACAACATATACAGCTTCTGGGGGTTCGATTTATCACAACCGAAGGCATCTAATGTACTCTAAGAATTTAGCGACTTTCCCCAAAATACTATCCCAACATACTCGGAAGAATAGTATTTCAATTTAGATTTCAATTTTCCATGAGTGTGACGGAGTGCAGGAAACCTCATAACATTTATAACTTAGTGTTTGTAAGTGGGAGTATTATGCGATTATATGCTACACTTTGCATATTAATTTGTTTGTAAGTGCGGTTTCTCAGTTTGTTTGTTTGTCATACAATATGAAAACATCCATAACCTAGTATCTACCAGCATGCATTTGATGAACCGTTCCTAAGTACCGAGTCATTATCGATCCGGTAAAAATACAAGTAATCAAATTACATGTCTTGAATCTTCGTCTTGATGGTGGTTCATTCCTGACTCTTCGTCATAGCTAATTTATTACATTAATAGCTATTCTGGTGTGCTACAGTTATTTAAGACATTGGTCGTTGTATCTTCGGGGACAACATGTTTGATCCGCCAGCACTATATGCGACGTAATTGTCTTGCTGAAAGATTTAAATCACCTCGACTTTTCTACATTTCAGTAACATATATTCTGTATATTTTATTTTTGTTTTCCAATTTTTTTTTGTAATCTGACTTGTTGTTCAATAGATATTTATTTTCCTGTTTATTTTAATTTTCAAATAAATCAGACAATTATCAACAACACAATATGAATATTGTACTATTACATTTAAATGTGAATGAAGTATGGAAGAACTTTAGCCTGAAAATCCGTTCCCAACTCAACCATCTAAAAGACGACTATAAAGTAATTGACTTCCCATGTGATGTGATTGTTATTATGTTCAAACAAATCCACTCATGCGCAATTGGTGGGTATATATTGGTTTATGATTCAGTTTGATTTTTTTTTTTTAATATTCCCATTTTTTTTTTTTTTGGTTCACCTGATTAATTAAAACAGACTAAACAACAAACACAAATGCCATTTTCCTTTCTCATGACAAATCATTCAATCCGTAACATTAATTTGTTTTTATTAACTTAGCCTAAATCTAAACTTAACCAAATAACTCACCCTATTTGAACCTGTTAAAAAATGCTCTTTAAACCATTAAAACACACACACACACACACACACACACACAAATGCAAATTACAACACAATATTGTTTATTCATTTTTCAATCCCACCTCTCAAAAAAAAAAAATGTAAACAAGATGCATATGGTCATGCATATACAGCTCAGTCTCTCCAAAACTCATGCCTTTCTTGCCTAATAAGTCCCCATTACATCTTTCTGCATTCTCTTATTCCTTAGTTCCCTAAATGTTACTACTATATATATTAAAGAACTCTTAAACATTTGTAAGCATCAATTGTTTATGTTCCCTGCCTTCATATCTCTTTTAACAATTCTTCACGAATTCCGCGAGTCGAACGATATAATTAACCAAGATGGTCAAAAACTCTTGTTTATCTGATCAAGATGGAAAAATGGTCACATATGGTTCAAAGAAGCAAGTTACAAGTATTTCGACGACTTCTTCGAAGAGATCAGGTAACATTCATATTGAGTTCTTGATTCAGTATTTCGAGCCTTTTTCTTTTCTCCATTGATTTCTTAGGAAGTTCTAAGAAAAATGGAAATCTTTATGATAGTTTGTTTAGGAGGACAGAGAAAAAGTGGGAAAAGCAATCAGAAGATTGATCCAAGGCAAAAGAGCTTCACACCTCAGGAAGAGGAATTGGTTATCCAGTTACATGCAACAATTGGTAGCAGGTAATAATGTGCTTGAGGACTATTTTTATATGTGAAAATTTGAAATGCTGAACATTTTTTAGCTATTTTCCTGAAACATTTCATCTGTCAAATTGAGCCCATAGTTTGGTTTTTCATTTTTCTTTATTATTTTTTAAGGATTTCTTCTCATCAGTTTTAAAGTTTTGGGTTTCTAGGGTTTTTAGTTCTTAGGGTTTTTCATTTTTTTCAATGTTTTCTAGAGCTCTTTTGTTAGATTTTTGTTTAGTTATTTTAGTTTTCTTTAGGTTTTTCTATTTTTTATGGGTCCGGTCGGACAAGGGGAGGCAAAAGATATCGAGATACCGAACTACCAAACATACTGTACTGAAAAATTATCGAAATTTTAAAAAAATTCGGTATAACGAATTTTCGGTACGATGACAGTATGAAAATTTAATATTTTTTATATTTCGGTATGTAACGCGACACCACGAAAAGGCTGGTACGGTATATATCGGTATTTCAAATTTTTATGGTATTTTGGTTGTTCGGTATTTCGGTATAGCTCGGTATACCAGTTTTTTTTCGATGTTTTCGTAATTTTGATATTTTATTAAGTTCAGAATATACTGATGCCCAAATGAAATTCTATGTATCAAAATTTTGACACAGTGTCAGTATGGACCGAAAGCCAATACCGAAATTTCAGTACACCAAAACTTTCTGTTCTATTGGACGGTCATCATCATACCTTTTGACAGGAGTTGGACTCTTTCTGTTTTGTTGACTTTTTGTGACATGCTTTAAACCCCATTTCTAACAACTTTGACTACAACAAACAACACCCAACCATAAAAGTTCCCTTTGATCTTTCTATTACCAACTTTCTTCTTGTTTTCTAAATATTGAATAAAATTCGTGCATATTTTCCTCTGCAGATGGGCTATAATAGCACAACAACTTCCGGGAAGAACCGACAACGATGTAAAGATCCTATGGAACAGTAAACTAAGAAAGAAACTCTCGGCAATGGGAATTGATCCGGTCACTCATAAGCCGTTCTCCCAAATCCTGGCGGACTATGGAAACATAGGCGCCTTCCCTAAGGCCAGGACGCGTTTCAGCTCTCTCTCTAGAGACCTAAAGAACGCCATCATTCTAAAATCAGAACAATATCAGAAAAATCCACAAACTCTTGCTCCATATCATTTCTCATCATTAGCTCCCAAACAAGGACCCTCCTCTGATCAACGCCATCCCATTGACCTTTACTCACAACTCCAAGCCGTAAATTTTGTTACAGAAGCATCGAATTACGCTAGAAACGAGATAACGACACAACATTTTGAGACAGGATGTGTTTCGTCGTCATTGGAACCTCTGCCCTTGGTGGGAAATCAAGAAGTTCCGAGTTTTAGTTGGAGCGATATTTTTCTTGACGACGAGCTTTTGGGTCAAGAAAATAATGGAGGGATATTTTCACAGTGGGATGGAAATATTGATGGGAAGGCAAAATGTGTTGTCGAAGATAAGAATATTGGCAGCTTTGAAGCGTCGTCGTCTTCGAACAGTTCGACGTTTGTGGATGCGATGTTAGAAAGCCAAGATGCAATGTTCTCCGAGTTATCTTGTTTCTCTGAGGAGCCATTTTATTACTAAGAACTTAATGTGGTTAGTTATGTCCTAAAAGATGGATTGATAACAATACAATATTATACGAATGTGGTAATAAAACTATTCTTTTATACTAGTGGGCGGATGCATTTAGGAAGAATATCCCTTGCTCATGTCAGTTCTCATTTTTCCTGTTATTTTGTATTTGGCCGTGTTGATTTAAGAGTTAGAGTTATTTTATTCTCTATAACAAACTCCGATCAGTTGATAAATCATATACATAGTGAATCCTAATTTTCTAGTTTGATATTATTTTTTTATCAGAAAAAGTCGTAATTAAATTGGTTCAATAATTTATTCCATTTAAAAAAAAATCATAAATGCCTCCTCCTTTTAGTGAAGATTTTTTTTAAGGTTTGTGTAACAGGATGAAAAGAATTTCTGAAGTGCCCACATAAATACTAAGCTAGCTATCCTTTCAATTATCAAATATTAAAACTAATTTAAAAAAAATTAGTGAATTTGGAAAGTAGATGATGAGAATAATAAACCGATTTTAGAGTTTCATCTCTAATTAAAACTGAGGTATAAAAGGCTTTAACTTAAAATACTATTTTTATCATATTCTATAATTGTCTAGCACTTCGAGGCGGTGAAATGTGATTTAAAAAATAGATGTATGTATTGGAACATTTTATTCCACACATTCATTTGAGAGGTTTTGATGATAAATTGCTAAACAAAGAAAAACAACAATTAATCAACAAGAAGCCGAAGACACAAAAGCTGGGCAGAAGAAAAGTTAACGCACGCTAATACAATGATTAGCGCACGCTAGAAAGAGAACATAACGTACGCTACGATGTATGGATAATGTACGCTATGCATGGCAAAGAAATCAATCCGTTGGATTGATTCTAGAAGGTCAACAGCATGCAACAGATATAAATTGATAACGTACGCTACGGGATGTACCTAGCGTACGCTAAAGCATGTGATATCATGGAGTAGGTCAGCATATCAACGGCTATCTCAGTCCAAATATAACGTACGTTATACGAACACATAATGTACGTTACAAGAATAACATAACGTACGCTACGGATAAACATAACATACGTAATGGAAGAGACAGAAGCTACTGGACTGGAATGACAAATAAATAACGTACGCTACACATATTCTTACGTACGCTAAGGGACTAATGTATGCCATGCATGAAGTATAACGTACGTTATGAAGAGTAAGGTCACCAACGGCTAGTTTGGCTTTCAAGCCTATAAATACCAAAGCATTTGGTATTATTTGGTACAACAACTTTAAGCAAAGCTTATATACTTCAGATATCGTTATCTTCATTATTGTTGTTGTAATCAAGCTTATTTATCAAGTGTTTGAGTGTTCATACAGTAAACCATACACGAAAGGAAAGAAAGAATTATATATTTGATTCGGTGTTATTAGGAGCATTGATCCGGTATTATTAGAATCACAATATATATCCAAGTGAGGTTTGTCTAGTACCAATCGAAATATAGATAGGTTGATTCCTTGTCTGATAAAAAAGGCAAGCGGTTTAGCTTGGACCAACAAAAAGACAAGAGCAACGGTTTATCTTGGACCGATAGAAGACAAGATTGTACGGTATCCCTCGGACCAATAGAAGAAGAGGTGTAGAGATTTATCTTAAGCCTAAGGAAAAAGATAACGAAGAGAGGACGTAGGCATATTTGGCCAAACCTTTATAAATCTTTGTGTCATTTACTTTACGCACTTTACGCTTCCGCCATCGCAAAAGAGTTCATTACTCTTAACCGCGCCATTTAAGTGGCAGTATCATACCCCATAAATTCTCAACATTTGGTATCGGAGCGGGTATCTCTGATAGTCGGCTTAACATCTGAGGAGAAAAAGATCCAATGACGCTCCATTTTACACCGGTCGAAGGCCTCTCCTTAAACCGATCCTGACCCAGTGGTCATCTAGAAGGCCACCAAATTGGAATTCCATCCATTCACATTCAATTCCAACCACTCATCATTCACACCATTCAACAATCAAACACAATTGAATATTTGCAGCCATATTTGATTGAAACATTAGGTATTCACATTGTATTTCATATCTATAAATAGGCTAATATCCTATGTATTAAATCATCTTGAAGTTAAAGAAAAAAATTGAGTGTATTTTAGAGAAGAGTTCTATCTTGTTTCTATACCATATTGGTACCGGAGAAAGTTCTTAGATTCCGAAGTTAAGTTTGAGTGAAAAAATCAACGAAAAGTTGAATGTTTTTTTTTTGGTTAGAAAGAGAGTCGTCTACCAGAAACTCCACTTTGCGGCCATCTTTTAGCAAAACTAACACCACCATCACGTCCGGAACGTCGAAAAACCTTCGGAACCCAAGTTTCGCGTCCAATGGAGCCTCCACCCCCCACCACGGGGGTCACCGGAAAATTGGTCGGAAAATTTCTTGTAGTCGGTAAACCCGCCGGAAAAATTCCAGTCGCCGGAAAGTGCAGAGCTGCCGCTGGACCACCGCCGGACCATTGCCGAAAATTGAGGTTGAAGACGACGCCACGTCGCCGACCACATCATTGTGCCACGTCACACCTTCAACCACTCTCTTCACGGCACTGTTACGTATTTTTGTGAACGCAAGTGCACGTTGTCGTAATCAAGTAATAAAGTGATGAGAAAGATATCGTTCCCTCGAGGACTGATGCACTAATTACCAATTTATTCGTATTCCTAATTTTATTTGAACGACCAAATTTTGAGGTTGAAGAATTATTAAAAACTAAATAAAGCAATAAACTAGAAACAGATAACAAAATCAATAATCCGAACAAAAGAGATCAAATAAGAGAAGAATCTAGGATTGAGAATTCGCCTCGATTGATCCGAATTAATCTTGATTTATATAATTTATGTAATTTCCCAATTTATTGAAAGCGAAGATTCTAAGATAATGTAATGCCTCTTCCGAGGTCAGAAGAATTTTCCAAGGTGAATAATTCACTCTATTCCTAGGTGAGTTAATTCAACAATAGCCAAATAGTTCTAAAATCTTCAAACGAGCTTCGCAATTCCTATGAGTATATTCCTATCTCACAAGACAAAACGATTTCACCCAATTTTCACTACTAACTCTCCTCTCCCGATCCAAGTTACGTAATTATAACAATTCAATTATAGGCCACAATTGAAAGCATTAAGAACAATTGGGAAAACTCAATAGAAAAGGGAAATATATTAATAATGTAAAATCAAGAATTAATTCATCAAAATCTCGGTTTCATCACAATTCTAGAAATAAAGGGTCTAGCCCGACATGCTAGAAATCAATACACAAGGATTTGAATAAAACATAGGAAAGAAATTCAAACACAATTGAAGAACCGAATCTCTTCCGTTCTCTGGCCTTTGCTTTCTGCTGCTAGGTATTTTTCTCCTCCTCCTCGATGCCTTCTTTTCTGACCCTCACCGTCTTTTTATAACCTTCTTTCCACCTCCAAAAATGCGTCCGAGGATTAGGTTGAAAACGGCTTCCAAAACAGTCAAAATCGCGGGCTGACATCAGAAATCCCGCACCGCGGGCCGCGTCCTGGCTTAAATGTGCCGCGACCCTTGCCCATGCGCTGCCCAGGCCTGGGCAATTTTTCCTTACGGGCCGTGGCTCAGAATGAGCGTGCCGCGGCCCCCGGTACAGTTTGTACCGGTTACTTCTGGGTGTGCCTGTGCCGCGTGTAATATCCGCATTTTTCTTCCCCTTGTATTTTTCTTTTTCGGCGTATTTCCCGATAGTAGTGACCCTTGTGTATCTTTCAGTGTATCTTTTCTATTATCTATGGGTTTTATCCCCGTTATTGTTGAGCGGAACCGCCGTTTCGGGGTTGCCGTGGGTCCATTCTATGTTATGTTAACCGTTGAGATGTTCCGTTGGATGTTTCGTTCACCTTCCGGTGTTTTGGAACCGTTCATATTTCATACCTAGTGCACGCTATTTTTCTGCATAGCGCGCGCTAGGGGTTCCTTAGTAGCGCACGCTACGTTTGTTAAATGGCAGCGCTATCGAGTAGCCACAGGAGTGGCGGTGTTGTTTTCGGCCTTACGGACTAGCGTATTAGCGTACGCTACATATCTTAGCGCACGCTAACGTCGAGGGCTAGCGCCGCGATGATGCCGTGAGCGTGCGCTGGCGTTAGTGTCGATCTTGGGCGATTCACTCACCGAACCCGTTCAGTGCGATTAAGCGCACGCTACGCTTGTATGGTAGCGCACGCTAACGGATCGAATAGCGCACGCTACGCTTGTATGGTAGCGCACGCTAACGTATCGGTGGGTTACGGCGGTTGCCATTGGACTCGGTGATGTTCGAGTAGCGCACGCTATTGGTCGATAGCGCGCTACAGAGGTTATTAGCGCACGCTACTCATGTATGGTAGCGCACGCTAACGGTCAAAACACAGTTCTTGGATGGGGACGCTAACGATAAGATTTGTAATCTTATCCCGTTAGCGCACGCTAATCTTGAGGCTTTAGCGTGCGCTAACACTCCTGGCTATATAAACCAGGGAGTTGACCGAGATGAACACCATTTCTCATTTCTTTCCTTCTTCCGCGGCCGAGCGACCCAGAGGCGATTTGAGGCGATTTTCTCCTTCCAATCACTTGAGAGATTCTTTTGCTTGAGTTCTTGGTGTAGACTAACATCATCCACTTGTGTTTCTCATCCTAAATCCAAGGTAATCTCTTAGAACCCTACTTTTGGATAATTTGGGGGTTTTGGGATTTTCTTCCGATCCGTTCCGTTTTGTTGATGGATTCATGATGAATATGATTAATCTTGTTGGTATTCTTAGTTTCCTACGGATTCATGGTATATTTCATGATTTTTACGGAATCGAGAGGGTTTGGTTGTGGTCCGCCCTCGTTGTTGTTTTTATACGAATATACATGAATCGTAGGCGAGGTTTTGGTGTATTCCAATTCCGTATTCATTTAGAAACGGTTGTGATTGTGTTCTTCGAATCGTTAGGTTCGGTTTCGTTAGTTCCTAGCGGTTGTCGGTGACTTTCCTTTCCGTTCTTCACGTCGTCAATAATTCGAGGCAAGTATTTTTGGAAACCTTTAAGCTTAACATGAAATGGTGATGTATATTACTTGTGTGTAACTCACCTCGTGTTGGCCCGAGGGTCAAGGAGGAAATCTATCTTCGCCTGGATTTCACGAGTTTGTTTAGCTAGCTTGATGCGGGAGGGTCCTTAGAGGCCTCGTGCGGGAATCTATGATATTACTCTGTTCCCAAGGCGATGCATGTGCGTGTTTTGTTTTGTAATGTAGCCGGTGCGGGAGGGTCCTTAGAGGCCTCGTGCGGGAATCTATGATATTACTCTGTTCCCAAGGCAAATTATTTGTTGTTTGTTTAGGAAAATACATGTCTTGTTTTGGTTTTGAAATGATTTTGGTGCATGTACTATGAAATGTGTAAGCGATTGGTTTGCCTTGAATACTTGTACTAGCGTAATTGCTAACCCCTTTGGGGACCCGTTGTCGGGAAATTCTTGTTATGGATTTGAGGTTATGATTATCCGGACGGCGAGCACCGGGACGAGACGAGGATGTTGGCTGTGGTCGTTGACATGTGCATTTGGGTCTACTTATTTCCTTTGTCCATTTCGATATGGTTGTTCCCACGATTTTAAACTTATAGATTGTACTCGCGAGTACTTAGGCTTTTGTTTCAAACTCCGTATTGTATTGTTTTCAAACATCACGTTGTTGGTTGATGCTTATTTTGCGGTTGCTCGGGCGTATCTTTATATGTCATATTATTTAATTGTATCCTCGCTAACCAAGATGGTTAGTCGAGTAGAGTTTTCTAATGTAGCACAGTAGGTCCCATGTAGGGTCTACGGCGGCGTAACATATTCGAATATCTCGGGGTGTTACGAGAAAATGGTATTAGTGCTCTAGGTTTATGGATACCTAGGCTTGTCGGTTACTTGGGTCTAGTCGTGTTTTGTTTTGCACATTGTCACACCGTGCCGGCATCTCAGTACTTCCGGTGCTCGTAAGTTTCCTTACCCGATTGTTTGCTTTCTCATCGTATTTCGTTTCTTGAACCGTGGTTATTCTCCCTCTTTTGCTTATCATCGTAGTTTTCCTTACTCATCCTCGATATGCTCTGTTATCTTTTAACACCGGTATGGATGCCGGAGGAAACCGTGGTCGTGGTCGTGGTCGTGGCCGTGGACGCGGCCAGGGGCGTGGGCGGCCGGTGGGGCGGCCACGTCGCACTCTTCGAGGCCGCGATCTGGCGGCCGTCACGGTCATGCTTCTTCTTAGGAGCGCGCCGATCTTGGTATTGCTGCTTGTCATGCGGCAAATGGTTAACCAGATGGCGGCTATAGCCTGAGTGGTTGAACCGATCAGGCCCATGCTAATCGGGCGGAGCGGATCGGCTTCGAGGATGTCATCAAGATGCATCCTCCTCGGTTCGGGAGCTTCGGACCCGATCGGGTGGGAAGGGTGGATCAAGGAGATATCCAAAGTCTTCTTGCTACTAATTGCCCCGAGGACCGTAGGGTCCCTATTGCTCAATACTTTCTCACGGGAGATGCTGCAGTTGGTGGGAGGCCGTTGGTCCCAAAGATCACGTTGCTTCATGGGCGAATTCCAAGAATTGATGGAGACCGAATATTGTCCGTGGCGGTCGGACGAGGCTCGAGTGCATGCTTTCTACGATGCTCAACCTCGGGATATTCCCGTATCCCAAGCTATTCTTGATTTCAACAAAGAGTTGGGTTATGTGAAGACCCAGTTGTCGTGAAGAGCGACAAAATTTTCCATTTTCCGGGAGGATGAAGGCGCCCATTCGGGACTATATGTCCAGGCTCGTCTGTACTACCTTGAAGGATTATCAGTCGAGCCCTTGCTTATGATATGTCGGTGGCTAGCGATTTGGCTCGTGAGAGCAAGAAGCGAAGTCGGTCGGAAATTTTAAGTCCTAAGAGTGGAGGCGGCGAAATCTCAAGCTGCAAATATTTCAACGGGCGGTTCGGCTCGTTTCTCTGGGAGCTTTCGGGGTGCCGCGGAACCTCCGCTCGTGAACCCACATGTTTTAAGCGTGGTGTGCGGGCCATAGGAACGCGGTGTTCTCGTCCGAAGTTTACTTGTCACACTTGTGGACAGTGGGTCACAAGCCCCTTTTTGTGAGCAGATCAAGCGGCTTCGTGGCGCCGTTCTTCCCAATCGATGCGTTAGAGCCGAGTGTGAACCGGGGCTCATTTGCTCGCCGCCTCCACCGAGTGCCGGCCGAGGTAAGGGTCGGGGTCAGCCCGCTAGGGTGGAGCTTCAGTGTCGGCTCTGCTCGGCCACGTATCTATGAGATGAGGAGGGCCGATGATCCAGCGGCTCTTGTGGCGGCAGTACCGTTCACATTCATTTCCATCTGTCGGTGTGCTTTTCGATTCGGGTGCTACGCATTCATTCATTTCTCTAGAGTGTGTCGCCGTTTAAGTCTCATTGTTTGTCACCTTGCGAGCCTTTCATCGTTAAACTTCCTAGCGGTGATAGAATCGTCGGTGATCGAGAGGTCCGAGGCTGCTCTGTGTTTATTTGTGAGAGAGCTTGGCTCTCTAATCTTATTGTCGTTAATATCGAGGGTGAGGATTTGATTCTCGGGGATGATTGGCTCGGCGGCATGGCGCAATCATGAACTACCGCACGAGAATCATCACTATGTTAGCCGAGGACGGCACGAGCACTCTTTCGCGGGGCGAAAGAGGAAACAGTCGTCATTAATGCCTTGAAGGCGATGAGTCTCTGCGAAAGGGTGTCTTGGATATTGGTGTTACGCCTTGAAGGCGGAGGATGGTGGAGTCGAGCTTTCGTCGATTCCGGTCGTTAATGAGTTTCTGATGTATTTCTGACGAATTCAGGATTGCCACCGGATCGTGAGGTTGAGTTTGCTATAGAGTTAGAGCCGGGCGCGGCTCTATTTCAAGGCGCCTATCGCATGGCACCTTGAGAGATGTCCGAGTTGAAGAAGCGATTGAGTGAGCTTCTTGAGTCGGGGTATGTTCGACCAAGTGCCTCGCCTTGGGGCGCAGTCTGTTTGTGCGGAAGAAGGATGGTTCACTACGTTTGTGTATCGACTATCGCGAACTAAACAAGGTGACCATCAAGAACAAGTATCCTTTCGAGAATCGATGACTTGTTTGACGATTGCGAGGAGGCTGCGGTATTCTCGAAGATTGATTTGAAATCGGGGTACTATCGGCCGGGTGAGAGAGTCCGACGTGCAGCGACTTTTCGGACGAGATACGGACATTATGAATTCGTAGTTATGCCTTTCGGGTTAACTAATGCGCCGCGGTGTTCATGCAATTGATGAACAAAGTCTTTATCGAGTATTTGGATAAGTGTGTCGTCGTCTTCATTGACGATATTCTTATCTATTCGAGGAATGAGGAAGAGCATGCCCATCATTTGCGGATAGTGTTAGACATTTTGAGGATCGAGCAACTCTATGCGAAGTTCTCGAAATGTGAGTTAGTGAAGGAAGTGATGTTTTGGGTCACGTGATTTCAGTAGAAGGGGTTCGTGTGGATCATGAGAAAATTGAGGCAGATTGGATTGGGCATCGCCCACAAATGTGAAGGAGGTCCGTAGTTTCTTGGGTTTGGTGGCTACTACCGTAGGTTCGTGAGGTTTCTCAAAACTAGCTCGACCACTTACTCGGTTGCTCCATAAATCCGAGAAGTTAAATGCGGACCGATGAGAGGCAGTCGAGTTTCGAGGAGCTGAAGAAGCGTTTGACTTCAGCCCGGTCTTGGCGTTGCCATGTGGCAACGAGGGATTCGCCGTTTATAGCGATGCTTCGGGTCAGGGTCTTGGGTGCATATTGATGCAGCATGGCAAGACCATTGCCTATGCGTCGAGACAGTTAAGGCCGTATGAACTTAACTACCCTACTCACGATTTGGAATTAGCGGCGGTAGTCTTTGCACTCAAGATTTGGCGTCACTATCTTTTCGGCTCTACATGTCAGATTTTTACCGATCATAAAAGTCTGAAATACATATTTACTCAGCGGGAGTTGAATATGAGGCAGAGGAGGTGGTTAGAGCTGATTAAGGATTATGATTTTGAAATCCTTTATCATCCAGGCAAAGCGAACGTCGTGGCCGACGCCTTGAGTCGGAAACCGATTGCGTTGCGAACGCTTGAGGTCCTTACGCCTCGATCCCGAGCTCCGTGGCTCTGATCGAGTTAGATGTTGAAGTTTTGTTGCACAGGTGTCGGGCAACTTTGTGCTCTAGAGATTTCATCGTCTTTGATCGATGAAATTAAGTCAAGCAATTAGAGGATCCGATGATTGCTCAAATCCGAAGAACGTTCTTAAGGGAAAGTCTCACGGGTTTGTGATTCACGAGGATGGCGTTTTGAGATTCAGTCGGCTTTGTGTGCCGAGCGATCCCGAGTTGCGGCAGTATTTTGCATGAGGCCCATTCCACACCTATTCCGTTCATCTGGTTCGAGTAAGATGTACAAGGACACGAGGAGGAACTTCGGTGGAATGATATGAAGGAGGAGGTCGCACGGTTTGTGGCGAGATGCTTGACTTGCCAGTAGTCAAAATCGAACATCGGCCATTTGGATTATTGCGATCACTTCCCATTCGAATGGAAATGGGAAGATATATCGATGGATTTTGTTACGAGTTTGCCGAGATCGAGGTCGGGCATGAATATGGTATGGGTGGTTGTTGACCGTCGACCAAGTCGGCACATTTTCCGGGCATCAAGGACACTTGGGGCCGGAGAAATCGGCTCGTGTGTTTATCGCGCGATTGTGAGACTTCACGGTACTCAAGTCTATTGTTTCGGATCGTGATGGCCGTTTTGTATCGCACTTTTGGCGGGCGGTGCATAAGGCGTTAGGTACCGTTTGCATTTGAGTACCTCTTTTCATCCCGGTCGATGGGCGGTCGGAGCGCACTAACCAAACAAACGAGCACCTGTAGCGTGCTAGTGCCCTCGATAGGAGAAGCGGCCCAGGAGGAGCACTTGCCATTGATCGAATTCACGTACAACAATAGTTGGCACGCGTCGATTCGGATGGCACCGTATGAGGCACTATATGGGCGGCGATGTCGATCGCCGTTTTGTTGGAATGAGGCGTCCGATTTGGTCGGGACCGAACCGGATGTCGTTTTAGAGACGAGACGGAAGATAGAATTAATTCGAGAACGGATGTTGACCGCCCAGAGTCGACAGAAGTCATATGCCGATGTCCGTTGTCGACTTTTAGAATTCGAGGGGGGAGACCACGTTTTGCTGAAGGTTTTACCGACGAGAGGAGTTTTCCGTTTCGGGAAGAAGGGGAAGTTGAGTCCGAGATTTATTGGACCCTTCGAGATCCTTGAGCGAGTCGGTGGGTTAGCATACCGGTTGGCGTTACCCCCGGCCCTGAGTCATGTTCATAACGTTTTTCATGTTTCCCAGCTGAGGAAATATGTCCGGATCCTAGTCACATCATCGACTATGGGGAGATTGACGTTGCCAAGGACATTACTTTTGAGGAACGTCCTTTGAAGATTTTAGAACATCGGGAGAAGCGGGTGAGGCATAAGACCATCCCTTTGGTCAAGGTGCGGTGGTCGAGACACGGTGTCGAGGAGGCAACGTGGGAGACCGAGGATAGTATGCGTGCTAGGTACCCCGAGTTGTTTGTTTCTTAAGTTTCGGGACGAAACTTGTTTTTAGAGGGGTAGAATGTAATATCCGCATTTTTCTTCCCTTGTATTTTTCTTTTCGCGTATTTCCGATAGTAGTGACCCTTGTGTATCTTTCGGTGTATCTTTTCTATTATCTATGGGTTTTATCCCGTTATTGTTGAGCGGAACCGCCGTTTTGGGTTGCCGTGGGTCCATTCTATGTTATGTTAACCGTTGAGATGTTCCGTTGGATGTTTCGTTCACCTTAGGTGTTTTGGAACCGTTCATATTTCATACCTAGCGCACGCTATTTTTACGCATAGCGCGCGCTAGGGTTCTTAGTAGCGCACGCCACGTTTGTTCCGTAGCGCGCTATCGAGTAGCCACGGGAGTGGCGGTGTTGTTTTTCGGTATACGGACTAGCATATTAGCGTACGCTACATATGCTAGCGCACGCTAACGTCGAGGGCTAGCGCACGCCGATGATGCCGTAGCGCGTGCGCTAGCGTGAGTGTCGATCTTGGGCCGATCACTACTGAACCCGTTCAGGTGCCAGTTAGCGCACGCTACGCTTGTATGGTAGCGCACGCTAACGGATCAGATAGCGCACGCTACGCTTGTATGGTAGCGCACGCTAACGTATCAGGTGGGTTCTGGGCAGTTTGCCACTGGACTCGGCTGATGTTCAGGTAGCGCACGCTATTGGTCGATAGCGCGCGCTACCGAGAGGTTATTAGCGCACGCTACTCATGTATGGTAGCGCACGCTAACGGCCAAAAACCTGGTTACTGGACTGGGACGCTAACGATAAGATTTGTAATCTTATCCCGTTAGCGCACGCTAATCTTGAGGCTTTAGCGTGCGCTAACACTCCCTGGCTATATAAACCAGGGAGTTGACCGAGATGAACACCATTTCTCATTTCTTTCCTTCTTCCGCGGCCGAGCGACCCCAGAGGCGATTTGAGGCGATTTTCTCCTTCCAATCACTTCAGAGATTCTTTTGCTTGAGTTCTTGGTGTAGACTAACATCATCCACTTGTGTTTCTCATCCTAAATCCAAGGTAATCTCTTAGAACCCTACTTTTGGATAATTTGGGGGTTTTGGGATTTTCTTCCGATCCGTTCCGTTTTGTTGATGGATTCATGATGAATATGATTAATCTTGTTGGTATTCTTAGTTTCCCTACGGATTCATGGTATATTTCATGATTTTTACGGAATCGAGAGGGTTTGGTTGTGGTCCGCCCTCGTTGTTGTTTTTATACGAATATACATGAATCGTAGGCGGGTTTTCGGGTGTATTCCAATTCCGTATTCATTTAGAAACGGTTGTGATTGTGTTCTTCGAATCGTTAGGTTCGGTTTCGTTGGTTCCTAGCGGTTGTCGGTGACTTTCCTTTCCGTTCTTCACGTCGTCAATAATTCGAGGCAAGTATTTTTGGAAACCTTTAAGCTTAACATGAAATGGTGATGTATATTACTTGTGTGTAACTCACCTCGTGTTGGCCCGACGGGGTCAAGGAGGGAAATCTATGCTGCCGCCCTGGATTTCACGAGTTTGTTTAGCTAGCCAGTGCGGGAGGGTCCTTAGAGGCCTCGTGCGGGAATCTATGATATTACTCTGTTCCCAAGGCGAATCATGTGACTGTTTTGTTGAGTAATGTAGCGAGGTCGGGAGGGTCATAAGAGGCCTAGTGCTGGAATCTATGATATTACTGTTCCCAAGGCAAATTATTTATCGTTTGTTTAGGAAAATACATGTCTTGTTTTGGTTTTCGAAATGATTTTGGTGCATGTACTATGAAATGTGTAAGCGATTGGTTTGCCTTGAATACTTGTACTAGCGTAATTGCTAACCCCTTTGGGGACCCGTTGTCGGGGAAATTCTTGTTATGGATTTCAGGTTATGATTATCCGGACGAGCGAGCACCGGGACAGTACGAGGATGTTGGCCAGGGTCGTTGACATGTGCATTTGGGTCTACTTATTTCCTTTGTCCATTTCGATATGGTTGTTCCCACAGTTTTAAACTTATAGATTGTACTCGCGAGTACTTAGGCTTTTTGTTTCAAACTCCGTATTGTATTGTTTTCAAACTGTCACGTTGTTGGTTGATGCTTATTTTGCCGGTTGCTCCGGGCGTATCTTTATATGTCATATTATTTAATTGTGTATCCTCGCTAACCAAGATGGTTAGTCGAGTAGAGTTTTTCTAATGTAGCCTGGTAGGTCCCATGTAGGGGTCTACGGCGCTGTAACATATTCCGAATATCTCGGGGTGTTACACCGCGGCTCTGGCTCGAAGGTCCAGACATATAAACATAATGCATTAAGAGCTCATTTATGCAGATTTAAACTAAAAATGGAGATAAAGTAATGATAATCAAGCCCACAAAAATACATGTAACAAATACCCCCAAACTTAAGTCTTTGCTTGTCCTCAAGCAAAAATCAATTTCAAATAAAACGACAAGTACCGTGGGCAATCGTGCAAATCCATAGTGCTCAAATAATTATTATTACCTTGAAAATCTCAAAGAATAATACGAGTATCGTACTACTGAGTCACATTACGGACAATGATTCCACAAAGTAACCATTTTTAGTGCTTTGTTCCGATTTTTTATTATACTATCAAAACTTAATTTTTAAATTGCACCATCCTTCTCCCAATACCTTTTCAATTAGACAATTCCGTCAATTTAATCTAACGGAAGTTGACGTGGTGCACTGCTCCTCACGTAGGGTTTAGGGTTTAGGGTTTAGGGTTTAGGGTAGGTTAAGTTGACGGAGTGGGCGGAATGGATCTAACTGAAAATATATTCTAGATAGAGCAGTAGAATTAAAGAAAATGGAGTTCGATTGTGTAAATAGAAATTAGAGCAAGTACATTATCCTACAAGTATATGTCCACAAATTTTTAATATGAATATTGATTCGAATAAGGAAATGCATTTTTTTATTATGTTGGATACTAACAACCTAAATTGAATCCACAAGTTTGTATTTCAATTCTGATTACTAATATAACCTTATATTATATACTTTTAAACGCTATACAAATAAAATTGGCAGTAGTGAATAATTCACGAATATAATTCACGGGCTAACGATGATTTTTTTTGGGAAGAAATTGGTGTTAACAATGGTCAAACTTTAAAATGGAGAAAAAAATAAATAAAAATTGCAATTAAGAGCCCTAAACCTAGTCCCAAATCTAGTCATATAAGGAAAGAAGTAACTTGATACACAAGAAAAGGAATCCCATGCAAACTATGAAACATATAAATAAGGAAATAAAAAGACTAATGATATATATATACTCTAACAAATCATAAACTCCATCGATCAATCGCATAATTCATAAAAAAAAAAAATTTGGTTTCCTTTGAATATATTTCATATATGGCTGATCAAACTTATAACTTCAATTCCAACTGCCCTCAACCGTGGCGGGACCCTTTCGAGCTCCTCCCGAGTTGGATGAGTGATTTCGCCAACCCCGATCCACAGCCTCCGCCTCCAGGGATGCATCAACAGCCACCTCCGCGGCGTCAACCACCACCACCACCACCACCGCCTGCCGTCGCTTTCTCCAATCCGTCGTCGTCTCTGTCCTTTTTCTGTAGTCGGCCGGTGCCGGTGGTCGCTTCTGCACAGCCGCCTTTTCATGATTACCTGCTGCCGCATATGTTGGTCCCGTCTCCTGTGATCGGAGAGTACAAAGTGATCGGCAGGCTGGCTCTCAAGACGAGACACCCATGTATGAAGGACAGAGAGGAGGATGGGACTTGCGGTGTCTGCCTCGACGATCTATTGATTATTAATAGGAGTAATATCGGTGGCATGAGGATTGGGGTTCTCGATAATTGCCGCCATGAGTTTCACGTCGCCTGCCTCGAGAAGTGGCTAATCAAGAAAAACATGTGCCCTCTTTGCAGAGCCGTTGCAGTGAATAATAACTACGATGATGAAAGATTCATGTAATAGATTACTTAAGATTTTTCAAGTTTTTCATTGTACTGTTAATGTATTATTTGATGAACTAGTTATCCACCCGTCCGATGCACGGTAAAGAGTATTTAAAATTGATACATAGAAGAATAACAAATTAATATTTAAGTTATAATAAATATATTATGCACAGATTTTAATTACTAATATACACGATATATTACAAATGACGTATGCTACTCTTGATGAAGTCATAAATTACAAATTTCTGAAAACTTCCCTATACACAACATTAATAGTTGTGTTGACATGTTTTTTCTCATCATCACAAATTAGAACTTTCAAACCTTTCCTATTTGTGACTCTATAAAAAGCAACATATAATTGACCATGACTAAAAACAGGCTTACGCAAATATAGACCAACATTTGTTAAGGATTGTCCTTGACTTTTATTTATTGTCATGGCATAGGAAACTGAGATAGGAAATTGACGCCGTTGGAATTTGAAAGGTACTTTTGAATCAGAAGGAGTCATGGATAATCTAGGAATCAACACCAGTTCACCTGCACTTGCTCCTATCATGATCTTTGCTTGGAGAACATGGTCTCCAAGCCTAGTGAGGAGTAATCTTGTACCGTTGCACAAACCCCGACTTGGATCAATATTCCGTAGTAACATCACTGGAGTCCCAATTTTTAAATTTAGCTCATGATTTGGTACGCCAGAACATTTAATTCCGTTTAGGAATTCAGGAGTGTGGATATTTGTCAAATCATTTACAGCCAAATCTGACTTACTTGCACTATCAGAGCTCAAATATGGACGACTGTCTCAAGAATTTTTTTCTATCATGTACTGATTTATAGAATCAACGACATCCAAAGTGGGCGCTAATATAGCTCGTTGTTGTAGATATTCTGGATCATGAATTCTTTCAGATAGGTTAGGATACGTACTTTCAACAATAGTTGCAATTGGATCAGGTCCGTTCTGCAAGAGTATATCATCGGGAATCTGTATTACAGAAGATCCGTCGTCTCCTTCTCCAATTGTTCCATTTCCAATATCTTGTAACCATTCTGAAAATTCAGCTAAAGCAGTAGCATCACTTTCTGAACTGACACTTTGCAACCTCATATTTTTTGTCAACCGAAGAACTTCGCAAGAGTTCCAGATATAAGATGCGTTAATAGATGCATTTACTATATCTTGTCTTCGGCCTTTTGGTATAACTGGAAGTATTTGACGAAAATCTCCACCAAACACAACTGTCTTACCACCAAATGGCTTTGTAGCATTTTCCACGTCAACGCACTTCATTACACCCTTCATACTTTTGTCCAATGCTTGAAAGCAGAATTTGTGCATCATTGGAGCCTCGTCCCATATAATGAGCTTTGCCTTCACAATCAATTGAGCCAACTCGCTGCCAAGCTTGATATTGCATGATGATTTTTCATGTGGAGTTAAAGGAATCTTGAAGCGAGAGTGAGCAGTTCGACCTCCTGGAAGAAGTAATGATGCTATTCCACATGAAGCGACGTTCAAAACAACATCACCTTTAGATCTTATTGCCGCAGACAAAGTTCTCCAAACAAAAGTTTTACTAGTACCTCCATAACCATAAAGAAAAAAAGTTTTACCCCTGTCTGCGTCTGTTGAATCCATTATTTTATCAAAGGCAATGCGTTGCTCGTCTGTCAACTTTGGGAGGAGCTCTTGTAGCTCCTTCTCTAGTAAGGACCTGTCGCATCGCAATTCCTCATGTAACAATCTGTTTTGATATCTTTGGAATATCATTGAAGTCGTGCAAAGGCATTGTTTCAAAGTTTCTCGACTACTTCCACACCTTCTCGGTGAAGACTCAATTTCAATGAGAGCAAGGTTCTTAATTTGAGCATCATTAACCTTAGATCTACAATTTAATATAATAAAAATAATTTCAAGATATATAATTAAATATGGGAATAGTAATCATTGAATATTAACAAAAAAACATAATTATTAAAATATACCTTGTTTGTGATAAAATTTTCTTTGATTGTATGTAATATCGTCGCCAAATATTCCCAAAGATTTTTCCCAAACAAATTCAGTCCGCCCATACAATTCTCTGTCAACAAAGTTGCAAACATAGTACGTAAAGAATGCGCAGACGCCCAAAAACTTGCTTCAGTTAATCCATCAATATACTCAGAATCATCCTCCAAAAGACCAAATGCGTAACACGCATCTCTATATGACTCGCATTGTATATGATGTGCTATTTTCATATCATCATGACATTTAGCTCCACGAATAACATTGATCAAACATCTAAGATAATAAGAATCACCAGCTCCCGGCGGCACATAGTAGGGTCTTCCTAAAGAAAAACCTTGGCTTCTAGGAACCCATTTCTTGCCTTGTTGTTTCCATACAAAGTACTGAGGATATTCTGCATATGTTAGATTATTGCCATGCGGAAACTCAATATTTGCCTTAAACCAAGCTTCAAACTTGCTTGTGTTGAAAGATTGACGATCAATAATGACCTCCATGTCTTGAGTTTCGAAAACTACACTTTGCTCTCCTGGAAGATGAAAACTCAACCGTTCAACAGGTGGATCTCTATATGCTATTTCAAATTTAAATATCCTCCACATAGATTCACATGGCGAAATGTATCTACAATCATAGTACATCTGTACCTCGTCAATTACTTTACTACTTTCGACATCCTTATTGCTCTTCAAAAACTGCGCAGTTGCACGGTCACATCCTTTGTTTATGTATTTGAACAAATACTTAATAGACCGTGATTGGTTACACCATTCCATATTCATATGAGCTCCATACTTTATCAAAAGATAAGGATTATGTGGAACTACAAATCTATTATCAATAGGCACTCCATTTTTCATGATAATTCTACCAGTATCTCTTCTCCTATAGATCGGGTAGCCTTCATCACTAAAAGTAGTACAGTCTACGAATTCCTTAGGGAAGAACTTGGTGCAACCATTTTCTGACATGCATGGAGCATTCTTATTAGCAACTCCACACGGACCATGAATCATGAAGTTCTCCAAAGCAACATAGTATGCAGGATAAATATTTACATCTGGAATTTCGGCTGATATGATCCTATCTATATCAACTCCAGTAGGAAATATATCCTCCGCAACTAGAAACAACAATATATGTGCATGCGGTAAACCTCGCTTCTGAAATTCAACTGTATATACAACTGCATGGATATTAAAAACAGTTAATGCAATTTAAATCGAGTCATCTAACTTTACTGTTAAAAGAGAGTTAATAAAACTTTGAAAATCATATGTTATTTCCATATTATTTAGTTTTGAAAACTTTGAGGAAAAAAGGATGATGGAATTTATTCCATCATAGACTTTTATTTACCAATCAAAAACTTTCTCTTTGTTATTTTTATTTCTTAAGTTTTAAGATTATTTTATAATAATGTTAAAATCTAAACAAATTTTATTAATATAATTAAATATTTAGTATTTTATTTCATGCATCGCATGAAAGGACATATAGATACATAAATGTACACACATGCATATAATTATAAATGAATATGAAAATAATTTTACCTGCTTTAACGCGACCAAATACCCGATTTTTTCTAATATCCTTGATTAATCCATCTAGTTTCATCTTAAACACTCTGCAAAGAATATCTGGACGATCTTCAGGGTTCAAACCCTTTCTATCTAAATATCGAGAAATTCAGGCCATTTAGGGTTGCACGTCAAGGTTATAAACAAATCAGGATATCCAGCCCACCCACATATTGCCATTGCATCTTGAAAGTTCTGAATCATGTATCGGGGACTTCCAGTGTATGAGGATGGCAATACTACTGGTAAACCTTGAGTTGCTAAATTTGTCTCACCACGGTAAAATGCAGCCTCAAGCCCTTTGTAAGTTTCATAACGGAGAGTTTTCTGATTAAGCTTAACCCATGTCAATCTTCCTGATTCTATGATGGTATATGAATCCACAATTAATTGTTGGGTCAATCTTCTTGAGGATAATATGGCACACTCTTCCCCATCTCTATCGTGAAATCTATAGGCGAAGAATTGTCTAGTACTCACACGTTTTCTCTTCTTCTGTGCCGTACTTGTTGTGATTGATAATGAGATATCTTCCCTATATCCATATTCTCCGTAAGGAAAGATAAGAGGGTACTGTAAACCAAGATAAGAAGCATGTAGCTCATTTATTCGCTTCAAATATCCAGTTTTTGTTTCCACAATGATATCCCGATTACCTAATGCGTCATCGAAGTCCCCTACAACCAGTGCTGCTACTTCAGAAGCAGTTGGAAGGCTATACATTCGACCATCTTTATCTCTTCTTCCAATAAGCTTTAACTTAACATTTGTCTCACTGCACTGTTGAATTTTGTCTCTCGCCATTCGAAAGGATTGCACTAAAATATTGTTCTCATCAAGCATTTCCTTTAGTTTTTGAACAATATTTGCCTGAAGTCCGTTTGAATTGCTATGTGACCAGTACAATGCATTTGGATTTCAAATATCATTTAATGCAAGAACCTTTTTTGAGAAAATATACTATTTAACAAAAAAACAAACCTAACAGAGTTAATCCTATTCGCCACCTCATTTTCAGTGTCATATATATACAGCTGAGCAAACTTCGGAGCCTGATCTTCAGTCGGCATCAAACTTCCAATCAAATGGTAGTTTTGACCATGCAATTTAAATATAGGTGGAGAAGTTCCCATATTAGGATTACTATCAATTTTTCCTCCCAAAGATGTAAAAGCAAACATGGTGTTGTAAGATCTTATATTTTTTATAAAGTGGTTAATAATTGGAGTTTTCCCACTTAAAAGATCTACCAACAGTTGTGGAGGTCTTTTCATCTTTGGAAGCTCAATTTTTCCTTGAAGACAACATGTTGAGTATTTCGGTCTCGTTGACCCATAACTTGACCTTAACCTCTCATTATACCAAAACAAAGCTGCACAATACTCGCACTTATGGTCGGCGTCACCGAGATCCCAATATTCTGAAATAAGGTTAAATATTATAAGTGTCAATTTTTTTGAGCTAATAAATTCGATATAGTACATTAATTTTTGTCTACATAAAATTTATCAAATAAGCATCTGTGGAATTACTATGCCGATAGCTTAAGTTTTCATCCCCATTTTGTAAGACAACATCTGATGATTGTTCAAGTTCGGGTGAAGTCGGTACATCACTAAACGAATAAATAAGTTAGTAGATACAATTTTTATATTACAATAATTAAATTAGTAGTACCTTGAATTTTTCTGCATCAGATTTTTATGTCCCTGATATCCTGTAAAATATAAACTCTTGCAAATTAAACAATATAAAATTTAACAAATAATAACATAAATGGTTACAAACGGTATCATAAATACGTATATTAACAAAATATATTGGTAAGAATATGTGTTGTATACTTTTAATGAAAGGTGATAATAATAAACAAAATTTAATTTATTATTTATAAAATTAGATATAAGACTCATATTGTCCTATATAAAAAAATAAATGCATGTGCTTACCTAAATTACGGTTGTCCTATTATGTGCCCTTAGATCACATGATAAGAGTTTATAAATTGAAGTAAATCAAGTAATAGTGCATGTGTATGTGCGTATATTGACTCATGTATATTTTATTATAATTTTACAGTATTATTGAAATTCAATCACAGATATTAATATAATAAAATATTAAATATTTTGTCTGGTGCATCGCACGGGAGGACATTTAGTTAAAAAAATTATAAACAAATAATGCAGTAAATATAATCTTCATTTACCTGAATTATTTCTTCCTGAAGTAAAATCGGCAACAACTCCAGTGCAAGCATTTGATTTAAATCTTTTTATTCGTGCAGCATGCAACTTACCTAAATTATAAATTCCAAAACATATTAATAATATTGTATAACAAATAAAAATATTATTACCACCAACATTATTAGTATAGTAATAAGTTTAAAAACAATAACAATAAATTTAAAAAAAAATGAATAAAAATACTCACTTGTGTCGATTGCAACTGGTATGGAAGATGATGATGATGGTACTATTGTTGTAATACCTCTATCACCATTTATAATTTCATTTGTTCCTGAACCCAATTCACCTAAAAGAATAATGGCAAAAAATTACACACACATTTAGCTAATAATGTTCCACACTAAAGTTAAAGATAATTTAGCTACATAAAAAATAAATTTGTTACCTGGTAATGCTCCTTCACGTTTTTCATAACTACGACGATGAAAGATTCATGTAATAGATTACTTAAGATTTTTCAAGTTTTTCATTGTACTGTTAATGTATTATTTGATGAATTATTCTTAGACAACCATGTATAAAAAATAATCGTCTCTATAGAAATAAATAAACAAATTCTAATTCTATGACAATAAATGTGCGTGACAGTTTTTTAAAACTTAATCACCCAACCTTTGAAATAGTAATAAAAAGTAAAAAAATAAAAATATCTGTATTTCGATATATACCGCGATACCACAAAAGGTTGGTATTTCGGTATGTATCGGTATTTCAACTTTTTATGGTATTTTGGTTGTTTGGTATTTCGGTATATCTCAATATACTAGTTTTTTTTCCATGTTTTCGTAATTTAATATTTCATTAAGTTCAGAATATACATATGCCCAAATGAAATTCTATGTATCAAAATTTCGAAACGATGTCAGTATGGACCGAAACCCAATACCGAAATTTCATTACATCAAAACTTTCCCTTTTGTTGGACGGTCATCATCATACCGTTTGAGAGTGCGACTCTTTCTATTTTATTGACTTTTTGTAACATGCTTTAAACCCCATTTCTAGCAACCTTACACCAAACAACACCAAACCATAAAAGTGCCCTTTGATCTTTCCAATACCAAGTGTTAAAGAAAAACAAATCCTTTCTTCTTGTTTTCTAAATATTGAACAAAATTCATGCATCTTTTCCTCTGCAGATGGGCTATAATAGCACAACAACTGCCGCGAAGAACCGACAACGATGTCAAGATCCTATGGAACAGTAAACTAAGAAAGAAACTCTCGGCAATGGGAATTGATCCGGTAACTCATAAGCAGTTCTCCCAAATCTTGGCGGACTACGGGAACATAGGCGCCTTCCCTAAGGCAAGGACGTGTTTCAGCTCTCTTTCCAGAGACCTGAAAAAACGCCATCATTTTAAAGTCGGAACAATCTCAAAAAAAAATCCACAAACTCTTACTCCATATCATTTCTCATCATTAGCTCCTAACAAGGACTCTCCTCTATCAACGCCATCCCATTGACCTTTACTCGCAACTCCAAGCCATAAATTTTATTACAGAAGCCTCAAATTATGCTAGAAAGGAGATTATCACACACATCATTCAAATACGTCCTTGGTGGGAAATCAAGAAATTCCGAGTTTTAGTTGGAGCGACATTTTTCTCGACGACGAGTTTTTGGGTCAAGAAAATGATGGAGGGATATTTTCACAGTGTGGTGGGAATATTGATGAGAAGGCAAAATGCGGATTAGTCAAAGATAAGAATATTGGCAGCTTTGAAGTGGCGTCGTCTTCGAACAGTTCGACATTTGTGGATGCGATGTTGGAAAGCCAAGATGCAATGTTTTGTGAGTTGTCTTGTTTCTTGAGGAGCCATTTTATTACTAAGAACTTAATGTGGTTAATTATGTCTTAAAAGATGGATTGACAACAATACAATATATATACTATGTGGGCAGTAAAACTAGTCTTTTATACTAGTGGGCGGATGCATTTAACTCATGGTGCCAGAATTTTTAGGAAGAATATCCCTTACTTATGTCCTTTCACATTTTTCCTTTTATTTTTTATTTAACCGAATTAAGAGTTGAGTTATTTTATTTTCTATTACCATGTCCGATCAATTGATAAATCATATATCTATTGGACCCTAATTGTCTAGTTTGATGTTATCTATTTTGATCAGAAAAAGTCGTAATTAAATTGTTTCAATTATTTATCCTATTTTAGCAGTGCGAAATGCCCGATCAAATGTCAATCAAGAATTATATGCAAGATTAGATACTAAAGAAGGGGAAAAAAGATATCTATAAACTTGCTCGAATGAGAGAGAAGAAGACGCGAGATATTGGAAAAGTTAAATGTGTAAAAGAAATTGACCAAAAAGTTTTGGTTCAAGATAAAGAGATAAAAGAGAGATGGAGGTCATACTTTGATACCCTATTCAATGGCCATCAAGAACAAGATATTGAGAATTTAAACATCCCCTCAAGTATGGTTAATCGAGAGTTTAAGAGAAAAATTCAAAAGGGTGAAGTGACAATTGCATTGAAGAAGATGGGGTCAAAGAAAGCAGAAGGACCAGATGGTATACCTATTGAAGTTTGGAGGTGTTTGGGGGAGAGAGGGATCGAATGGGTAACTATGCTTTTCAATAAGATTTGGAGAAGCAATAAGATGCCATCAACATGGAGGAAAAGTATTCTCGTCCCTTTGTATAAGAACAAAGGTGATGTTCAAGATTGTTCTAATTATCGCGGAATTAAACTAATGAGTCATACCATGAAGTTATGGGAACGAGTGATTGAACAAAGGATCGGGAAATGTGTGAAGATAATAGAAAATCAGTTTGGATTTATGCTTGGAAGATCGACCATGGAAGCAAGTTATCTTATCCGACAGTTGATGGAACATTATTGAGATAAAAAGAAAGATCTGCATATGTTTTTTATTGATTTAGAGAAGGCATATGATAAAGTACCAAGAGAAGTACTTTGGTGGGCCTTAGCAAAGAAGGGTGTATCGCGGAAATATATTGACATTATAAAGGACATGTATGAGGGAGATAGTACAAGTGTACGTACTAATGTTGGGAGGACAGAAGAATTCCATATTACGATTGGGGTGCATCAAGGATCTGCTCTTAGTCATTTTCTATTTGCCATAGTCATGGACGAATTGACAAGAGAAATTCAAAATGACATTCCGTGGTGTATGATGTTCGCAGATGATATTGTGTTGATTGATGAAACGAATGTTGGAGTGCAACAGAAATTGGAACTTTGGAGGGATACTTTGAAAGCTCGAGGCTTTAGGCTGAGCAGAAGTAAGACTGAACATATAGAGTGTAGGTTTAGCGAAAACAGTGATAGAGAGGCGGGGATGATCACATTTGATGGGAAAGTTGTTCATGAATCCACTTTCTTTCGGTATCTTGGATCTATTATCCAAAAGGATGGAGAGCTAGATGGCGATGTGGCTCACAGAATAAAGGCAGGATGGTTGAAGTGGAAGAGTGCCACAAGGGTTTTATGTGATCCTGACATGCCTCATAGATTAAAGGGTAAATTTTACCACACGGCAATTAGGCCTGCACTGTTATATGGCACCGAGTGTTGGGCTGTAAAACAGTGTCACGTTCAAAAGATGAATGTGGCAGAGATGCGTATGCTACGATGTATGTGTGGTCATACAAAAAAGGATCAGCTTAGAAATGAGGTGATTAGAGAGAAGGTAAGAGTTGCGTCTATAGAAGACAAGGTGATGGAGATCGATTATGATGGTTTGGTCATGTGAGAAGAAGACCTGTTGATGCCCCAATGAGGAGGCTAGAAAGTTGGAGAATAAGTAATGTTGTGAAAGGTAGAGGAAGACCCAAGAAAACTTGGATAAAGATGATTGAAAATGATATGCGGTTTCTTGGAATTGGAGAAAGTATGGCGATGGAGAGACAAATGTGGCGGGAAAGAATACGGATGGTGGAATCTGATTCCTTTTTTTTAACCTGTATTTTTATTCCTAGTTTCTTTTATTCCATGTTATCTTTTAATTTATTTTTCAGAATTTTTCATTTTTTTCTTTTTTTTTCTTTTTTTTAACATTCATTCTTTTTTTTATTTGCTTTTTTCTCTACTTTTTTCCCTCTTTTTTCCTTTTATGTTAATTATGTAACGATTATTGACGGTTTCAACGTTTGATTCATGTTAGCCGACCTCAAATCATTTTGGGACTAAGGCTTAGATGTTATTGTTGTTGTTGTTGTATTTATCCTATTTTAAGAAAAATCCTAAATGCATGCTTGCTTTTTTTTGTATAACGTACGTTATACAACCTTCGTTACGTACGTTAGCTTGCCCATATTACGTACGTTAACGTACCCTTGTTACGTACGTTAGCTTTGAGATTTTCCAGCTTTTTGTACTTCGATTCCTTCGATGCTTTGCTTCGTCTCTTTGTTGTTTTGTTTTGCTTATCAACATTAATCATCAAAACACTTTTAATTTATGTATGGAACAAAATGTTCCAACAAAAGCACGGGAAGAGAACGTTGACGGCGAGGAGTCCCAGTGATACTAGTAGAGGGCCCCAGTCCATTTCAGTTAATCATGTTTTCTTCATTTTTATTTCCGCTGCAGATTTCCGTTTGGATACTCATTTTCATTCAGTGTTGTATATTTTATCTTCATATAAAATATACATATATTCTGTATTATCTTGGGTGTGTTGTACTTGAAACTCCTCATCGGAGTAATAAATGATAGAATGTGGTTCGGTACTACAATTATATTATTGAATTCATTAAGTTGTATTCACCTAGTGGGTCCACTTGGGGGTCCACAACACTGTAATATCCACCTAGTTTGGGGTGTTACAGAGTTGGTATCGGAGCGTGGTTTTGAATACTACCTCCGAGTCATGTCTCACTTGAAATCATCGTTCATCAGACTAGTATCATTGGACTTTCGCATCACGTGTGACCTGTGCAAGAGCCGAGCCCCTCATGCCAAAGAACAGTAAGACTTCTGACGCCATGGTATAATTTCTGGCAATAAGAATCACTCATTCATCATTCAACAGTCAACAATCCTCAATCATCATTTTCATTTTTAATGATGTCGATCATGTTAACTCATTAATCACTCAGTTCATTTCATTGCTCAGTTGTTGATCTTAAGGATCGTACCATTAATCTTGTTAACTTGTTCAAGATAATCATTTCAAGAATTTCATCAGATAATCATGTCACCTCAGTTAATCATTCATGTAACCACGGTGTTAGAGCGCGTATGCTCATTTTCATCATTTCATGACGTAATCATAATGCAATATTCATGCGTGATCTATAATTATCTTGTGACTTTCCTACTTTAGTATGGAGAGAGCAGGCAGAGGACGCGGGGGAAGAGGCCGCGGTGCAGGCCGAAACCCAAGAGCTCGTGTGAATACACGCACGAACAGGAGGAATAATGCTAACTCATCGAGCAGCGACGCTGCCACACATTCACCCGGAAACGATCATTCACTGTCAGGGAGTTGTGCCTGGGACACAGCTCAATCAGAAGGTGTTCGGGTTGATCCACTCGCTTTTATGCAGGGCATGATGGCCCAGATGACTCAGATGGCACGCCTCATGGAGACGATGCAGAACTCAACCGCTCAGAATCAGCAGGCTCCTCCGCTGCCACCTCAGGGGCAGGATGTAACACCCCCAAATCCTATTGGGTTATTACAGTGCCGTGGACCCCACGCCAGGAGATCCACCAGGCGAACATGACTAAAATACATTAAATTAAACAACAAGGGAAAATCATAGTCCCTACCATGATATCCGACACAATATTCCGATAAGGAATTTCAACGACAAAAGTGGCCTACATGGCCAAAATGAAATACAACAGCATCCACAAACATCTGTTCGGGTAATACAACACGACAACAACTGACAAGACTGGAGTACACTCCAACTGACTGACCAACAAGGAACAACTCGGACTAGTATCGCTCGTATGCCTCGTCGCCATCGTCATGCCCATGTGCCTCAACTCTCTCCTCGCAAGCACCTAAAACATGAAAACATGTTCCGCCCCCACGGGGTCAGTCATCCAGATAATGAATCTCAAATACATGTATAACATGATATGCATCCAAAGGCAGAATGAAACGGTATAATGATGATAATAATACGAGATGCTCACAAACCAAGGTAAAAATCGAGCATTCGTGGAACACTATGCCCACGACATACGATTAATACCTGTTCGACAGGTTAGAATATAAGTGCCCAACAGCGAATCATAATCACAGAATACCACAATGAATTACACGACATGAACCAAGCCAGAACAGGATTAAATATGAATCACAATGCTCGGAGACTCCAATGAAATTAACAAGACAATCACAAGGCCTAAAAATCACTCATCCGAAACTGTCAAATATCACAATCACATGAAGCCGAAACAGCCCGGAGCTGTTATTGATTAGGGCCGAAGCCACGGCATGAAAGCCGTATCACAAGTAGGGCCGAAGCCACGGCATGAAAGCCGTATCACAAGTAGGGCCGAAGCCACGACATGAAAGCCGTATCACAAGTAGGGCCGAAGCCACGGCATGAAAGCCGTATCACAAGTAGGGCCGAAGCCACGGCATGAAAGCCGTATCACAAGTAGAGCCGAAGCCACGGCATGAAAGCCGTATCACAAGTAGGGATGGTATGCTGTCTTGAGTCGGCCAGCACCATCCTCGGCAGTCCCAACTCAACACCTCGATTGCCTTAGAACGGCTAACCGATGACAATGATGCAAATGGATGATTCCATGAATGCTTGAGCGCTTCGATTTCCTTATAATGGCTAATCGATATGAACGATATGATGAATGATTGAATACCTCGATTGCCTTAGAACGGTCAATCGATACAATAATATAGTGAATGATTGAACATTTTGATTTTCCTGCGAACGGCAATTCGATAACAATGATATGAAGGATGCCTCGGTACCTTTAATCGGTTACCGACGACGAAGGTGAGAAATGAATAAGCCAATGCCTTTAATCGGCGTGTACAGTTTTAATGACAATCCAAAAAGGAATAACAATAAATATTTGGCAAAATTGCCGAAAGGTATCGTATCGAACGATCTCTTAATATCAATGAATTCATGAAGAGACTAAGTCTCGGAATGATACAACACATTTATACATATATATGATGACATTAATCTCATTGACTAGTACAAGTATAAAACTTGCCTCAAACCGAAGGCGAGGAAGTCCTTCCACGAACAACGTCCTTAATAGGGAATACCGGCCACTCGAACAACCTTGAATTACACAAGCACCAACAATTCGCTTAATATACGAATCAAACACGAATATAACGAACTCGAAACGTTGATAAGATTAAACTAAGTTCATTGAGGCATTAGAACAAACACGTTGCGTCCAAACTCCGATTGTTTACAATCAAACTTCAATATACCAATATCAAAACCCCCAAGAAGTGTTTCAAACCAACGAAACATCTTCAATAAGATTAATAATCCAAGACGAATATCCGAAAACGTGATTATAACAACAATTATTCGAAAATCCCCAATTCCAACTCGATTTTCAAGGTGTTCTTGAATAATTCCTCAATAATCCAATGAATCCTTATACAAACTCATAATCATATACATATCCCTTCATATAACATGATTATAACGTCCAAAACATCATATCTCAACACAAAATCGAAGTCCAAAGTGTTGAAGAATTTACCTCTTGAAGATCCAACCAATTCGATCTGATGAAAACGTGTAAAAACGACTATCCAAGCTTCCCAAATGATTGAAGGTGATGAAAAATACAAACTCAAATGATAATTGATGAAGAAATCTCTCCCTCAAGTTATTCTCTCTCGGTTGCAGGTGAAGAAGATGGAAAAAAATGGAAGAAATGAGCTCAAAATGCTCAAAAAATGAATTTATAGGGGTTGACTCGGCGGCCTCGACCGTGCCCGCCGACACGGTCGCGGCGCGCATCTCGGCAGCGAGGACTCGACCGTGTCTGCTTGACACGGTCGCGGCGCGCAGGGGCCTACCGACAGATGACTGTCCGCGGCGCGCGGCATTGACACGCCCGTGTTCCGGACCACGGTCGGGCCTCGCGGCAGTCGATTCTGGCTTATCCGGGAGGGTTCGACTCGGCCGTGCTGCGACACGGTCGGGTCTGAGGCGAACAATTCGGCATTTTCCGGACGAAATGCAGACGGGCCGTGTCGGACGACACGGCCGAGTTCGTTCGGCAGTGATCGGCGGCGAAAAGTGAGCGGTTGAGCTAAAACGACCATAACTCTCTCGTCCGGACTCCGATTGACTCACCATTTGAACCATTGGAAAGCTAACTCGATGCTCTATAATATTGCAAAGATTTAGAATTTTTGGTGTTACCAAAAATTAATGGTGATCTAACAAAGTCGAACTCATATGAGGAAAGTTGAAACAATGAACAATAACGATACACAACTCGAAGTTTTTCCGAACGGTGAACACGGTGAATGAACATGATTGATGAATGATTATAATTGAGTGAAAATCCACTGAGTGACAATCACTGAATGAAATTACTGAATAATAAAGATTGAATTACAACCGGGTATTACATACACCCCCCCTAAAAAGGAGTTTCGTCCTCGAAACTCAGGGTAAACAACTCGGGATATGAACTATCCATCAAGATCTGAAAACAATAATGCACATCTAGTCCTCGGGACCAAATCAATCGCACGCCCAAGTCCCCAAGACTTGACGTCTCGAATCTCAGTGAATGATTTCCCAAATTATCACGAAGTCTTGAGTACAAAGCCAAAGGGACGAATTCTCAACAAATCATCCAAATCTCAAGATTCTCGAATATGATCATAATAAAATAGATCAACAATAAATGATCCACAGTCACGATACATTAATACGGATAGATTTACACAGTCATCCAAAAAAAACAAGGTTACATCTCAAATGTACCCAACGTCGATATCCTTCCATATCATCAATCTCCTCTATCTCAACGATTTAAGGTAGACCCCAAATCTGAACTCACCGCACAATATGATCCCGGAAGATCACAAGAACAAAATGATCCCAATGAATGATAATGAATCTAAATCCCACAAGGATTAAGAATAGTTCACCGAGGTGAATTAATAAATTAATGAGTAATAGCTCCATGAAGTGATTGGAAACGTTGTTTCCCGTGAAGTGAATGATTAGTTTGATAATTATAAGTTTCAACGTGATTGATATATGATGAATGACTTATGCGAATGATTGAACAACGATGAAATGAGTGATTATCCTATTACCGAGCAAGAATTAACTTGCTCAAAACCGGTGATGAATGTCCTATTGTATCACAGTTAAAGCAAACAATAGTCGAACTCGTAAATGCGAGATGAAAATGCTCTCAAAGACGAAGACGACTAGAAAACGATCTCTTGGACGTCGGAGTCCGATGTCCATCTGACAACTCTTTCCATACCGAGGCAGGAAAAGTCACGTGATAATTATAGATCTCGTATGAAGATTGTATTATGATTACGAGATGAAATGATAACAATGAGCATACACGCTCTAACACAATGAATGCATTAATAATACAATAAAACGATCGTCGACATGACGCCGGAATATGATAAGATCGCATGAAAGATCAAGTGAGGTGACAAGACTATCTGATGAAATTCCTGAAATGATTACCTTGAACAAGTTAACAAGGTTGAAAATTTGATTCACAATATCAACAACTAAATCGTGAGATGGACTGGATGATTAATGAATTAATTGAACAATGAGATTGACTGAGTGATAATGAATTAACTGATCGATGAGATTGACTGAGTGATGAATGAATCAACTGAGCGATGAGATTGGTGAGTGATGAATGAATCAACTGAGCGATGAGATTAATCGAGTGATGAATGATTTGATTGAACAATGAGATTGAGTGAGTGATGAATGAATTGAGTGAACAATGAGATTGGTGAGTGATGAATGAATTGAGTGAACAATGAGATTGGTGAGTGATGAAGGAAATAATCGAGAAATGAGATCGATTGAGTGATGAATGAATTGGTGAACAATGAGATTGGTGAGTGATTAATGAATTAATCGAACAATGAGATTGACTAAGTGATGAAGGAATTGATTGAGTGATGAATGAATTAACCGAGTGATGAATGAATTATATGAGTAATGATATTGGTGAGTGATGAGCGAATTAACCGAGTGATGAATGATATTGGTCGAGTGATGAATGAATTAACTGGGTCTTTGAATGAATTAATCGAGTGATGAATGATATTGGTGAGTGATGAATGAATTAACCGAGTGATGAATGAATTATCCGAGTAATGATATTGGTGAGTGATGAACGAATTAGCGAGTGATGAATGATATTGGTGAGTGATGAATGAATTAAGCGAGTGATGAATGAATTAGCGAGTGATGAATGAATTAACGGAGTGATGAATGATTTAACGGAGTGATGAATGATATTGACTGAGTGATGAATGAATTAACTGAGTGATGAATGAATTAACTGAGTGATGAGATCAAAATGATGATTGAGGATTATTAACTGATGATTGAGTTGATCCTTAATGCTTACACAAGTCATGCGTGCTCCAAAACAATTAGTCATGAATCAATCATAACACTAATATCACATATATGTTTCAACAAACATGAACAATTAATGACATGATGGATGTATGAACACAAAGAGAATCGAGTCCTTACACAGGTCATACGAAGCTTCGAGGTCTCGCGATACTAGTCTTCACTGACGACGACTCGATGAATGAATGACTCGTGCAGTCGCACTAATATTACGACTCACAAAACCTGACTGACTAGATTGTCATAACCTGACAATCCCACTACTACCGCGTTGGTAGGACCACATAACTCACATCTCAGGGTATTTCACAACCCAGATCTCTGATACCATTTCTGTAACACCCCCAAATCCTATTGGGTTATTACAGTGCCGTGGACCCCACGCCAGGAGATCCACCAGGCGAACATGACTAAAATACATTAAATTAAACAACAAGGGAAAATCATAGTCCCTACCATGATATCCGACACAATATTCCGATAAGGAATTTCAACGACAAAAGTGGCCTACATGGCCAAAATGAAATACAACAGCATCCACAAACATCTGTTCGGGTAATACAACACGACAACAACTGACAAGACTGGAGTACACTCCAACTGACTGACCAACAAGGAACAACTCGGACTAGTATCGCTCCTCGTCGCCATCGTCATGCCCATGTGCCTCAACTCTCTCCTCGCAAGCACCTAAAACATGAAAACATGTTCCGCCCCCACGGGGTCAGTCATCCAGATAATGAATCTCAAATACATGTATAACATGATATGCATCCAAAGGCAGAATGAAACGGTATAATGATGATAATAATACGAGATGCTCACAAACCAAGGTAAAAATCGAGCATTCGTGGAACACTATGCCCACGGCATACGATTAATACACATTGCTCGAGGTTAGAACATAAGTGCCCAACAGCGAATCATAATCACAGAATACCACAATGAATTACACGACATGAACCAAACCAGAACAGGATTAAATATGAATCACAATGCTCGGAGACTCCAATGAAATTAACAAGACAATCACAAGGCCTAAAAATCACTCATCCGAAACTGTCAAATATCACAATCACATGAAGCCGAAATAGCCCGGAGCTGTTATTGATTAGGGCCGAAGCCACGGCCTGAAAGCCGTATCACAAGTAGGGCCGAAGCCACGGCATGAAAGCCGTATCACAAGTAGGGCCGAAGCCACGGCATGAAAGCCGTATCACAAGTAGGGCCGAAGCCACGGCATGAAAGCCGTATCACAAGTAGGGCCGAAGCCACGGCATGAAAGCCGTATCACAAGTAGGGCCGAAGCCACGACATGAAAGCCGTATCACAAGTAGGGATGGTATGCTGTCTTGAGTCGGCCAGCACCATCCTCGACAGTCCCAACTCAACACCTCGATTGCCTTAGAACGGCTAACCGATGACAATGATGCAGCGGATGATTCCATGAATGCTTGAGCGCTTCGATTTCCTTATAATGGCTAATCGATATGAACGATATGATGAATGATTGAATACCTCGATTGCCTTAGAACGGTCAATCGATACAATAATATAGTGAATGATTGAACATTTCGATTTTCCTGCAAACGGCAATTCGATAACAATGATATGAAGGATGCCTCGGTACCTTTAATCGGTTACCGACGACGAAGGTGAGAAATGAATAAGCCAATGCCTTTAATCGGCGTGTACAGTTTTAATGACAATCCAAAAAGGAATAACAATAAATATTTGGCAAAATTGCCGAAAGGTATCGTATCGAACGATCTCTTAATATCAATGAATTCATGAAGAGACTAAGTCTCGGAATGATACAACACATTTATACATATATATGATGACATTAATCTCATTGACTAGTACAAGTATAAAACTTGCCTCAAACCGAAGGCGAGGAAGTCCTTCCACGAACAACGTCCTTAATAGGGAATACCGGGCACTCGAACAACCTTGAATTACACAAGCACCAACAATTCGCTTAATATACGAATCAAACACGAATATAACGAACTCGAAACGTTGATAAGATTAAACTAAGTTCATTGAGGCATTAGAACAAACACGTTGCGTCCAAACTCCGATTGTTTACAATCAAACTTCAATATACCAATATCAAAACCCCCAAGAAGTGTTTCAAACCAACGAAACATCTTCAATAAGATTAATAATCCAAGACGAATATCCGAAAACGTGATTATAACAACAATTAGTCGAAAATCCCCAATTCCAACTCGATTTTCAAGGTGTTCTTGAATAATTCCTCAATAATCCAATGAATCCTTATACAAACTCATAATCATATACATATCCCTTCATATAACATGATTATAACGTCCAAAACATCATATCTCAACACAAAATCGAAGTCCAAAGTGTTGAAGAATTTACCTCTTGAAGATCCAACCAATTCGATCTGATGAAAACGTGTAAAAACGACTATCCAAGCTTCCCAAATGATTGAAGGTGATGAAAAATACAAACTCAAATGATAATTGATGAAGAAATCTCTCCCTCAAGTTATTCTCTCTCGGTTGCAGGTGAAGAAGATGGAAAAAAATAGAAGAAATGAGCTCAAAATGCTCAAAAAATGAATTTAGAGGGGTTGACTCGTGACAGACTCGACCGTGCCCGCCGACACGGCCGCGGCGCGCATCCGTCGGGCAGGACTCGACCGTGTCCCGCTTGACACGGTCGCGGCGCGCAGGGGCCTACCGACATGACTGTCCATGGCGCGCCGGCAATGACTCGACCGTGTCCCGAACACGGCCGCCTCTCGACGCCGATTCTCGCTTATCCGGAGGGTTCGACTTGGCCGCGCTGACGACACGGCCGGGTCCCGAGGCGAACAATTCGGCATTTTCCGGACGAGTACGGCACGGCCGTGTCGACGACACGGCCGAGTTCGTTCGGCGTTGATCGGCGAATCAAAAGTGAGCGGTTGAGCTAAAACGACCATAACTCTCTCGTCCGGACTCCGATTGACTCACCGTTTGAACCATTGGAAAGCTAACTCGATGCTCTATAATATTGCAAAGATTTAGAATTTTTGGAGTTACCAAAAATTAATGGTGATCTAACAAAGTCGAACTCATATGAGGAAAGTTGAAACAATGAACAATAACGATACACAACTCAAAGTTTTTCCGAACGGTGAACACGGTGAATGAACATGATTGATGAATGATTATAATTGAGTGAAAATCCACTGAGTGACAATCACTGAATGAAATTACTGAATAATAAAGATTGAATTACAACCGGGTATTACACAGGAGAGGGGTGTGAGCAGTATCATTGGCGACATCTCTCGCAGAGACCACCTACTTTTGAGGGATCATCTGAGCCGACGGATATTGTTCACTAGCTTGAGCATTTCGAGAAGTTATTTGCTATGGTAGAGTGTCCCAAAGGGCATAAAGTTTCTGTTGCGGCTTACTATCTGGGTAAGGGCGCTCATTCATGGTGGTTATCGTTGAAGCCCACCGACGGATCTTGTACTTGGGATCAATTCAAGACTCTTATGATGGAGAGATACTATCCAGCCCCACTCATAGAGGCCAAGTTATCAGAATTACTCACTCCCGACCCCTCAGCAGACGATGATGTTCTCGCCATCGCCGAGAAATTTCAGGAGCTACTTCCTTTCGCCTCATCTATTATTCACTCAGAGGCGGACAAGATCAAGTATTTCAGCAAGAGGTTGAAACCCCGTATGCGGATGCAGTTGCTTAATCACAATTGCACCACTCTGGCCGAATTCATCGAGAAAGCTCTTACTTATGAGCTTACTGCTAAGGATATTGCTGAGCAACAACCTTCATCTGCTAGCAAGAGGTCAAAGAATCGTAATCAGTCTGAAGGCAGTCAGGCGACTTTTAAGAAGCCTCATGTGGGCTCTACTTTTTCTGAGCGACCTCCTATGGCGCCTAGACCCGTGGAATCTCAGTCCTGTGCGGCCAGTTCGGCCATCACCTGTTTCAACTGTGAAGAACAGGGCCATTTCAGCACCAAGTGTCCGAGGTAGACTGTCACATGCCATAACTGTGGGATTGCTGGGCATAAGGCCCGTTTTTGCCGAAGGGACTCCAAACCTACTCAGGCGTCATCTCGGGCCCCGAGACAGTCAGCAGTTCAGAATCAGGCCACTCAGTCCATGTCGTTCAAGACGACAGGAGCAAATAAAGGCGGAGCCAAGAGCTATTAGATGGGAGCGTCCGGTTCGGGGTCCGGCAAGCCCCAAATTTATGAGATGAAGAAGACCGACGATCCAGAGGCCCGAATGATCTCAGGTACACTCGAAATTCTATCTCAACATGTGTGTACCCTTTTTGATACTGGTGCATCACATTCATTCATTTCCGAGTCATGTTTGAGTAGACTACATCTGGGTAGTGCTACTAGTTGTGAGCCTTATGTCATTGGTCTACCTGATGGTAGAAGAATTATCGGGAATCGTGAGATTAAGGATTGTCCGATTCAGCTTCATGGCCGTGATTGGTTAGCAGACCTAATCGTGGTAGATTTACCGAGAGACGACATCATCTTGGGTATTGATTGGATGGATCGTCATGATGCCATCATTAGTGTCCGGAAGCGTATGGTCACTATCATTTCAGACGATGGGTTCGAATGTGTATTTCAGGGAGGTAATCCCAGTTGTTCCGGGAGAGTCATCAACTTGATGAAAGCAGTGAAATCACTCAGTCATGGGTGTGTTGTTTATTGGTGCTATATGACCAAAACCGAGAAATCATCAATAATATTGGAGGATATTCCGATAGTGAGAGAATATGCCGACGTATTTCGAGATGAGTTACCTGGTCTGCCTCCACAAAGAGATGTGGAATTCATGATCGAGTTGGAGCCTGATACGTCTCCAATATCGAAGGCACCATATCGGATGGCCCCGACCGAAATGCAGGAACTGAAGAATCAATTGGAAGATTTGACCGAGAAAGGTTATATCGAACCGAGTGCGTCCCCGTGGGGAGCACCGGTGTTATTTGTCAAGAAAAAGGATGGTTCATTTCGTTTGTGTATTGATTATCGGGAGTTGAACAGAGTGACGATCAAGAATAAATATCCTCTACCCCATATTGATGATCTTTTGGATCAACTTCAGGGAGCTTCAGTATTTTCCAAGATCGACTTAAGATTTGAATATCATCAGTTGCGAATTTGAGAGTCGGATATTGCTAGAACGGCGTTTCGAACATGCTATGGTCATTATGAGTTTGTGGTAATGCCGTTTGGGTTAACTAATGCACCTGCGGTATTCATGGAATTAATGAATCGAGTTTTCATCGACTATTTGGATCAGTTCGTGGTTGTCTTCATTGATGATATTTTAATTTATTCTCGTGACTGGGAAGAGCACGAATTTCACCTTCATCAGGTTCTCGACGTGTTGAGACGAGAGCAACTTTATGGAAAGTTTTCCAAATGTGAGTTATGGATGTCCGACGTGACGATTCTCGGACATGTAATTTCATCAGACGGAGTTCGTATCGACCCTCAGAAGACGGAGGCTATCCGAGATTGGCAACCTCCGAATAATGTTAAGAAAATCCGAAGTTTTCTCGGACTAGCAGGGTATTACCGGCGATATGTGGAAGGATTTTCTAAAATCGCTCAACCCATGACGAACCTTTTGCGGAAGGATAAGAAATACACGTGGTCCGACACGTGTCAGCGGAGTTTTGAGGAACTCAAGAGTCGTTTGATTTCAGCACCTATCCTTTCCTTGCCGCAAGGGATGGAAGGATTTGTGGTTTATAGTGACGCGTCCGGACACGGTCTTGGATGTGTACTAATGCAGAATGGGAAGGTTATTGCCTATCCTTCACGGCAATTGTGACCCTACGAGGTCAATTACCCGACCCACGACCTGGAACTAGCAGCCATGGTTTTCGCGTTGAAGATTTGGCGTCATTATCTTTATGGCGTCACCTGTCAGATTTTTACCGATCATAAGAGTTTGAAGTATATATTTACTCAGAAGAAGTTAAATATGCGACAGAGGTGGTGGTTAGAACTAATCAAAGATTATGATATTGAGATACTATACCACTCGAGCAAGGCGAACGTTGTCGCCGACGCCTTGAGTCGTAAGTCCGTTCAGGAGAAAATGCTTGCTCGTTTGACTGTTCAGAAGGAGCTTCAGTAGGAATTCCTTCGACCCGAGATCGAGGTCTGGTTACAGCGAGTGAAAGGGCAACTTTGCATGTTGGAGATTTCATCGCCACTTGAGGAGGCAATCAGAGTGAATCAGGGTTCAGACCCGTTTTTGTCGCGCATCCGGGAGGATGTGATTCAGGGGAAATCTCCTGGATTTATGGTCCACGAGGATGGACTTTTGCGATTTAAGAATCGGTTATGCGTTCCGGCGAATGACAAGTTGAAAAACTCGATATTTAGAGAAGCTCATGCTACCCTATATTTTATTCATCCGGGGTCTAGCAAGATGTACAAAGACTTGAAACAAAATTACTGGTGGAGTAGTATGAAGCGAGAAGTCGCAGAATTTGTTTTGAGATGTTTAACCTGTCAACAAGTCAAGATAGAACATCAGCGACCGGCGGGTACGTTGAAACCTCTTCCTATTCCAGAGTGGAAGTAGGAAGATATTTCTATGGACTTCATCACGAGTTTGCCGACGAGTCGTCGTGGCATGAATACAATTTGGGTAATTGTGAACCGTTTAACTACGTCAGCTCATTTCCTTGAGATTAAGGATACGTGGGGTCCCGAGAGACTTGCCCAGTTGTTCATCAAAGAGATAGTGAGATTGTACAGTACTCCTAAGAGTATCGTTTCTGATCGTGATGGGCGATTCGTGCTGCACTTTTGGAAATCAGTTCATCGTGCTATGGGAACTCAGCTTAATTTCAGTACAACTTTTCATCCTCAGTCCGATGGACAATCAGAGAGGAATATTCAGACATTGGAGGACATGTTGAGGGCATGCGTCCTTGATTGGAAAGACGATTGGGAAGCCCAACTATCGTTGATTGAGTTCACGTACAATAATAGTTGGCATGCTTCGATTAAGATGGCACCTTACGAGGCCTTGTACGGTCGTCATTGTCGATCTCCTTTTTATTGGGATGACTTATCAGAATCAATCGGCACCGAGCCCGATATGCTTATAGCCGCCCGTGAGAAGGTCGTTTTGATCAGAAGTTATTTGTTGACCGCTCAAAGTCGACAGAAATCATATGCAGATAATCGTCGTCGACCATTAGAGTTCGAGGCAGGTGACCACGTTTTGGTCAAGGTATCTCCGAGTCGAGGTATCTTCCGTTTTGGGAAACGGGGGAAGTTAAGTCCGAGATTCATTGGACCGTTTGAGATTCTGGATCGAGTAGGCAATCTGGCTTATCGATTGGCCTTACCTCCGGCGTTGAGCCGAATTCATAATGTGTTTCACGTCTCTCAGTTGCGGAAGTATGTTGCCGATCCGAGTCACATACTTCAGTTCGACGAAATCGAGATCGCGGATGATCATTCGTATGAGGAGCATCCTATACGAGTCTTAGAGCGGCGAATCAAACAGTTGAGGAACAAGATGATTCCTTTGGTTAAAATTCTATGGTCTAGACACGGAGTCGTAGAGGCTACTTGGAAAACCGAGGATAATATGCGGGAGAGTTATCCCGAGTTGTATGACCCTTAGTTTCGGGGACGAAACTTTTTTAAGGGGAGGTGTATGTAATACCCGGTTGTAATTCAGTCATTATCATTCAGTAACTATCAGTCAGTAATTTTCACTCAGTAAATTTTAACTCATTAATAATCACTCATCATTCACACTCATTTAATTGTGTTCACCGTTCGGCGTAATTTTTGTAATACTCGTGCTTTTGTTCCCGTACTTCTCGAATTCTGTGATTTATTGTACTCGGTACATCATTATAGCCGAATCGCTTGTCGAAAGGTGGCCGCACGAGCAGCCACACGAGCATCCGCCGCGTGCGTGGTGCTCGTGTGTTGCGGCCGGATCGGGCGGGAGACCACGGCCGAGTCAGGGTCGCACGAGCAGGCCACACGAGCAACTGCTCGGGCGTGGTGCTCGTGTGTTGCGGCTGGACTGGGCAGGAGACCCAGCATTTGAGTCAGGGACGCATGAGAAGGCATCACGGATTACTGCTCGTGCGCGGCGCTCGTGCACTATAGCAGTTGCCGGCAGAAGCTTCATGCACGACCGGACGCACGGACACTTGATCGTGCGGTTTTCGTCGTGCGTCCCTGTGACCTATATAAGTGGACCGATGGGTTTTTCTCATTTTCACTACTTCTTCATCTTGGTTCCGAGAGAGAGAGTTTTTGGGAGAGATTTTTCATCATCAAACACTTGTGTGTTCGGATTTCATCATCTTCGTTTGTTTGTGAAGCTTGGATAGTCGATTTAACACGAATCCACCGGATCGAAGTGTTTGGATCTTCAAAGGTAAATTCTTCAACATCTTGGATTTCGATTTTGAGTTGGTTTATGATGTTTTGGATGTGATAATCATGATATATGAAGTGATATACTTGTGATTATGAATTGTTAAGGATTATCATCAGATTAATAGGGATTATTTAAGAACACTTTGAATATTGATTTGGACTTTGGGGTTTTCGATTGGATGTCGATGTAATCTCGAATTGTGTATTCATTTTGGATTATTGAGTGTGTTGAAGATGTTTTATTGGATTGAATCACTCCTTGGAGTTTTGGTATGGATATAATGGAGATTTATTGTAAACAATCGAAGACTGCTTACAACGTGTTTGTTGTAATGCCTCAATGAACTTGGTTTTGTCATATCGACGTTTTGAGTTAGTTATAATCGTGCTCGATACGTATTTTGAACGGATTGTGGGTAATTGTGTTATTCAAGGTTGTTCGAGCGACCGACATCTCATTGTAGGACGTTTGTTCGAGGAAGGACATTCTTCACCGGTGTTGTGTAAGTTAATTCTTACTCGGTTAAAAGGATATTCATTTCTTTCGTTATTGTTCAATCATAATCATAACTTATTCATAATGTAGTAACCGTATTGGGACTTGTAATTGTCGAATAATCACTTCATTCACAAGGAACGACGGTTCCAATCATTTCATTGAGCTATCATTCACTTCACTATTATTTCATCTCGGTGAGTCATTCTTGACTTTGTCGGATTGTTATTCATTAATATTCATCATGGTCATTCTTGTTAATATGACCTTTTGGGTTCGTATTGCGTGGCCGGGTGGGGATGTGTGGAATTTTTAGTCGGGCACATGATAGTCATGTGATCAGGTTCACCGACACAATAGACTGTTCACACGGTAACGTACCTCCGTGAGACTAATTAGGTACAAGGGCGGGTGTGTCCGGACACTCGTCTTGTGCACTTGCACATACCATTACGGGCGTACTATGATGCTCCTCTTCAGCTTAATCTCATAATTAAAATATATCATGATTGTGTTTATTAAACTCTTGAGGATTGTTGTTCTGTGTAACTGACCCCGTTGGGGGATGTTGTTTTCAGGTCATGGCAAGGCTAAAGCACGGGAAGAGAACGTTGACGGCGAGGAGTCCCAGTGATACCAGTAGGGGCCCCCAGTCCGTTTCAGCCAATCATGTTTTCTTCATTTTTATTTCCGCTGCAGATTTCCGTTTGGATACTCATTTTCGTTCAGTGTTGTATATTTTATCTTCATATAAAATATACATGTATTCTGTATTATCTTGGGTGTGTTGTACTTGAAACTCCTCATCGGAGTAATAAATGATATAATGTGGTTCGGTACTGCAATTATATTATTTAATTCATTAAGTTGTATTCGCCTGGTGGGTCCCAGTTGGGGGTCCACGGCAATGTAATATCCGCCTAGTTTGGGGTGTTACACTTAATTCATTTTTTTTCCGGGAATCTCTCCAATATGTCTCTAATCGCCCGCATGTGACTTTCCGTAAATATTAAATATTCAACGCATGCTGACGTGGACAGGAGTACTTGGCTGATCACTTAACTGATCTCTCTGTGGTCAGCCTATCTGATGTGCAGTCAACCTTCTCTGATGTCGACTTCTCTGATGTGCCAACTTGTCTGAAGTCTTCTGACCTGATTGAACTTGACTGATCTGATGGTCAGACTTCAGATGACTTGACTTTTCTTCTTGACTGCAGTCTGGTCCAACTTTGCTGATTAAATGTTGACCAGAACTTCTCTAATAAGGTTTGCCTGATATAGCTCGTATGTGGTCAACCTTATCTGAACAGGTGAGTTGACCAAGACTCGGCTGATAGATACTTATCTGATTTGTACTTAGCCGATTTTAGAGCCTAACTTATGTGTCCTATAGAGGACACTCATTTGGTTCTTCTTTATATTTTGCCAAGTATCTAACTTATCACAGTTTGACCTATGGAAGATACTCATCTGGTCCTTCCTTACATTTTGCCAAGTATTAAGTATATAATGATGACATCATCAAAATCTAACAAGTATTCCTAACAAATTCCCCCTATTTTGATGATGGCAAAACTTAAGCAGTTATTCAAATGAACAGGTCTGCACATAAGTGCATGACACAAACTAAAATCAGTCTTGTTTTGAGACAACTAGAGGTTGTCATTCAAATGACTGTTTATATATTTCTTCTGATTTTGTTTACAAGTACATCATCTTTAAATGAACAAACAAATACAGAGAAATTACAAGTCTTTCAAAATCTAAAAATTACAAAAAAAATACAAGTACAAACAAATCCTATCTGCCTCTGCCTATGCGGACAGTTTTCTTGGGAGGCCCATAAGGCTTTGCACCAATTGGTCTCTTATTGATAGGTACAAGGCCATACTTCCTCCTGATAACAAGAGTGGCAAAATCTTGATCTTCTTTGGAAGAGAATTTATGCTCTTCACACAGCTTCCTTATCTCGCTTTGCAACGCTAGCTCATCCAATTCATTATTTTTCAACATGGGAGGATCTTCAGCTCTGAAGGGAGGAACCATGGGATAGGCATTCTATGCATTTGCATGTTTTAGTAAGATAGCCCAGAGCTTTGAATGTGTTGATTCCATAAAGTCAATAAATGTCTGCTGTGGGTAATAATTTTTCTCTTGAAGTAACTCCCAGATATAAAATTTTTTAATGAACTGCTTCTTTGCAGATCCCCACATTGGACTAGCTTCGATAGGTAGAAAGTCCTCCACAAACCAAAGCTCTTTGCCGTCCCATTCTAATGTAGGCTCTTCCCCAAGTCGGGTCCTCCTTTTCTTCTCTGCAGGCTGATCATCAGGATCAACTACTTCTTTCCTCTTTAGACTTGATGTCCCAGCTTCAATTAAAGGAACATCTTGCCTCTTCTTCGTTCTCAGCTCCTGAACCTGAACTTCTCTTACTTCCCCCTGCTCTCCTTCCCCCTTTTTGCCAGCATCAACTAGTGTGGTCAATTGTTGCTCTACTCGGTGCATCCAGTCAGACATGCCAAGTAGCATTCTGGAATTGTTGGGAGGAGGAGGTTGAGGAGCATTCCTCTGCAGTAGGGTGTCAATCTTGGCATTTATGGTCTGCAGGTCAGGTGAGATTTTTGCGGTAAGCAGATCTTCTAAGGATTCTTTGACAATGTTACGGATCAGCTTAGTCATCACAGGGGAGATAGGTGATGGCTTAGGAGAGTGCTCACCGATGCTTTCTGCACCTGCAGGTAGGTTTGCAGTTGACCTACTTGTTTGCAGACTCCTGTCTGTAGGTGGCTGATCTGGTGGGGTCTGCTCTGAGGTCCCCGACCTCTCATCTTGTTCTTCATCTAGGCTGGTATAGCGGGCAGGCGCCCCAGCCTTTTCTGCTCTGGCTTCATTCTTGTCATATTTTTCAGCCTCTTTTTCTTTTTCTCCCTCCTCTTTCTTTTCTTCCTCTTTCTCTTCCTCCGTCTCTTCTTCCTTCTCTTCTTCATTTTCTTCCTTTTTATCATTATCAGCATTATCATCATCATCATCATCATCATCATTATTATCATCATTATCTTTTTCAACTTCTTCTCCTTCTTCCTCATCTTCTTCTTCTTCCAACTCTTCTGTCTTTTCTATTTCCTCTTCTTCAGTTCGTTTTTCAACTTCTTCTGCTTGTTCCTTTTTTCTTCCTTTTCTTCAACTATGATATTTTTTTCTTTTTCTTATTTTTCTTCCTCCTGCCTCTCTTCTTCTTCTTGTTCTTCAACTAGTATTTTTTCTTCTATATCAACTTCTACTTCTTCTTCCTCCACTACCTCTTCGATTCTTATTTCTTTTTCAACTACTTCTCCATCCTCATTGAGGGTACCATCAAAAACACTTCTCATTATCATATGGATGAGTTGGTCTATGTTTGTTTTAAAATTGGACATGAACCAGTCTTCCTGGAGTATTAAAATTAGATCTGACTCATTGCAAAAATGTATGAGTAGATCCTCTGTTGCCTGGGGATACTCCCAGCTACTCCCTTCAATAAAAGCTTGAAGTTGAGTGAATGGAACAGATTTAAGAGTTTTCCATTCCTCAAAAGTATCTATAAAAGAATGTTTAAGGGCGTGTTGTTTTACCAAAAGAAATTGCTCTACAGACAGATTGAAAGAATTGTTTTCAAGCAGGTTGAACGAATAATTGGCTTCTGGAATGTGAATGATCAAACCTGCTTCTTCTTCTTCTGATATGTAATAAGGGGTTAGAACAGGAACCATTTGAGTCTCCAGACTGGTAGGAGCAGGCTGATCCTCTATGTGATCTGGTGCAGGTGTAGACAAGTATTCTGGCTGCTCCTCCTCTTCAAAATCTAGACGCCTGGGCCTCTTAGGGGATGGTTCTTGTGAGGATTTGATAAATGATGGTTCTCCAGGGGCTGGTCCCATTCTTTTGAAATGAATGGCGATAGGGGTATCGTTTGAGTCTGAGTCAGACATGGCTGCAGCTTGATCTTCGGCTGACTCGCCTGAGCTCACAGGGTATATGTAGGGAGTTCGCTCTACAGACATTTCCCTTAGCAACTGAGCTGCTTTCCTCTCTCTGCCTAGCCTCCTCAGGGTCTCTTGGTCTAAGTGACCAAGCCTCTTGTTGATGTGGAAGGGGTCAGGATTTCCCTTGGCCACACCTAACTGCTCCAACATCCAACTAAGCTGCGTTCCAAACGCCAGCTTGTTTTTGAATCTTTTCCAATTGTCCAGCCACTGGACTTTGTTCACCTCTCGTACCAATTGTCTGAAGATATAGTCAGACCAATCAATCAGTTGATCTTGGATAAGAACCCCCAGAACCATGAATTTGGCTGACGACAGTTGATCGTAACTGCCAGCCATACCCATCACTATCTTGTTGGTGATATCCAACACATAGCGATATTCCTTCCGAGGCTCATTCCTCTTCGTAGTTAGCTTCAACTTTTCCGGCTGGTCAATAGCCTTGTTTTCCAGCCACGTTTCGGCTGCGTTCTGCTTTAGGGCTTCGACAGCCATTCCATGAGACTTCATCCCAAAAAAGTATTTCTGCTCTCAAAAAATTAGGGTTTGTAAGCGTGAAGAAGGTAAACTGAAACGACTTTTCCGTATTTAAAAGGAAATGAAGCGACGTTTGGAATATTAAATTAATTTTTGAGTCGGTTCAAATTTGAATTAGTGGGGTCGTGTGAACATGTAAGCGCGCGAGCTTGTCATCATGTAAACATGTGAACTTGGGCTTGCCACGTGTAAATAATAATAAAATATTCAGGAGTCGGTCAAAATTAGAAAACTTAGCTGGTTGACCATTTGACTTGTTTGACTGTTTGACTGCTCTGCATCAGGTAACTCTCCTTGTCTGCTTCAGGTAGGTTATGATGCCTGTGGTCCGCTTAGTCCATCCTTCGTCTTTTCGTCTGGTCTGATCAGGTAACTTCCTTCCGTCTGATCTGGTCTTCAGGTAGCTTTCCGTCTGTACTAGATTCCCAATCTAGTAATCCAAGTTCCCTGCTCAGCTCCAAAAATCTTTCTTCAGGTAAAGGTTTGGTGAAAATGTCAGCAATCTGATATTCTGTGTTGACTCTTTCAACTCTGACTCTCTTATTAAGCACATGGTATCTTATGAAATGATGCTTAACATCAATGTGCTTCGTCCTTGAGTGCAATACTGGATTGTTGGTGATTGCAATTGCACTATTGTTGTCGCACCAAATTGGGACATCATTTGCAATTATGTTGTAATCCCTTAGTTGTTGTCTGATCCACAAGATCTGGGAACAATATCTACCTACAGCTAGATATTCTAACTCTGTTGTTGAGATAGAGTCAGATATCTGCTTCTTGCTAAACCAAGATATCAGTCTGGTTCCTAGGAATTGGCACGTTCCACTGGTGCTTTTCCTATTAATTTTACACCCTGCGAAATCTGCATCTGAATATCCTGATAGCTCAAAGTTGTCATCTTTAGTGTACCATAAACCGACATTAATGGTAGACTTAAGATATTTGATGATCCTCTTAGCTGCTTCCAGGTGTGACTGCTTTGGTATAAACTGGAATCGTGCACATACTCCTACAACATATGAAATGTCTGGCCTGCTTGCAGTCAGATAAAGAAGTGATCCAATGAGTCCTCTGTAGTGGGTTGAATCTACTGATATGCCTTCTTCATCTGCATATAGGTGTGTGCTTGTGCTCATAGGAATTTTTGCTGATTTGGATGATTCCATTCCAAATCTCTTGATTAGATCTCTGGTGTATTTAGCTTGGTTGATGAAAATTTCATTTTCCATCTGCTTAACTTGCAGTCCTAGAAAGAAATTAAGCTTGCCCATCATACTCATCTCAAACTCTCCTTGCATGAGATTTGAGAACTTCTCACATAGCTCTGGATTGGTTGAGCCAAATATGATATCATCCACATATATTTGAACTAATAATATGTGGTCTTCATGCTCCACTCTGAATAGGGTCTTATCTACCTTGCCTTTGCTGAAACCATTCTTCTCAAGAAACATGGATAATGTTTCATACCATGCTCTTGGTGCCTGCTTGAGTCCATATAGAGCTTTCAATAGTTTGTAGACTTTGTCTCTTTTGACAAAACCAGGGGGTTGCTCCACATAGACTTCTTCCTCTAGAATTCCATTAAGAAAGGCAATCTTCACATCCATCTGGTAGACTATAAAATCTTTGAATGCTGCATATGCAAGGAATAGTCTGATAGCTTCTAATCGTGCAACAGGTGCATAAGTTTCATCAAAATCTATCCCTTCAAATTGTGCATAACCTTTAGCAACAAGTCTGGATTTATTCCTAACAACAGCTCCATCTTCATCGCATTTGTTCTTGTACACCCATTTGGTGCCAATAACCTTCTTGTGATCTGGTCTATTTGTTAGTTCCCAAACATTATTTCTTTCCATCTGATTAAGCTGTTCTTGCATTGCATTGATCCATGAGTAGTATTCCAGGGCCTGCTCTATTGTCTTGGGTTCTATTTGAGACATAAAGCATGAGAACATTGCCATTACTACGGGTAGAGTATACTGTCTTATCTTAACTCCATCAGTTAGCTTCCTGATGATCTGTTGGACAGGATGATCTTTGAACCACTTAGGAATGTATTCTTCTTCAGGGTCTGTTCCCCCTGTAGATTTGCTTTGGTGGGTCTCTGCATCAGCTTGGTTCTGATCTCCTTGGTCTGTAATTAGATCAGCTACCGTCTTGTCATCTACAGGTTGGGATCTGGTCAGGTCTGCAGATGGGTCTTTATCAGCTACAGATTGGTCTTTATCAGCAGTAACTAGATCAGGTAGGTTTTGTGGTCCTGTTTGATCTGCAGTTGGGTCTTCATCAGCTATAGATGGGTCTCCAGGCTGGTCTGCAAGTGAGTCCACCATTCCTGTGTCATGGACAATGGCTTCTTCTAGGGTGGCAGATTTGAGCTTACTCTCTATCAGCTCCACCTTTTTCCTGTACTCAGCTGTAGTTTCATCAAATACAACATGAGGTTCTTTTATTAAAAACTCTATATGCCTTGCTTCTTTGTGAGTATCCCATAAAGAGACCATCATCAGTTTTAGCATCAAAGGCATTTAGTTGGGTTTTACCATTATTATGGATGAAACACTTACAACCAAAAATATGAAAATATGCAATAGTTGGTATTCTGCCATTCCAAACCTCATAGGGAGTTTTGCCATGTCTCCCTACTATCATACTCCTGTTCTGAGTGTGACATGATGCGTTGACAGCTTCATCACAGAACCTCTTGGGCAGGTCAACTTCTGCAATCATGGACCTGGCAGCTTCCTTCAAGGTTTTGTTCCTTCTTTCAGCAACACCATTCCGCTGAGGGGTCCTGGCTGCAGAGACTTCATGCTGGATCCCATTATGATCACTGTAATTAGTGATTGCCTTGTTGAGAAATTCTCCTCCTCTATCTGATCTGATCTTGATGATTGAGAGAGATTTCTCATTCTGGATCCTTCTTAGCAGCTCAGGTAACTTGGTTAGTGTTTCACTCTTTTTATAGAGAAAAACAACCCATGTGTATCTTGAGTAGTCATGTACTACTACTAGAGCGTGATTTCTGCCACTTAAAGTCCTTGGCTTGATGGTACCAAATAGATCCATGTGAAGTATATCTAAGATCCTTGTTGTAAGAGTGGTAGGTTGAACTGGCTTGAATGATGCTCTCGTCTGCTTCCCTTTCTGACATGCATCACAGAGAGCTTCCTTCTTGAATACTTCTTCTGGAAGTCCTCTGACCAGCTTCTCAGAACTAATCTTGTTGATGGCTTTGAAATTTAGGTGACATAGTCTTTTGTGCCACAACCATCCATTCTCAACTATTGTCTTAGATAGAAAACAGGTATTAGGAGTTCCTGTGTTCCAATCTATCATGTAGACATCCCTTCTTCTGAATCCTTATAGCTTCACTTCTCTAGATAGGATATCTATCACCATGCATTTCCAAATTGTGAAGACTACCAGATTCTTCTCATCACAAAACTGACTTATGCTCAAAAGATTATACTTGAGCCCTTTGACATAATGAACTTTGGATATGGTGATGTTTCCTCTGTGCAGGTCTCTAAAACCTTTAGTTTGTCCTCTAGAGCTATCTCCAAAGTTTACGTCTGGACCTCTTTCTGTGGTATATCTTGACAGCACCTTCTTGTTCCCGGTCATGTGCCTTGAGCATCCGGAATCTGCAAACCATTCTTCACCTCCTATATTTGAATTTGTGGAGATGTGGTAGTAGTCCTTCCACCTTTTCTACAATCAGACAAGCAGAGATTTAGGTACCCAAATCTGTATGGGTCCTCGGGGGTTAGTTGCTTTCATGGAGAACTGGTTTCTCCTGGGATTGTGAAAGTTGCTGTTATTACCCCTATAAGGTGTGTAAGGTCTGGGCCTATATCCTCTTTTAGGATTGTGTACCGTGTTGTGCGGAGATTAATACACCTCAGCGGCGATGGGCACAAAGGCCGAGCGACCAAAGTCAGCATCAAATAAACCAAGGCACACTTACCAGACGAAGAGTCCAGATCGAGATCAAGTACCAAGCGATCGACGTCCAGAGCGATCGTCTCTTGGCACCGAGCGATCGACTCTAGTGTCCGACCAAGGATGACCGTCCTATGCCACGTGTAAATCCAACATTCATCAAGTCCACGAAGACCGAATCTTGGGATGAAGGCCCACGTGTAGATCCGCAAAAGGCGCCACGGGAAAAGGCCTTTGACTCCAGCCCATCACCAGCTGTAGGTGACAGGGACGGCCTCTCACCTACCGATAGACCTGCCGAAAGGTCCTAGGTGGGACCTCCCAAGACAGAGACATGGGACGTGTGTTGTCTTCTCATTGGTTCGCACATCTGTCTGCCTGTAGCAGCTGTGGACTCCAAGGGAACCGACCCATGTGCTGAGACGATCGCCCGCTTATTATAATACAGGAGAGGCGATCGCTCGTTTGGGATCGAGACATCCCAACTACCTCCTCTTCTATAAATAAGAGACCTCCAGCATTTGGAGACAGTTCAGTGGATAAGACTTCCATGACGCGAAGAGTTCAGCTTAATTCACACAGTGAGAAACAATCGATTTCACACAGTTGAAACACAGTTAACTGCTACACAGAATTCCCCACAGAGAATTCAACCTTTGTTACAAGAACTCACAGAGTTTCAACTCTAGTTCTTCCGGCAATCATCAGTACTCAAGAGCTAGATAACTAGGGTCGTTACACTCATTGTAATTGTACTCTAACATTATTATTTGTACTCCAAAGTATTCGTATTAATAATATCTCGCGAGAGCATTCAAGCTCGGGACTAACAACCCCGGGAAATCTTGTGTTATTTACATTCCCTCGGACGTGTTCTCGCATTTTGTTTGTTACTCACCCGTAGCCATATCCACCAAACCATTCCGAAGAAATTTTTGGGTAACAACAATTGGCGCTAGAGGAAGGGGGCTTCTACCTTTATTTTCTCTCCGACCGTTTTGAAGAACACTCCCTGTTCTCCGGAACATATACTTGAAGAAACACTCACTGTTCTTCAAAGAAAAACCTTCAAAATCATGACGTCTGCCACCACCTCGAAGAGATCCACTCTACGGTCCGCCGGACGTCTTCTTCCGGCCTAAACCGAGTCCCAACCTACGGCGAAGGGTAGCCGCGGCTATGCGAGACGCTCAATCCTGCCCCCGAGGGATGGCCCCAGCCTCTCACTCGATCAATTCCAAACCGCAGAATAGATCGAGGAGGCCATGGCCATCCTATGGGAGCAACGAAGAGCATGCGATGCGCCCGCTATAACCCCCTCAGCCATCCGCCGTGTGGGCAAACGGAAGCTCAAGGGGTTACTTATCGAGCAATCGACAGAAAGCCCCGATTCGCAAGAAAAGGCACTCACGATGCGGGATACTTCCGTCTTCAGCCGGCTTGGAAGTGACCCTTCATAGCGACCGTGGCATTCTAATCTAGCCCCAGCCATGAGACAACGGAGCCCGAATCCATCACTAGGAGTTTGGCATACCCAACTCCCAAAAGGTAGGTCGGCCATTTGGCTCCCCCTCGCAGGAAAACCGAGCTCGGCGGCAAAGACCTCATCGCCTACCGCGGAGCCAGGAGATCAGTACATGATCGCCTCGGCTCCCGCTCCGAGAGCCAAATTGCGAGCATCCAGGCTACGGCAAAGGCTGCAATACAACGCCAGCTCGACGATATGAAGGCTCTCCTAGAAACTAGGGCAGGCTCCAAGAGAAAGGTCACCGGACCAAGTGAGCCACTCACGTTCCAGATCGAGCTTGCCCCCGTGCAACCAAAGATCGCACCTCCTCAAACACCTTTGTATGAGGGGATATCGGACCCCGAGACTCACTTAAGCAGGTTCTGGATCTACATGATCGGATGCAGGGCGTCAGACGCAACGAAATGCCGAATGTTCCCGTTAACGTTGGGCAATCTTGCCCATAGGTGGTACATCTCATTGCCACCACGCTCAATCAGCTCCTTTGAAAACCTGGCGAGCGACTTCACGTCGTACTTCGCCGCCAAGGTTGCTCGTCCGGAAGGCCCCCACCGCATGATGAAGATCAAGCAGGGGAAAGACGAGTCCGATGAAGAATACATCGACTGAGTGGATGAAGTAGTCCTCACCGGTGAACACATAAGCGACGAGCTCGCCCTTTACGCGGCCCTGGGGGGATTCGATGGTCTTTCGCCCATGTTCAGGCACTTCACGAAGGACATCCCCCCAACCTACGCGATCTTCCGCGCCAAGGCTGCCGATTTTCTGGACAGACAAAGGCTGCCCACCCTTCGCCTAGACGATGGGGCATCCGGGGAGAGGAAGAATCCATCTCCCATCCCAATGAAGGTGATCACCAAGCCCAAAAAGGCGGTCGGCAAGCCACCCTGTGAGTACAAGGCCTTTGAGGATGTGGAAGCCCATCTCCTCCACAACCTCAATCTATCTCCGGCCCATATTGTTTACGCCATCAAGGGGCGCGAGCGGCTAAGCAAGCTAAAAGCGATAAGGGATAACGGTCATCTGGACCGGGATAAATTTTGTGCTTTCCACAAGAGTCCTGGCCACAACACCAACCAATGCCGCGACCTCCTAAACAACTCTGGAGATTGTTCGAGGAGGGCAAGCTGGACAGTTTAGTGACTTAGCCGGAGCCCCGGGCAGAAAATACCAAGGGCCGCGATCGGTGATAGAACGACGAGCCAGAGGAATCGTACGAGTCGATCCTCCCGATCAACCCCGACGGCCAAATCTATATTCTTCAATCAAGAGGTGGAAACTTCGGAGGTCTTTCCCCAGTTTCCACCATGTCAAACGAAAGGCTACTGCCCAATCAACGTCTTCAAAAAGAGGAGGACTCGCTCGCCCTCTAAAGTTCGTCATCTAACATGATGGACCTAGGCACGAGATCGCCTCCCTCAGCACAACGTATACCATCGAGGATCGCCACCTAACATGGCGATCCGAGGTAGAAGAGTGCAGCCATGGTTTTGGAGGTTGATGGAACCGACAGCTCGTCCATGCAAGGTTCCTTTGGGCAGAGATTGCTCGCCCTTCGTTTAAATACGACGCGAGCGTAGCCGAAGGACCCTCCAAAACTAATCTGTGGACATGCTCGCCCGCCCTCAAAGGTTCATTATCTAACATGGTAGACCCAGACAATGCGACGCGTCCCTCCCCCCGTCACAACGTACGCCCTCGAAGGTCCGTCATCTAACATGTCGATCCGAGGCAGAAAAGTGCTAACAATCCACGGTCACGGAGTCGATTAATCTGATGGCGCCCCATGCAAGGACTCCTCCAGGCTGAGATCGTCCGCCCCTTCGCTACATTGCGAGGTAAAATGTAGCCTCTGGAGGACCCTCACAATAAGTGAGTCGCGATACAGACCTATAAGTGGAATGTCGCTCGCGCACAAGACATGGTCGCGAAGGTCGATTCCATCAAACTCCGCGATCGTGCACGGTTCTTCTAGGCCGAGATGGTCGGCCTTCCTCGAGGAATCTGCAAAACTGAAGACCACTCGCTAAACGATTTATTTTCGTTCCCTTACATTCACTAAGTAAACAAAAACAAGGGGGAGAGCAGAGCTACAACATACGACGATCGTCTTTGTTCAAATATACGTACAACGATCGACTTTGTTCAGAAAGTTACTAGTATGAGTTATATAAATTCACTTGGAGCAACACGCACGACTATCGCTCCTCAAACACTTGTATAAAGTCAAAATGCATAAGGTTGTGAACCAGAAACACTAGTCCCTTTTTATAGGCGAGAGCAGTGTCTTCTGGGCAAATAACCAAGGTTCCAAGGGCCGAAGCGCAAGGGTCGGGAAAGTCGCATTTAATGCCGCCCTCGAATCCCGCGGGCGCGTCGTTTCGAGGGCATGCCAAAGGATAGAGTCTGACAAACTGTCGGACTCCCCCAACAGAAACGCAACACGTGCCCCATGAAGTTTCAAGACCGCTTTCACTTCCTGCTCTTTTCTGCGATCTAGTAGGTCGTCCAAATTCAAAATCAGTCCGCTCAAGAGACGATCATCTGTTTCATAAAATGATAAGTCGCTCGTTTAATTCAAGCGATCGCCAGTAGAACCACCTCACCCCACGTCTTCAATATCGGAGCGAGCTGGGGGGCAATTGTTGTGCGGCGATTAATACGCCTCAGCAGCGATCGGCACAAAGGCCGAGCGACCAAAGTCAGCATCAAATAAAACAATGCACACTTACCAGACGAAGAGTCCAGATCGAGATCAGGTACCAAGCGATCGACGTCCAGAGTGATCGTCTCTTGGCACCGAGCGATCGACTCTAGCGTCTGACCAAGGACGACCGTCCTATGCCACGTGTAAATCCAACATCCGTCAAGTCCACGAAGACCGAATCTCGGGATGAAGGCCCACGTGCAGATCCGCAAAAGGTGCCACGGGAAAACTTTGACTCTGTTGCTACCCAAAATATTATCCGGAGATAGATATTGCTGGAATGGATGGATAGCAAACAAAGTGCGAGAGCACTTCCGTAGAGAAAGTAAATAACGCAAGATTTGCCGGGGTTGTTAGTCCCGGGATTGAATGCTCTCGCGAGATGTTATTAATACGAATATTCGGGGATACAAGTATTAATGTTAGAATGCTATTACAATGAGTGTAACGATTCTAGTTATCTAAACTAACGAGCGTATAGATTGCCGTAAGAACCAGATGTGATGCTCTGTGAGTTCTTGTAACAACGTTGATGAGCTGCGACGGCGATGAGAGATCGACAGACTCCAGCCCATCATCAGCTGTAGGTGACAGGGACGGCCTCTCACCTACCGACAGACCCGCCGAAAGGTCCTAGGTGGGACCTCCCAAGACAGCGACATGGGACGCATGTTGTCTTCTCATTGGTTCGCATATCTGGCTCCCAGCAGCAGCTGCGGACTCTAAGGAAACTGACCCATGTGCTAAGACGATCGCCCGCTTATTATAATACAAGAGAGGCGATCGCTCGTTTGGGATCGAGACATCCCAACTACCTCCTCTTCTATAAATAGGAGACCTCCAGCATTTGGAGGCAGTTCAGTGGATCAGACTTCCATCACGCGAAGAGTTCAGCTTAATTCACACAGTGAGAAACAGTCAATTTCACACAGTTGAAACACAGTTAACTCCTACACATAATTCCCCACAGAGAATTCAACCTTTGTTACAAGAACTCACAGAGCTTCAACTCTGGTTCTTACGGCAATCACCAGCACTCAAGAGCTAGATAACTAGGGTCGTTACACTCATTGTAATTGTACTCTAACATTAATATTTGTACTCCAAAGTATTCGTATTAATAATATCTCGCGAGAGTATTCAATCCCGGGACTAACAACCCCGGCTTATCTTGTGTTATTTACATTCCCTCGAACGTGTTCTCGCATTTTGTTTGTTACTCACCCGTAGCCATATCCAGCAAACCATTCCGAAGAATATTTTGGGTAACAACATACCGGATATGCCTCATAAAACTAATGGTGTGGGCCATGCCTAAATCTTGGATGAGACCATTTTTTAAATCTTTGAGGTCTCCACACCTGTTCGTTTTGAAAATTAGGATAACCTTGAGGTTTCCATTTGCCCCTCCCATTTTGAAATCTGTTATTGGGGAGTCTTTGATAATAATGGGCATATTGTCTGGGCTGCTTCTTCTGCCTTGGCCATTGCCTAGTCTCATGTCTAGGTGGCTGTCTTGTATACCTTGGCTGCAGCCTAGACCTGTGACTTGGCTGCTGCCTATTTTGAAATACAGGTTTGTATATTGGCTCAGCAGTCGATACAATTTTTTATCCCTTGATGAAAGTGGTTTTAGAACTAGAGGGAGTGTGGAGGTCATATCCAAGGCCTGATTTGGAATATAATGGCCTTTTTTTTGTACACAATTCATCCAGGGTTAGAGATGCCTTCACGGAGGTTATTTTCTTCGCCTGATTTTTAGTTAGCTGGGTCAGTTTAGTAAACTCAGCTTTGACATGAGCAAGTTGAGCTGATTTTTCACTATTCAAAATAGTTAATCGTTTTATCTCAGCTGTGGTATTATCAACCTGGTTTGTAGAGTTATCTGCAGCCTGTTTTTCAAGATCAGCTTTGGTTTTACTCAGTTCTAGGCTGAGTTTTTCAAAATCATTTTTCAGCTGCCCATTCTCATCTTGCAGTTGGGTCCTCTCGGCTGATACAGTTTGGTGTGCAGATTTTAATCTCTCAAAATCTTTGAGAAGCTGATTTACAGACTCGTGTAAGTCCATGTCTTGTGGCATGTCTGAGCTGTTATTATTTGAAACGGAGGGTTTAGATGTTACCTCTTCATCAGCTAGGTTGGCCATCAGACAATCATATTCTTCATCATCATCAGAGAAGAATCCGCTGCTTGATTCTACTCACTCTTGGTCTTCTCCAACAAGGGCCTTCCTTCGGTCTTCTTTTCTGCTCACCTCCTTCTTGCTCTCGTCCTTCTTGAGATCAGGACAGTCGATTTAGATGTGTCCTATCTTGTGGCAATTGTAACACTCCACCTTCCAGCTTCCAGCCTTTTGATTTCTCCTGGGGTTCTCCTTATAGTTCTTCTTGTATTTGGAGTAATTCTTTCTGAACTTGCTGAACCTTTGCATTATGAACGCCATTTCTTCCTCGAAATCGAGTGGGTTTGGAGGTTTGACATCAGGTAGGTTCTTGGCGGGGGACTCGGCTGCAAAGGCTATTCCCTTCTCTGCAGGCTCGGTTGATGATGAACTTGGAAGCTCAAACTCATAAGCCTTTAGATCAGAGAACAACACTTAGATCTTTATTTTGTGAAGATCCTTGGATTCTCTCATGGCCGCTGCCTTCATGCTCCATTCAGGATTGAGAGATCTTAAAACCTTCAGCGCCATCTTCCTGTTCCCATATGATTTTCCCAGGGAGTTAATCTCATTGATGATTTCAGTGAACCTTGTGTCCACTTGATCTTTGGATTCGCCATTCTTCATTTTGAAGTTGTCAAATTTTTGGGTGGCAATTTACGATGTGTTTTATTTTATCAGCTCTGTTCCCTCACACATTAAGGCTAACGTATCCCAGATTTCTTTGGCGTTTTTGCAGTTCTTGATCTTGACCATTGTTGATTTGTCAAGAGTTTGATACAGCACGTCTCTGGCCCGTTTGTCAAGGTTGGCCAGCTTCCTTTCTTCAATGGTCAGCTCCATCCTCTTCTTTGGAATCTTTTCTGGCTTCCCGACTGCAATCTCCTCAGGAGTGTTGTCCTTCTCGAAGATGAAGGGACCATCCTCTATGATGCACCACATGTCGTCGTGGATTAAAGATAAGTGTGCCTGCATCCTTATCTTCCAAAGATCATACTCGTCAACTGAAAAGAGAGGTAATCTAGAATGCATGTGTTCCATTTCTAAAATGAGCTTAAATATATCCTCGATATATGGATCTGGTTCTTGAAATATTGAACCAACCTCTCTGATACCACTTGTAGGTCACAAGTCGTCCAGGAATAATTCTAGAGGGGGGTGAATAGACTTATTGAAACTCTTTTCCACAAAGGATGAGTTTCTCAGCTGATGGTACAGAAGACTTAGAGTCGTCTGTAGTCAATGTAAGTGCGGAAATCAGGTGATGACGAATACAGAAATATTCGATGGAACACTTAAGTATGAATGCAACAGTTAAGTATGATGATGAAAGCAGTAAAACACGCAAGCAGTTATAGTGGTCTCAGAGGTGGGGTAATCCTCTACTAATCCACTTTTCTCTAAACCAGTTGGAGATGAATTCATTATAATTCTCAACCAGTGATAAATATTAAAGTGATTCAACCAATTACAACAGCTTCTAACCTGTGGAATTCCTTGCCGTTGCAACTCCTTTTGACTACCTTGCACCTCTTGATCTACGATCCTTGGATGCCTTTACAGTCTCTCAAACTTCAACCAGTAAAGTACCCCGAACTCAGGTTTTAAATACACGAGTGATTGTCTTCTCCAACTAACAGCTTCTTCAAATAAGAACTTTTGAACTCTTGCTCTTTCACGATGCTATTGTTCGCTTTGATTGCTTTGTTTGCTTTGATTGCTTGTAAGTGTTGTTCGCATCGTACTGCTCAACTTCAAATCTTCATATATATATATATATATATATATATATATAGGTGTCGATCCTTGAGCATTTCTTCATAGCCGTTGCAAATCTGTAACAAATTCGTCCGTTGGAGAAATAAACTTCTTTGTTTTTCTTTCTGAATGTTGCAAGGATGGATTCCCATATTTTAATCCAATTCCGACCGTTGTGAAGACTTCCATGTGATGGCACCGAATATTTTGAATATAATAAGATTAAAGTCTCCAGCGGTGGGTCTGGATGAATTACTTAATTCATTTCCTTTCCGGTAATCTCTCCAATCTGTCTCTAATCGCCCGCATGTGACTTTCTGTAAATATTGACTATTCAACGCATGCTGACGTGCAATGGAGTACTTGGCTGATCACTTAACTGGACTCTCCATGGTTAACCTATCTGATGTGCAGTTAACCTTCTCTGATGTCGACTTCTCTGATGTGCCGATTTGTCTGAAGTCTTCTGACCTGATTGAACTTGACCGATCTGATGGTCAAACTTTAGATGACTTGACATTTCTTCTTGACTGAAGTCTGGTCCAACTTCGCTGATTAAATGTTGACCAGAACTTCTCTGATAAGGTTTGCCTGATATAGCTCGTCTGTGGTCAACCTTATCTGAACAGGTGAGTTGACCAAGACTCGGCTGATAGATACTTATCTGATTTTGTACTTAGCCGATTTTTAGAGCCTAACTTATGTGGCCTATAGAAGACACTCATTTGGTTCTTCTTTACATTTTGCCAAGTATCTAACTTATCACAGTTTGGCCTATGGAAAATACTCATCTGGTCCTTCCTTACATTTTGCCAAGTATTAAGTATATAATGATGACATCATCAAAATCTAACAAGTATTCCTAACATGTACCAGGAACATTTGAATAATCTTATTATTCGTGAATAACTATTATTCGATTATTATAATATTAAAACATGCACACATTATAATAATCAACGAGAAATAAATGATATCAAATAACTTTATTTATATGTGATAATTACAAATCTAGTCACATTGAATGTCCTAGGGCACTAATCCTAACATAATGATCCAGCGCCCTCAGCATAGATGCAAAGATGATCGTGTCGGACCAGCACGAGGTGGAAAACCCGTCCAATGATCCCACGCCCTTAGCATAGATCCCAAGATGATCCCGTCGGACCAACACGAGGTGGACAACTGATCCAATGCCATCAGCATAGATCACACGATCCCATCGAATCAATACAACATACACAATACAACTATGTATACACATATGCAAATCAATATGTTCATCAATATGAACAACAAATGAATCAATAACATGAACGACATTATGACAAATCAACTTGGACGACCTCATGTTCGACAATATGAATGACAATATGCATGTTCAAAATCATCAACATTAAACCAAAATCAAATTAAGATACTTGCCCCGAGTCCTTCGGGAGCAATCTCGATGTCAAATCAACATCGACGATTATCCTCAATATTCGACGATCTAAAATACCACGGCCAAAGATAACTCATACCCTCGTCTTTACCATAATGTACCCTCGATACCCAACTATATCAATCACCAATGTAAATCATATACATTATGATTTAATTCCCAAAATCAGAAAACAATGTACAATCCCAAATCTCCAGAGTTCACAATTATAATTATTGCTATACGAATTATAAATGAATGAAACTGAAGCCATTCATTAAATATTATAAACTATGCAAGTAATAACTTGTCTTGATACCGATACGACGATAATAAAGCCGTTACCAAGTCCTTGTTGTCGTCTACAAGTTCCTCGGCCCTGACCAAAGCAATTCACGAACATCCTCGAACTCGACCGCAACATATTACTCCAATCAATGATCAGTCTTCACAACCTATTGTAATTATCGATAAACAACAAGTTTGATAACAATCAACAATCGATATTGTAATACCCGTGATTTCGATTTCCGGTCATTTCTTTTTTTTCGGCAGAAGTCTGTTTTGACGACTCGCTTGGGACCATTTCATCATTCTGAGAATGATTAATTCTTCACTTTTCGACATCCGAGTTCGTTTAGGTGCTGTTTTGCTGAGTTCCGTGCTTTTTAGCGACTTTTCCGCACTTGAGTTCGATTCTTGCGAATCTCATTCGAAACTGTTATTTCGAGTTTCCCGTAAGTCTGTTTAACTTTATTAGACGTGTTATGAACTTCGGTTTGGTTATTCGATCACGTATCGTGATTTTCGGGCGTTTTGGGCCATTTTGTAATTTACCCAAAGTTATGGGTATCCGTATTTGTATTTGTTGTCTCGACCCTTTTCTTGGTCGCGTATGATTAATTATTGCATTATGTTTTCATTTCGGGTCGTTGATGTTGTCCGCGAACTTTTCGGCCGTGTTCGCTCCGCACGCTTCGGAAATCGAGTCGCCGAGCCCCGGTGGTCGCACCGCCGGACGGTTGCGGGTTCTCGGCCGGACGATGGCGGAACTAGCCGGCCGGGTGCGGCAGAACCGGCGTGAGCGCACGCCACGACCGGAAGGTCGCGCGCTAACCAACAGTGTAGCGACGCCGTTGAGCGGCCAGACGCCATCGGTCCGGGGCAGAGGGGTTCTGAGGTTCTGGACTCGGGTAGGGTCGGCAGGTATCACACGCTACTATCGGTCGTGGCGCACGCTAACCGGCAGGGGCAGCGCACGCTGTCGGCCGACTAGCGTACGCTACCTGGGCGAGCTGTTTAGTCCAGAGGTTACTGGACAGGTCGGCTAGCGCGCGTAGGCTTCCGGCCGTAGCGCACGCTAGCGGGGGTCGGGCGGACAGGTCACGGTCGGCAGGATTGGTCGGTGGTACTGGGTCGTGCAGGCCCTGTCTGAGGGTACTCGGCCGATACTGGCCGATAGCGCACGCTAGTCCGGGAAGGCTAGCGCACGCTAGTTCCGGCCCAGTATAAATGTGACAGAGCAGTCGCATTTTCATTCATTTTTCACTTCCTTCCCTTTTCTGTCCGCGGCTGGCGATTCGAGGGTGGCGAAGCCATGTTGTTTAACAACATATCCATGAAGTTCTTGAGTTTCTAACATCAATCAATCATCCTATATTATCCTTTGATCCAGCGAATCAAGGTAATCTTTCCTAGAACCCTAGTTTCTTGAATTTTGGGGCTTTTGCGTTTTTATCCGATTCGTTCCGTATTGTTGATTAATTCATGATGGGTATGATTAATCTTGATGGTATTCTTGTGTTTAACATCATTTAATCCTTTGTTCTTTGTCGAATCGAAGTATATTTCTTGATTTCCTTCGAATCGACTTTTTGGGGGATTTGTTCTCGATCTCGTTTTCCATCCGTTTTTGTTGGATCGATTGTGGCTAAATGATGTTGTTAAACACATTCTATGGATTGTATATCCATATTTCAACTTGGAATTCCGTTTTCGTGTTTTGTCGGGACGAATCGTGTTCTTGGCCGTTTTGGGGGAAACCCTTGAACTTTCGTCGTTTGTTCCTTGAATTCAGCGGCTTTGGGTCATACTTTGGAATTCATTTTCGTTTTTATTATTGTACTTCGTAGTTTATTGTTGCGGGTTTTCACTCAGTGGAGTCGGCGAGTTCGTAGTCGGTTCGTGCCAACCAACTTCGGTCGATTCTCCGCGTCGTGGTTTCGAGGCAAGTATTTTACTATACGAATTGTGTCTTGTGAATAGGGACGTCGTGTTATGGTTGTGATGCATTGGTTTAATTTCTTGAATATGCTTCGTATGAATTGATTATTATGAATGATTGATGGCAGTGATAATACCATCACCTAGTTAACATCGTGGAATTGTGTTGGATGTGCAAATCATCTAAGTTGTGCCGGGCGTGATTGTTCATTATTGAGTTGTTGTGATGATTATGATATTTGTGTTGTTTTGATTTACATACTTGATTATGCATTTCGGTGTAATGTGGAATGGCTTGACATTTGATGATTATGAATTGTGCCGTGTCGAGGTGTGTGTGTGTTCCAGGTAGGGTCTGACGAGACCTCTGGAGTTCGGTACATGATGTATACGAACAAGGTGTGTGATCCAGGTAGGGTCTGATGAGGCCTCTGGAGTTCGGTACATGATGTGTACGAATGATGTATGTGGTCGGGTAAGGTCCATAGAGGCCTCCAGAGTTCGGTACATGATGTGTACGAACAGAGTGTGTGGTCCGGGTAAGGTCCGTCGAGGCCTCTCGAGTTCGGTACATGATGTGTACGAACAACGATCGTATAGCAGTGATTGTTTGGATAACATTTTAAATACGGGTCTCGGACCCATAATGATATCTCATCTATAGTGTTTTGAAAAGAGAATCGGGCTAAGGCCCTAATGTTTTCGAAAAGGCTTTGTAAATTGGGACTCGAGGTCCAAAAGAATTTCCGCTTTAAAAATCCCCGAGACGATGTGTTCCTTTTCAATTATCTCTTGCTTGAGTTCGAAATTCTAAAACTTCTTGGGAACATTTTGATAATTGATTTCCGTATTAAATTCGTAGTTGCTATTTACTTGTTGCATTTCGTATCGTTTTATACTTGCACCAGTAAAACAGTGGAGTTTTACTAACCCCCGAGTAATCGGGGGGTGGATGTCTGTTCTGCATCCAGGTACATGCAGGTTCAGGGGAGCAGTCACAGGATTGGCACAAGGGGATGACGAGCTGTGATACTAATCAAGAGTCGATAGTTGGTAGAGTTTGGTTGTATTGTTAGAGTTGATTCAGTTTTCCGCTGTATTATGTTTCGACCCCTGTGTGGGTAATGTTGTTAGTCAGTTCTGTTGATAGAATTGGGTGACCTCATCGGTCTGTGTGTTTATGTGTAAGCGACCTTAACGGTCTGTATTATTATATTGTTTGACCCTGGCCGGGCAAGCATTTGGTTGTTTATGGATGTTTAGCCTGGTAGATCCTTGTGGAAAGGGTCTACGGCGTGTAATATTCCCATTCGGTTTTGAGGGTGTTACATTTATGGTATCAGAGCTTAGGTTGTGGAAACCTAGACTGTCGGGTCGAGTCGAGTCGTGATTTGTCGAGTAATGTGTTGTCTTGTCGTTCGAGTCGTCAGGTGACAAGTTGAGTTGTGCGATCTACAACGCTGGCTGATATGTTGTCGGATGAGATTAGTATCGTGGGCGACCGTCATCTCCGTGTGGCCTGTGGACGTAAGTCTCCTCTTTTATGCATAATATATGTGTTCATGATTTCATTTATGTGTGATATTTGTGGTGCATAATTTTATTTACGCGGTGTTGTGCAATGAAGTTGTATTCGATACTTGGATACGCCGTATGTGTATAGAACTGGATATATAGATGTTTGGCCCTTGAACCACCATGTGGGTTGGTATGGTGTGAAAGTTGTGAACCTTGATGGGTTTTACGGTAGAGTTTGTGAGAAACTCCGATGAATGATTTTGCGGTGTGTTTAAACTTGATACCAAGAGATGCATTTGATTGAATTGGCGACCCTGGTTGCCATTTGAGTATGTGGTTCTAAATTCGACTGTTTTTGGAATGTTGTAATTTTTGTCCGCTATGGGTAAGTTTTAGAATGTTTTCTGAAGGACTTTACAGTTTGAGAATTTTTGTAAAAATCAATTTTTGGAAAATATTTTGGTGGTGCGGTCAAACCACGGTTTATATGGATTTTTGAAATTTGTTAAACTTTGACAAATGGGTCGTGTATTTTTAAACGACACAATCAGATGGTATTTGAAAAATGTGTTTTGAAGTACTTCGGACATTGTAAAATATTACCGTCGTTTTGGTTATGAACTAAAGGATTTTGGAAAATTCTTATTTTGCAGAACGATTTTTGGTTTTCGGAATTTTGAACTTCATATGTCCACGTGTTGGGGCAAGTGGTTGTGATAAATTTGTGGTGTTGTTGTGCTCACCGGAGAATGTTTCAGTGTTTTCTAAATATTGAGATACATGGTTTTGATTGGACGATCGGGGTATTAAAAGTGTTTTCAAAAATTTCATTTCACCAAAATTTTCAAACTTGAGAATTTTAAAATTTTATCATTTGAATAATACCCCGGAAATATTTTATTTTTGTTGCTAGTGTTTGATCCCTACGATACGTATGTGGTTTTGGCTGTGTTTGATTTGGTAAAATCCAAACATCTCTGTTGATGTGACTGTGTGAATTATTTTTGAATGAAGTTCTTAAATTACAGTGTTAGTTCGTGCACTTGTGTGATAACTTGGAGTTGATGTTTTATCGTGCTGCTATTTATCATCCTATGTTGACGTTGGGATGTTAGGTTGGTTGTGTTATTCTGAAAGTTTTTCACTAAGAGAAAGTGTCCTCATTTTTATCAAATGTGAAATGGTTCTCCAAAGTCTCGATAACGATGTTTCACGTTTGTACTTTTTTTTTGAAAGGTGATACTCAAGATCAACCGGTGTTTTTCTAAATTATTTTCAAAAGGAGGTTTTCGTTTTTAAAACCTATCCATTCCTGTTTGAGGGCTGGGTATGTATGTATGATGTTCGCGTTGTCGTTATGATGTTTGCTCCCGAGTATGATCGAATTGGTGGCGTGAACGTCGAGGCGTTGCCACACACTCGTTGTGTTAGCCCTCTGTGAGAGGTGGGATGTTGGTATTGGATGTTGTCGCCCCGTGGTGATTTCTGAGTTATCGCTCATGTGCGAACTGTTAGAGCTTTGTTTGGTACGACCATGTGTATCGGTGATTATTCCGTTATGTGTCGGTTGTTTAATGTCTTGTTACCCTGCTCCCATTTTTGTGAATTTCGTGGACGAGGTTGAAGGTAATACCCATACTATTTTGACATTTGTGTTTTCTCATTCTCCAGTCTATCGATTCGCTCATGTTCGTTGATACTTTATGAACTTGTTCTGTATTTCGGTTTCATCGTCCGAACGAACTGTGATCTTGTCGTGGGTCGATCTGGTTATCGCTGTGACTTTTTCGAGTTCGGTTCGATTCTTGTGAACCTTGTTCGAAAGTGACATCATTTGGTTCTATTAGTTCTTTTATTCGAAGTGGATCGGATTTGGAACTCCTGTGTTTTCGACTCTGTCGACTCGTTTATGCCCGTTAACATTTTCTGAACTTTCCATATCCCTTGCTTTTGTTGATCGAATGAGGGTGGTATTGTTTCGGAATAGCTCGTTTGTCGTTGTGACTTTTCAGTCGCTTTTCCCTTTCCTGTGGATCTTATGGGAATGCACGTCTTGTTGTTCTCACCAGATCATCCTGGGAGTTGATGTTTGAATTTTATTATCCTTCGTGTTTCGGACATGATTGTTCGATTTTTGTTGTCTCGATCGTTTGTTTGTTCGGTTTTTGTTGATCTCATTTCGTGATTTTTGAGCATTCAGACTCCTTCGTAATTCCCTTAAGTTCGGGAAATAAATCTCGTCTTCGATCTTCCAACCCTTGGGCGGTGGAATTCCGTATTTGTTCAGCGGTTGGCTCGCGTTTTGTTTGATGTACCGTTGGGTCAGTCAATCGTATTGATTTTAGTTCGTTGTGTTTTGTGATTGTTCGGATAATCGACTCGATTTTATTATTTGTGTGATGACGCTTGTCATTTGTTGATTTTATTATGTCTCTACCGGTGACGTTGTGTTAGCCGTCGTCGAGCGTGTTTTCACGCCGTATGTCTCTTTGCGTTTCTTGCAACGTTTCGCCGTCAGGCACGAGTTTTTGGTTTTTGTGTATCTCGTCGAATTTTCCTGGCGGGGATATTGCGTCTCCCTACTTGTTTTAAGTTTCGGGACGAAACTTCTTTTAAGGAGGGTAGAATGTAATACCCGTGATTTCGATTTCCAGTAATTTCTTTTTTTCGGCGGAAGTCCGTTTTGACGACTTGCTTGGGACCATTTCATCATTCTGAGAATGATTAATTCTGCACTTTTCGACATCTGAGTTCGTTTAGGTACTGTTTTGCTGAGTTCCGTGCTTTTTAGCGACTTTTCCGCACTTAAGTTCGATTCTTGCGAATCTCGTTCGAAACTGCTGTTTCGAGTTTCCCGTAAGTCCGTTTAACTTTATTAGACGTATTATGAACTTCGGTTTGGTTATTCGATCATGTATCGTGATTTTCGGGCGTTTTGGGCCATTTTGTAATTTACCCAAAGTTATGGGTATCCGTATCTGTATTTGTTGTCTTGACCCTTTCCTTGGTCGCGTATGATTAATTATTGCATTATGTTTTCATTTCGGGTCGTTGATGTTGTCCGCGAACGTTTCGTCGTGTTCGTTCCGTACGTTTTCGGAAATCGAGTCGTCGAGCCCTGGTGGTCGGGCATTGGCCGGACGGTTGCGGAAACTGGCCGGACGATGGCGGGCACTAGCCGGTCGGGTGCGGCAGGGACCGGCGTAGCGCACGCTACGGCCGGAAGGCTGCGCGCGCTAACTGGCAGGTGTAGCGCACGCTGTTGAGCAGCCCAGCGTACGCTATCGGGTCTGGGCAGAGGGGTTCTGAGGTTCTGGACTCGGGTAAGGTCGGCAGGTATCGCACGCTACTGTCGGTCGTGGCGCACGCTAACCGGCAGGGGCAGCGCACGCTGTCGGCCGACTAGTGTACGTTACCTGGGTGAGCTGTTTAGTCCAGAGGTTACTGGACAGGTCGGCTAGCGCGCGCGGGCTTCCGGCCGTAGCGCACGCTAGCGGGGGTCGGGCGGACAGGTCACGATCGGCAGGATTGGTCGGTGGTGCCGGGTCGTGCGGGCCCTGGCCGAGGGTACTCGTCCGATACTGGCCGATAGCGCACGCTAGTCCGGGAAGGCTAGCGCACGCTAGTTCCGGCCCAGTAAAAATGTGACAGAGTAGTCGCATTTTCATTCATTTTTCACTTCCTTCCCTTTTTGGTCCGCGACTGGCGATTCAAGGGTGGCGAAGCCATGTTGTTTGACAACATATCCATGAAGTTCTTGAGTTTCTAACATCAATCAATCATCCTATATCATCCTTTGATCCAGCGAATCAAGGTAATCTTTCCTAGAACCCTAGTTTCTTGAATTTTGGGGTTTTTGCGTTTTTGTCCAATTCGTTCCGTATTGTTGATTAATTCATGATGGGTATGATTAATCTTGGTGGTATTCTTGTGTTTAACATCATTTAATTCTTTGTTCTTCGTCGAATCGAAGTATATTTCTTGATTTCCTTCGAATCGACTTTTTGGAGGATTTGTTCCCGATCTCATTTTCCATCCATTTTTGTTGGATCGATTGTGGCTAAATGATGTTGTTAAACACATTCTATGGATTGTATATCCATATTTCAACTTGGAATTCCGTTTTCGTGTTTTGTCGGGACGAATCGTGTTCTTGGCCGTTTTGGGGGAAACCCTTGAACTTTCGTCGTTTGTTCCTTGAATTCAGCGGCTTTGGGTCGTACTTTGGAATTCATTTTCGTTGTTATTATTGTACTTCGTAGTTTATTATTGCGGATTGTCATTCGGTGGAGTCGGCGAGTTCGTAGTCGGTTCGTGCCAACCAACTTCGGTCGATTCTCCGCGTCGTGGTTTCGAGGCAAGTATTTTACTATACGAATTGTGTCTTGTGAATAGGGACGTCGTGTAATGGTTGTGATGCATTGGTTTACTTTCGTGAATATGCTTCGTATGAATTGATTATTATGAATGATTGATGGCAGTGATAATACCATCACCTAGTTAACATCGTGGAATTGTGTTGGATGTGCAAATCATCTAAGATGTGCCGGGCGTGATTGTTCATTGTTGAGTTGTTGTGATGATTATGATATTTGTGTTGTTTTGATTTACATACTTGATTATGCATTTCGGTGTAATGTGGAATGGCTTGACATTTGATGATTATGAATTGTGCCGTGTCAAGGTGTGTGTGTGTGTGTTCCAGGTAGGGTCTGACGAGACCTCTGGAGTTCGGTACATGATGTGTACGAACAAGGTGTGTGATCCAGGTAGGGTCTGACGAGGCCTCTGGAGTTCGGTACATGATGTGTACAAATGATGTATGTGGTCGGGTAAGGTCCGTCGAGGCCTCCGGAGTTCGGTACATGATGTGTACGAACAGAGTGTGTGGTTCGGGTAAGGTCCGTCGAGGCCTCCAGAGTTCGATACATGATGTGTACGAACAACGGTCGTATAGCAGTGATTGTTTGGATAACATTTTAAATACGGGTCTCGGACCCATAATGATATCTCATCTATAGTGTTTTGAAAAGAGAATCGGGCTAAGGCCCTAATGTTTTCGAAAAGGCTTTGTAAATTGGTTCTCGAGGTCTAAAAGAATTTCCGCTTTAAAAATCCCCGAGACGATGTGTTCCTTTTCAAATATCTCTTGCTTGAGTTCGAAATTCTAAAACTTCTCGGCAATATTTTGATAATTGATTTCCGTATTAAATTCGTAGTTGCTATTTACTTGTTGCATTTCGTATCGTTTTATACTTGCACTAGTAAAACAGTGGAGTTTTACTAACTCCCGAGTAATCGGGGGGTGGATGTCTGTTTTGCGTCCAGGTACATGCAGGTTCAGGGGAGCAGTCAAAAGATTGGCACAAGGGGATGACGAGCTGCGATACTAATCAAGAGTCGAGAGTTGGTAGAGTTTGGTTGTATTGTTAGAGTTGATTCAGTTTTCCGCTGTATTGTGTTTCGACCCCTGTGTGGGTAATGTTGTTAGTCAGTTCTGTTGATAGAGTTGGGTGACCTCATTGGTCTGTGTGTTTATGTGTAAGTGACCTTAACGGTCTGTATTATTATATTGTTTGACCCTGGCCGGGCAAGCATTTGGTTGTTTATGGATGTTTAGCCTGGTAGATCCTTGTGGAAAGGGTCTACGGCGTGTAATATTCCCATACGGTTTTGGGGGTGTTACAGATATAACCAATCGACAAACCCAATAGTTCCATAATATCTCGATTAAATATAAATCCAAACAACCCAAATCAATCAATCACGAATCTAGAACCACAATACGATTCCATAACCCGATAATCATACCAACAATCAATTCAACCCGATAACCATATTATAACATTCTCAATTCCGAAATTAATCTCATATACAATTCAAGAGTTTCTCAAGAATGTGAATTAATCCGTAAGCACATCCAATTAATATCACCTTGTTCATAATCACCAAGACAACATAATCCAATATGTTATCTAACCTCTAACCTAATTACATTTCACTCATAACCCGATCAATACACACATATCATCATATTCTTCGACATACATTATTCATAACACCAAGAATCATAGCAATACTACCATAATCGTTATCATACGAAGTAAACAACGATAATAACATCGAGAATCCAAAATGAAAGAGGGAATCGACATACCTTTTCATCATGATCCAAAATCATTACAATCATATCAATACGTATATATCAACAACAAAACCCGATTACATCATACGAACATGTTTGAACGAATTGCAACCCTTACATCATGAATAACCATAATCAATATCTTTAATCTCTTGTCACAATACCATTTATCCATGTATAACATCATAATAACAATAAGGTAGATCAACATGCTTCCTAACATGTAAACATCATTCCAAATTCGAGCTATAATCAGAGGAATTACGAATGTTAACTGATATTAAAGAACTACGATGAAGAACAATCGAACTCCTTCCAATAATTATTATCAACTCTAAGAACAACTCCAATCTATGCTCCCCAAGATCATAACCGAGTTAAAAGAGCCCAAAATCGACCTTAGAGGGTTGAAAGGTGAGAAACGAGGTGGAACTCCTCCAAATAGCAAAATGACAGAGTCAACATATATATAAGCTTTCCGACCTTACGTACGTTACATGACCATCTTAACGTACGTAGAATCCTTTACGTATGTTATCGAACGTTGATAGCGTACGTAACGCTACTCCAGAACCCACTCCCTCATTTCGTACTTCTTATCATGTACGTAACATCTGTGTCATAGCGTACGTAACATAGAGTTGACTTGCTACAGTAATATACCCATTTAACGTACGTAATGTACCACTCATAACGTACATTAACTCGGAGTTGACTTCTCCTGTCCACATTTGCGCCGAAGTTGCCGACACTTCAGACCCTGTCTGATTCTCTTCATAAAGTACGTTATATACTCAACGTAGCATATGTTACGGCTTGGGCTTAACGTACGTAAGCTCCTATGCTTAATGTACGCTATGCTTGTATTGACAAAGTCCTATGAGCAGACGATTGCATCTCATCTGATACGTTAACATACGTAATGAAGTCACCTTAACGTACGTAACTCTTGGATCTTAACGTACGTAAGCTCCTATGTTTAACGTACGTTATGGATTCTATACTTAGCCATTTACAACTGCTCCTACTCATCGTCTCAATATACCGAATACATATACACGACACACTGAATACATATACTCGTCCCAATAACATTCTCATACGATACACAAAATCCTCAAATGCAGTTATCGACCAAGTACGACAATTATACCAATACAAATGTCTTAGTCCTTCAATTATTTTATCCATACTGTACATATTTCACACTGTACAATATAATTCGGATAAAATAACATTAAACGATCATAGAAGAAATTCAGGATATTACAATATAGTTGTTCGCCCGTTATTTTAGTGAATTATAACCCCCTGGATGTGTATGTCAAAAGACAATTTGATGCTTACATTATTAATTCCTGGACCAAAGCAGCCGGGAAATGATATTGATGTCTATTTAGAACCATTAATTGATGATCTAAATGTATTGTGGGATATGGGGGTTGAGTTTTACGATTCATTTACGAAGTCATTATTCAATTTGATGTCTGTCTTGATGTGGACAATCAATGATTTTCCAGCATACAGGAATTTAGCAGGGTGTGCGACTAAGGGGAAACATGCGTGTCCTTTATGTCATTTAAAAGCTGATAATACGTAGCTTAAACACAGTAGAAAGTGTGCATACCTAGGACACAGGAGATTTCTTGCAATTAACCATCTATTTCGTAAAAAACTTAAATGGTTTAATGGAAAGAACGAAACTAAAGGAAAGTCGAGACCTTTAAGTGGAAAAGAAATACTGAATGAGGTAAAACATATTATAAATAATTTTAGAAAAATTGTTGAGCATAACAAAAGTAAAAAGGGAAAGAGGAAGAAACATCAAGACGGTTCAAAGAGTATGCCAAAGGCGAATTCAACGTGGAAGAAGAAATAAATATTTTTTGACTTACCATACTGGAGTGTAAGTTCTTCTGATTATTATATATTCTATAATTAATATAAATTGATAATTATTAATGAAATTACCTTCTAGAATTATAATACTTAAATAAATATATATCGATTTATAGGAACTTTTGGTACAGCATAACTTGAATGTGATGCATGTAGAGAAAAATGTGTGCGGGAATATTATCGGTACATTGCTGAATATGAAGTTCAAATCTAAGGATGGTATTAATGCTCGAAAATACTTGGTAGATTTGAAGATTCGAGAAGAACTGCATCCTCAAGAGAAAGGTGGAAATAAATACCACTTGCCCGCTGCTCCGTTTACACTGACTAAGAAGGAAATGGATGTACTTTGCACTAGATTAAAGAATATTAAACTACCAGATGGTTACAGTTTGAATATTAGTAATTGTGTGTGCTTAGAAGAGCACAAGCTGTTGGATTTAAAATCTCATGATTGTCATGTTTTGATGCAACAATTACTTTGTGTTGCTTTACGCGGTCTGTTAACGAAAGGGCCGAGGAACTCAATTTTTTTGTTATGTGCGTTTTACAATGAGTTGTGTCAAAGAGTGATAGATAGAAATCGTTTGGAGAAACTTGAGGAGGAAATTGCTGAATCTCTATGCCTATTGGGAAGGTATTTTCCACCTGCTTTCTTTACGATCATGGTTCATTTGACAATTCATTTAGCAAGAGAAGTTATGTGGGCCTGTTCACTATCGATGGATGTATCCATTTGAAAGGTAATTCCAAATTATTTAGTATATAATATTGATATAAATATAGATATAGATTCTGAAAATTCTATTTACGTGTATATTTCAGATTTATGAAAGTACATAAAGATTTTGTAAGAAATCGAGCAAATCCTGAAGGTTGTATAGCAGAGTGTTACCTTGCCGAAGAACGTATGCGATTTTGTAGTATGTACATAAAAAAGCTGATAATACTGGGATTCGTTCCAAGAGGATTGAAGATGCAGATAATAGACAGGAAACAGAAGGCCGGGCAATATCTCAAGGAAAGGAAAAGATTCTGGAGTACAAGCCACACATCGTTACGTGTTATTTAATACTACTGTCATTGAACCTTAGCTACAGTTAGTATATTTTACCAACTAATTCATTTATTGTTTGATTTTGTTATATATGTTGTAGTATATTAACATAGTTTATAATAATTGCAGGATGCATATCGAGGAACTTAAGCAAACAGATACCCGTTTAGCAAGCAATGAGTCATTATTACATAAACATCATAGGGAAACTTTTGCTAACTGGTTATCAAAAAATGTTTCTGGTAATACGTCCTCTCAAGTTAAATGGCTTGCCTATGGACCGAGAAGTGTAGTACAGTCTTTTACAGGGTATATCGTTAATGGGCATTGTTACCATACAATCGATATTGAGAGGTCTACTCAGAATAGTGGTGTTTCAATCGAAGCGGACAATATTCCGGCAAGAATATCATATTACGGAGTGATACTTGATATTATTTTACTAGATTATTACACTTTCAAGATTCCAGTTTTCAGGTGTGACTGGGCTAATCGCGAGACTGGTGTGAAAGTTGAAGAGGGTTTCACATTAGTTAATCTGCATCAAGGTCTTCGAACTTTGGAGGACGATCCTTTCATCTTAGTATCACAAGCTAAGCAAGTATTTTATTCTAGAGATAGTGATGAGTCCAACTGGTACGTGTTGCTCAGAATGCCACCTAGGGGTATACGTGACATGGCTTTGATAGAAGATGAATCATATACATCATCAATACCGCTGAACGTGTTATAATTGGAGGTTGATATTAATGAACAAGAACCGTATTAAAGGGTTGGGTGTGATGGCGTTGACGTAATTGATCCATGAAACTAGTAGTTATAAGAATTTTCACAAGTCGTGTTTCTAGTGTTTATTTGTTTTCAAGAGTTAGTGTTTACTCGAGATTAATTATGACCTTAATTTTTCTGTTATGAAATTCATTATGCAGTTCATTTATTGATGATAATGACTTGGATATATTATAGAGAGAAGACATACTTTAGCCATATAGCTTAGTAAATATCAATATTTGTCATGCAACTTAGTTTGTACAAATTGTAGCAAAAAAGATAAATTTGGACCAATTTACCTATCTCTCTTCTCTGGTCCCTTCTCCCTTATTTTCTCTCGTCTTTCTCTCTCATCTCTCTCTTCTCTCGTGTGCAGCTCGATCTGCAATCGCCGATCATTTCCCTCTTCCCTTACCAAACTTCCGGCTTCGCCGCCCTTTTCCTCCACCGACGACGACTTCTGCCACTTCTCAGCACCACCTGGGCACCATCTTCTGCTCGCCGCACCATGAACGGAGCAGGTTTCAGTCGCCGGAAGGAAGGTAGACGATGGCGGGCATGAAAGAACAGTGCTGTTGTATATGACTTGCTTCTGGGATTCTGGATCTGAGAATAGAACTCCGATACGATGACGAACGAGCGCTGTAATTTTGGGCGACGAAGAGGCAATTTACACCTTGACTGTGTGAAAATCGCAGATGTCGCCGGACAGGCTGCCGGCACCGGTTTATGGCTGGAGATGTTGGCGAAGGGTCAATGAAGGATGGCAAGTCGATTCGAGGTGGTGGTGGGAGGTTAAGGAGAAGGTTCAAGCCCTGCTCGGCCGTATTGAAGAAGAAACTAAGCGTTTGCCCAGTGAGGTATATATGATTATATATATTTTTTTCTTTGTTTAATTTTTAAAACTAGAAAAAAAAATTGGGAAATTTTTTTTTGATGCTTGTTTTTGAAGTTTATTTTATAATTTTCTCGTGGATTTTTGCTGGAAAGAAGAAAAAGATTGGAATTTTTGTTGATTTGCTTCTTCATTTTTTAGGGTTTGTGTGTGTCCTAATTTTTTGTGTCAAATGTTGTTTTTCAGCATCAACCGTGCCGTCTCAATCGCCGGCCGCTGCCGCCACTGCCTTCTCCGCTGTCTTCTTCGCAAGTCCGAACCCCCCCGCGCCGCCACCTTCCTTTTGTGTTCTTATCTCGTCTTTAAATTTCAGATCTATTCGTTTTTATTAATAAATTGTAGTTTTTTTTCACTATGGAGCTGAGAGATGAATTTGTAAGAGTGCCACTGTTTACAGTCAAGATGATTTCGTCAATGTGTATGAGTTACGAATTAATGACTTCGTATTAGTATAACCGTAACTATTTCCAGTTACGAATTCGTAAGGGTGTCACTATTTACACTCTGGTATATTGATAAGAAATTGTAACTTACCAAGTGTAACTAGTACGAAGTTACGAATTAATGACTTCGTATTAGTGTAACCGTAACTACTTCCAGCTACGAATTAGTATCTGTCTTAATGGGGTTCTGGTATATTGATAAGAAATTGTAACTTCTTACCAAGTTTAACTAGTACGAAGTTACAAATGAATGACTTCGTATTAGTGTAATCGTAACTATTTCCAGCAACGAATTAGTAAGGGTGTCACTGTTTACACTCTGGTATATTGGTAAGAAATTGTAACTTCTTACCAAGTGTAACTAGTATGAAGTTACGAATTAATGGCTTCGTATTAGTGTAACCGTAACTATTTCCAGCTACGAATTAGTAAGGGTGTCACTGTTTACACTCTGGTATATTGGTAAGAAATTGTAACTTCTTACCAAGTGTAACTAGTACGAAGTTACGAATTAATGACTTCGTATTAGTGTAACCATAACTATTTCCAGCTATGAATTAGTATCTGTCTTAATGGGGTTCTGGTATATTGGTAATAAATTGTAACTTCTTACCAAGTGTAACTAGTACGAAGTTACGAATTAATGACTTCGTATTAGTGTAACCGTAACTATTTCCAGCTACGAATTAGTATCTGTCTTAATGGGGTTCTGGTATATTGGTAAGAAATTGTAACTTCTTACCAAGTGTACCATTTAAACTTAACATGTTACTATATTGGTAACGAACGTAACGAAAAATAAATAATAAATGATCAATTATTAACCGCGTAATGTAACGAATGTAATGAAAAACAAACATCATATTCGCTTAGTGGTACCTCGTGTACAATATTCCAACACGGTAAATAAGATACGAAGTTAAGATACAATAACACAAAAGGTAAACAACACATGGTAATGAGATGGTACGAAATACATACGTCGTAACCCATAAACTCAGAAAAGATAAAGAGAGAGATAAAGTGGTTTAGTTTTATTGAAAAGTAAGGGTATATTGGTCCAACCATGTCCTTTTTGACAAATATTGGCATTGGCTATGGCAAAGTGGCTAAAGGAGTGGATTTCCTCTATATTATATATGCAGGTTGGACCATTGAATTTCTAAAATATGAGCAAGAAACGAAACAGGAAGCTTTTGGATGAAGTTCAGACAGAAAACCAGGTCAATTGATTACCAGGAGTTTATTGTTTAATTTATATTATTCATTAAAATTCATTACATTGTTAGGTACTTTATTCGAGCAAACAGTTATCCTATTAAAACATGTTAGGTATAAAAAATGAATATATTTGCATAACGTGTGCATAAGTATAATGTTAGCTACAAAATTAGGTAATACATGTATTTTTCTATACATTGTAACAGAAATCCATAGTATATATGTATTTTACAGGAACTGTGGTTCTTTTTAAAGAAACTATTTTGAAACTGTTTTGAAACTCTGTTTGTGGTATGTTAAATACTTCTTTCATTCATTTGTATAAAAATAATATATTAGAATTAGGTTTCTGGTATGTTAAATATACTAGAAATCCAATGTTAAATATGTATGTTAAATGAAGAAACACATTTGCTCAGAAATCCAATGTATGAAAATACATATATAAAATTAGGTTATATACTTATTTTCAAACATTAATAAAAGGTAATATCCATTTTTTAAAGAATTGGTTTGTGATATGTTACAGGAATCAAGTCCAAGGTTATCACAAATGGACTCAAACACGTCCAATTTGGATGAGAATAAAAAAAAGGTCTGTGGTGCATCAAAACTAATTTTGGGTGGTGATCGACAAGAGATAGATCGTAATGAACACGAGCAACCGATAGGGGATGTGTCAGTGAAGCTGTCAACTTTTTTTGGCACCATGATCAAGGAGTTTGTGCTGTATACATTAGACTCATGGGAAAGCTTGAGTGAAGATTTGAAGCAGAAAATATGGAATTGTGTTAAGGTAAGTGTAGTTTTCATAAGTTTAGAGTTTATAAACATGTTGCTAATTTAATTATTATGTGGACTGATTAAATGGTTAATTAACTTGTTGCGTTGTATGGAAAAGAAACTTGTTTTTTAGCTGTTGGTCTTGCCCGAATCGGTCTTTATTAAGCTGGTCTATACATTTTGTTTAATATGAGGACATTTTATTAATCTATTAATATTGTAAGTGTTTTTTTTACACCTTAAATTTAATATTGATGATATTGAGAAGAAGACCATATTTCAAAAGCTGGGAAAATTATGGCGTGGTAGGAAGTCTACTTTGCACATCAACATACGAAGAGCCCATGAGAGTCGAATGCCTTCAGGGTTGACGTGTGGATTCAAGGACATACAAAGAAAAACAGGCAACCGAGTAATGAAGCTGTTGCAGAAATTATTGTAAGACAACTTCTCTTAATACGCTCGTATACTTAATTATTTTTTATCTTCTATGATTTAATGAAGTAAAACATATCATTTTATTTATAGAAAAAAATTGAAGAATGCCCACCAGAATCCCAATCGACACAAAACTTATCGGATGATGCAATAAGCCACATTTTTGGCAAGGAAGCTCGAGGGAGAGTTCGAGGAATGGGCTTTGGAGTTACACCCTCAAAAGTTGGTGCAGAATTGCAACAAAATCAGTCCATTAAACAACTCCGAGGCGAGGTGCAAAATCTTAAAAATATTGTTGAAGAATTAAAATCCATAATGTAACACCCCAAACTAGGCGGATATTACAGTGCCGTGGACCCCCGACTGGGACCCACCAGGCGAATGAAAACTGATGAATTAAATAATATAATTGTAGTACCGAACCACATTATGTTACCAAATACTCCGATGAGGAGCTTAAGTATAATACAACAGGACAATATAGAATTCTAGTATATTTTATATGAAGATAAAATACACCACCCTGAATAAATAAACATCTCAAACGGAATTTGCAGCGGAAATACAAGTGAAGAGAAATAAGGATGATTGAAATGACTGGGGCCCCCTACTAGTATCACTGGGACTCCTCGCCGCCAACATGATCTTCCCGTGCCTTTGCCTTGCCGTGACCTGAAAACAAAATCCCCCAACGGGGTCAGTTACACAGAACAACAATCCTCAAGGGTTGAAAATACACAATCATGATATATTTGTAGTTATGAAATATCCTTAGTTATGAATTAAGATGAAGAGGAGTATCATAGTACGCCCGTAATGTTCTGTGCAAGTGTACAAGACGAATGACCGGACATACCCGTCCTTGTACCTAATTAGTCTCACGGAGGTAAACGTTACCGTGTGCACAGTCCAATGTATCGGTGAACCCAATACATGACCATCGTGTGCTCGACTAAAAATTCCACACATCCGCACCCGGCCACGGAATATGAACCCAGAAGGTCATATGAACGAGAATGACCACAATGAATACCAATGAATAATAATTCGACAAGGTCAAGAATGACTCACCGAGATGAAAATGATAGTGAAGTGATTGATAACTCAATGAAATGATTGGAACCGTCGTTCCTCATGAATGAAGTGATTATTCGACAATTACAAGTCTCAATACGGTTAATACAATGATGAATGAGTTATGATTATGAATGAACAACAACAAAAGGAATGAATATCCTTTAACCGAGTAAGAATTAACTTACACAACACCGGTGAACAATATCCTTCCACGAACAACGCCCTAAATGAAATGTCGGTTGCTCGAACAACCTTGAATAACACAATTACCAACAATCCGCTCAATATACGAATCAAACACGATTATAACGAACTCAAAACGTCAAAACGACTAAACCAAGTTCATTGGGGCATTATATCGAACACGTTGTGACCAAACTCCGATTGTTAACAACCAAACCTTAATTATACCAACATCAAATACCCAAAAATTGTTTCAATCCCACAAAACATCTTCAATACGATCAATAATCCAATATGAATATCCAAATTCATAATTACAACAACGATTAATCGAAAACCCCCCAAATCCAACTCAGTATTCAAAGTGTTCTTGGATAATCCTTCAATAATCCATTGAATAATCATACATATCCATAATCATGCGTACTTCACTCCATACAACATGATCTTAACGTCCAAAACATCATATCTCAATACAAAAACGAAATCCAAGATGTTGAAGAAATTACCTCTTGAAGATCCAACCACTTCGATCCGATGAACACGAGTTAAATCGAGTATCCAAGCTTCCCAAACGAATGAAGATGATGAAGATCTAACACTCAAGTGATTGATGATGGAAAATCTCTCCCTCAAGCTCTCTATCTCGGAACAAGATGAAAGAAATGTTGAAAAATGATGAAATCCCATCGGTCCACCTATATAAAGCCCAAGGACGCACGACCAATCCGCACGACCAAGTGTCCGTGCGTCCGGTCGTGCGTGAAGTTACTGCCGGCTGCTGTTCTTAGCGCACGAGCGCCGCGCACGAGCAGCAACTCGTGCGGCCCTGCTCGAACGCTGGGCCTCCTGCCCAGTACAGCCGCACACACGAGCGCCGCGCACGACCAGGTGCTCGTGCGGCCTGCTCGTGCGGCAATGACTCGGCCACTGGGCCTCCTGCCCAATCCAGCCGCACACACGAGCGCCGCGCACGACCAGGTGCTCGTGCGGCAATGACTCGGCCACTGGGCCTCCTGCCCAATCCATCCGCACACACGAGCGCCGCGCACGACCAGGTGCTCGTGCGGCCTGCTCGTGCGGTAATGACTCGGCCACTGGGCCTCCTGCCCTAGTCCAGCCGCAACGCACGAGCGCCGCGCATGACCAGATGCTCGTGCGGCCTGCTCGTGCGGCCCTGCTCGACAAGCAGTTCTGCCCAAAACGATGCACCAAGTACAAAAATCACAGAATTCGAGAAGTACGGGGACAAAATTACGAGTATGCAAATATTCCGCCGAACAGTGAACACAATTGAATGAGTATGAATGATGAGTGATTAATAATGAATGAAAATTACCGAGTGACAATTACTGACTGATAATTACTGAATAAAATGATTGAATTACAACCGGGTATTACACACTCCCCCCTTAAAAAGAGTTTCGTCCCCGAAACTAAGGGTCAAACAACTCGGGATAATGCTCCCGCATACCATCCTCGGTTTCCCAAGTAGCCTCTTCGACTCAGTGTCTAGACCACTGAATCTTGACCAAAGGAATCATCTTGTTCCTCAATTGTTTGATTCGCCGCTCTAAAACTCGTATAGGACGCTCCTCATACGAATGATCATCCGCGATCTCGATTTCGTCGAACTGAAGTATGTGGCTCGGATCAGCAAAATACTTCCGCAACTGAGAGACGTGAAACACATTATGAATTCGGCTCAACGCCGGAGGTAAAGCCAATCGATAAGCTAACTCGCCAACTCGATCCAACATCTCAAACGGTCCAATGAATCTCAGACTCAACTTTCCCCGTTTTTCGAAACGGAAAATACCTCGACTCGGGGATACCTTGACCAACACGTGGTCACCTGTCTCGAACTCTAGTGGTCGACGAAGATTATCTGCATATGATTTCTGTCGACTCTGAGCGGTCAACAAACGACTCCTGATCAAAGTTACCTTCTCACGGGCGGCTATAAGCATATCGGGATCGGTGCTGATTGATTCTGATAAGTCATCCCAACACAAAGGAGATCGACAACGACGACCGTACAAGGCCTGGTAAGGTGCCATCTTAATCGAAGCATGCCAACTATTATTGTACGTGAACTCGATCAACAGTAGTTGGGCTTCCCAATCATCTTTCGAATCGAGGACGCATGCCCTCAACATGTCCTCTAATGTCTGAATAGTCCTCTCTGATGGCCCGTCGGACTGAGGATGAAAAGCGGTACTGAGATTAAGCTGAGTTACCATAGCACGATGAACTGATTTCCAAAAATGAGACACGAATCGTCTGTCACGATCGGAAACGATACTTTTAGGAGTACCGTGCAGTCTTACTATTGTAACACCCCCAGAAAACATCCGTAAATGTTACACGTCGTAGGCCCTTCTTACAAGGATCTACAAGGCTAAACTCTACTAGACTACAAAATGATTGACCGACCGGGGTCAATCTAAATACAACGCAGACCGACAAGGTCATTAAACAATTCAGAAACAAATGAACTTTACATCTCAATGAGAAAAATAAACTTGAACACAGAAAAGAACGACAACTCAATTTAATAAATAAAAACTACACCCATGCAAGGGTGAATACTCGAACGACAGAGAATTACCGACCAAATGAAACAAAAGAAAAGACTCTGACTCTGGTGTGATTAGTATCATTGTCATTCATCTCCTTTCCAGCCAATCCGGTGACTGCTCCCGAGCTGCCAAAACCTGAGTGCGTAACAGGCACCCACCCCCCGAAAACTTGGGGGTTAGCAAACTAGAGTTTTGCTAGTGCAAGTACATAATATACAAGATATACGAATAATAACAACAAAAAACTCAACAGTCGTGAAACCTTAACACAAACCACACATTTAAATGGTCAACACAGAATAGCATTACATACACAAGGTGAAAGATAATCACATTGTCATATTCTCCTTACAGAACATAACACCAATGAAACTTTAAACGAGCCCAAGGAGTCAGAAAAGTCCCTTTATATAAAAGGAAAAGTATTTTGATAAGAAAGTTCGAAGACATTAATATTGACTCGGGCCATCTTGGGGTTTTGAAAATCAAATGGAAATACTTTAGAAAATACTTCAAAAGCTCTCGGGTCCTTGACCCAACGTGTGGAAAACAATTTGCAAGAAAACCATTACAACGTTATTTAGGGTCCTCGACCCAAATGGTAAAGCACTATCATAAGCGAATCATTACAACATCTCACGGGGTTCTCGGCCCAATCCAAATGATATCATCACGAGATCAAATCTCAACATCTCACGGGGTCCTCGACCCAATACACAGAATAATCGACACAGTACAATCAAAGGCACAACCTCTCATTCGATAAAACCTGCTCAAGACCCCTGATTAATTAACCCTCGGAGATCTCTTCAAATACCCTTGGTTAATTAACCCTGATACCAACTTTTAAAACAAGTTGCAAAGACTTAAATTTCAAAAAAATCATTTAGTAACGGGGTCTTAGCTATCACTCAAATATCCGTTACCAATAAGCCTGCCAGGCGCCTCCCTTGCACAGCTGTGTACCGGCGTTCACTCCACTATATTGGCCGCCCATTGCACATGTCACCGCGCCGGCGTTCACTCCCACAGGAGCCGCCCCTTGCTCGCGCATTAAGTAACACCGGTGTTCACCAATCATATGGAGCCGCTCATTGCAGCGTACATCAGGCCGGAGTGCACGCCCCGCCCTCAGAGGTACCCGGATATGACGTCTCTCATAACAAGTATTCACATTATTACAAACACCAAGCACACAGTCAACCGTTACAACAATTATCAAATCAGTTCCTCAATTCTCATAATCTATTCACCAATACGCAACTACGCAAAATAAACAATAACTCGCACGTTATTCATCAAGACTTAGCACATTAGGCCTTCAACACTATCAATCCATACTACATAAATATCCTTATATCGTAACTCAACCGAAAATACAAACATTACCATATTACCTCTATAAACATCATTCGTACTTTAGTCTAAGTTGAGTACGTCGAATAATATTGGTATGAATCACCCAAAATTTATCTCCATATGTATATTTATATACATATACATATATCTATACATATATCCACTCATATCTATATATATATATATAACATAAATGCAGATATTCATAACATGATTCATATACTTCAGCAACAATGATTTTACGTAATTATAATTCGTATATCAAGGTACTTGCCTTGGTAATCTCTCGCGAATATTCCGGAAATACAGTTGATTGGAACAATCCGGAACTCCAACGGAAATGACGATCGGAAAGGCTCAACACTGGATTATCGTAGGAATTTCATCCTTAATATCCTATCATTAAATAAAAATCAATCAAACGAGGAAAAGCATAAAGAGATGGCCGAACCCTAACTGTTCTCTTCGTAACGTACGTTACACACATACGTAACGTACGTTACGCCCGCGTTAGCGCACGTAAGCTACAAGGATTAGCGCATGCTAAGCATGCATTAGACGATTCTACCTGATTCGATCGATTGCCTTGCACGAGGTATAACGTCGTAATGCATAGAGCTTAACGTACGTTATATTCACACATATCATACTCATGTGAATCAGAATGACCCTATGGTGTTGATGTCTACGAATTCCCGGTTAATCCTCCCATCATAAGACTTACTCCAAATCTCGATTATAGATCCTCAAAGGTAGTTCGGAAAATCTGAGGTTGTTATCAACATTAAGTCTATGATCATTATGGAAACACCATATAATATGGTTTATTAATCTCAGAAAACTTACCTTACTTGATCATCATAACAAGAATCGAACTATAATGTTCTTAACTCGGGTAACTAAAGCATGAACATTACAACTTCCAAAAATATGATGTTCGGATAAAAATCATCTATGGAGCTTAATAATCCCGGTGGTATGTTCATAACATCCTTAAGAACAAGAATTCAAGGTTTAGGTAGCATTAACATACCTTAATATGAAAGAAACACAGAGACAAGAGGTAGCATCCAACTCCGATTGTTTGAATATCAATCCAAGATGTTTCGTAACTTAAATGATCGAGTTAATGTGATCTATAGGTGTTTTAGAGGGCTGGAGACTCTCTAGAAATGAAGGAAAACGAAGTACAAGTGAAAGGGACGAAGTGAAATGAAATGGGGTGTTGTCCATATATATAATATCTTGAGCTTTACGTACGTTAGCCTTAGCCATTTACGTACGTAGTCGACTTAGCGCACGCTACCATTCGATCTTAGCGTACGCTATCGTTCACTGATAACTTACTATCTCATTCTGTACTAACTTACATATGTTACTCCCTATGCATTACATACGTAAGCTACACACATTAGCATACGCTAGTTACAAACCTTAGCGTACGTTAACACCCGTTGACCCCAAAACTGTCCAGGTTCATCCGCGGGAATCTTTCCGAGCCCCACCACCAGCCGTCCATGTGCTAGCCTGTCTGTTCAATTATTGACCTCCTTACGTACGCTACGTCTAGCTCGTAGCGTACGCTATCTCCAGTTCGTAACGTACGTTATGCTTACCGGTTAGTGTGCGTTACGACGTAGTTGCATGCGAAGTATTAAAAGTTGATATTATCATGCATGAGGATATGAATACGGAAATCGTACTTCGATTATTGATAACACCAATTCAGGTAATACAGGGTTCAACTACGGACGAAAATACCCAACAATTTATCCGGATATTACATACTATCCCTCTTAAAAGAAGTTTCGTCCCGAAACTTAAAGTAGAGTGGTGGAACAACCAAGGAAAAATAACTGCTTGTTCAGCCCCAAAACATCACGAGCGATGCGCGAAAGCAAGGTTCTAAAAATACAATGATTGGACCTAGGAAGTATCAGGCATGTCAATTGAGGCGATAAATTACACGTGAACATGAGAAGTTAGAGTGGAGAAGTAGAAGCTCACGGAATTAAGGAAATTCACAAACGACTCAGACGTACTAAAATCGCGTGTCGAGCTCGACCCACCGTATTCAAGTTCATAACACATTGGAAATATTAATCGCACGAATGGGAACAAATAGTTTCGAACAAAATTCTGCAAAGATTAAGTTCAGATGTGAATAGACCACAATAATTCACGGAGTCTAACAAATCGGTTCTGAAATTCGTTCGAATGATGGTAGGTTCAGTAGAACATGGTAGTTTGAAATTGTCAAGAGGATCACAGATGAATCATCAACAATGAAAGTCTCCCAACATCGAAAATACTAAGAAGAGCACGGGTACTACGTGTCCCCGTACTAAGAAGACATGTCAGCCCCGAAACTTAAAACATCAGGAGTTGGAAACGAAAAGCAACTAAAATGAAAAACAATCAAAGTCACGATTGTTGGAAACAACAACGACTAGAACACAGCACAAAATCTTCATTCGCCTATGATAGGCTCTTCAGCAGAAGACATAAGGTTTCGGGACATTCTCCGGCCACTTGCTCTGCTCACCGACAGAGTAGCATTCTTTGCCAATTCATAAATTATCTCACAATGTTTCTCCCGATGGCCTTCACACCCGCACCGATGAAAAGTCAAGAGTGGGGAGGGACAGTTTACACGGATGTGTCCCGTACGATTGCCGTTGAAGCACACTCTCTTCTTACCGGGAGTCACCGATGCTGGTTGGGGATTCCCAATGCTCATTCTCGACCGCGAAGACGACGCATTCGAACGACGTGGGGGTTTGAGAACCTTAGTCTCGTCACCGCCCAAAAATTCTCCAGATGTCCTCGATCTCTTTTCTCCGCTCGTTGGCTCGGTCACCGAGGAGGTTTCATAGGTTATCGTCTGATCTTGATATTCCTTCACCGTAACATGAATCGTTGTCGTACGAACCACCTCACTGCTTCCGCTTCCTATATTACGTCTACATCCGCCAGGGCTCGTCATGCTAATACAGATAGTACCGTTTATTGTTATCACATAGTCGGTTGTACGATATACCACAATTATCAACATAAGGTTTAATTAGCATCCTTAGAATAACGGTAATATCGTAAAGCATGAAATTTTTCTGAAATCAACTTCCAATCCTTCGTCTAGGATGATCATTATGCGTATGATTTTAATGAAAAAAAAAAATTGAAACAAAAGCCAAGTCACGTTGTGCTCAAAACTTGTAAATACTGTCCTTTGTTGTAAGAGGAAGTTTATACAATGACTCTAAAAAAAATTTTATTTTCGAGTAATGCCTACAAGAAAATTGAAAATCAAATTATAACTAGTTTGAAATATTTCAAAAATGTTGAGTCCCAAATACCACAATTTTGAAAATCCTTCTTCTTCTACCAAAATATTTATTCGAAAGAATTTTTCACCAAAATACGTGACCATTCGACACGACTACATTAAATCATGAGGTTCACAATGTTAGGAAAATTTCAAAACACTACTTTGAAATGTTCGTAATTCGGCCCGGAAATATTACATGCCGGGGATTCTGCGCCGGAACCTACCAGGCTAAAAACCATTTAAAAATCATTTCAAAATATGCCAAAAAGCCGATGACGGTAACATTTTCCAAAACTTACAAAATCATTTGTAAAATATTAAATACCGTCATAAAAATACCGTTAAAATGTGCAAGACTAAAATGCCAAAATGTCAAGAGTCATTTCAAAATACTCACGCAACGGATAAAATTAACACTCAAAGATTTATCCTACTGAAATGCAGAAATCGATAAATATGTTCGACTACCGAAGTATACTACATAGCCATTCTCACTCGAACCGTATAAGCAGGTGATATCGTAAAACAATATAATCTCTAACAAGTTCAAACCCTAGGTTCATGTTAAGCACAATATAATCAAATACGTATATAAGGGGACTTACGATTCAGGAGGCTTACCATCACGGATTGCTTGAAGATGATGTTGGAACCACGATACTAATCACAACTCTGACGCGCGCGACTTACACAAGACATGGACTTGACCCAACGGCCTAGGTTTTTCGCAAACCTAAGCTCTGATACCATATTTGTAACACCCCCAGAATACATCCGTAAATGTTACACGCCGTAGGCCCTTCTTACAAGGATCTACAAGGCTAAACTCTACTAGACTACAAAATGATTGACCGACCGGGGTCAATCTAAATACAACGCAGACCGAAAAGGTCATTAAACAATTCAGAAACAAATGAACTTTACATCTCAATGACAAAAATAAACTTGAACACAGAAAAGAATGACAACTCAATTTAATAAATAAAAACTACACCCATGCAAGGGTGAATACTCGAACGACAGAGAATTACCGACCAAATGAAACAAAAGAAAAGACTCTGACTCTGGTGTGATTAGTATCATTGTCCTTCATCTCCTTTCTAGCCAATCCGGTGACTGCTCCCGAGCTGCCAAAACCTGAGCGCGTAACAGGCACCCACCCCCCGAAAACTCGGGGGTTAGCAAACTAGAGTTTTGCTAGTGCAAGTACATAATATACAAGATATACGAATAGTAACAACACAAAACTCAACAGTCGTGAAACCTTAACACAAACCACACATTTAAATGGTCAACACAGAATAGCATTACATACACAAGGTGAAAGATAATCACATTGTCATATTCTCCTTACAGAACATAACACCAATGAAACTTTAAACGAGCCCAAGGAGTCAGAAAAGTCCCTTTATATAAAAGGAAAAGTATTTTGATAAGAAAGTTCGAAAACATTAATATTGACTCGGGCCATCTTGGGGTTTTGAAAATCAAATGGAAATACTTTAGAAAATACTTCAAAAGCTCTCAGGTCCTTGACCCAACGTGTGGAAAACAATTTGAAAGAAAACCATTACAACGTTATTTGGGGTCCTCGACCCAAATGGTAAAGCACTATCATAAGCGAATCATTACAACATATCACGGGGTTCTCGGCCCAATCCAAATGATATCATCACGAGATCAAATCTCAACATCTCACGGGGTCCTCGACCCAATACACAGAATAATCGACACAGTACAATCAAGGCACAACCTCTCATTCGATAAAACCTGCTCAAGACCCCTGATTAATTAACCCTCGGAGATCTCGTCAAATATCCTTGGTTAATTAACCCTGATACCAACATTTAAAACAAGTTTCAAAGATTTAAATTTCAAAAAAATCATTTGGTAACGGGGTCTTAGCTATCACTCAAATATCCGTTACCAATAAGCCTGCCAGGCGCCTCCCTTGCACACCTGTGTACCGGCGTTCACTCCAATATATTGGCCGCCCATTGCACATGTCACCGCGCCGGCGTTCACTCCCACAGGAGCCGCCCCTTGCTCGCGTATTAAATAACACCAGTGTTCACCACACATATGGAGCCGCTCATTGCAGCGTACATCAGGCCGGAGTGCACGCCCCGCCCTCAGAGGTACCCGGATATGACGTCTCTCATAACAAGTATTCACATTATTACAAACACCAAGCACACAGTCAACCGTTACAACAATTATCAAATTAGTTCCTCAATTCTCATAATCTATTCGCCAATACGCAACTACGCAAAATAAACAATAAATCGCACGTTATTCATCAAGACTTAGCACATTAGGCCTTCAACACTATCAATCCATACTACATAAATATCCTTATATCGTAACTCAACCGAAAATACAAACATTACCATATTACCTCTATAAACATCATTCGTACTTTAGTCTAAGTTGAGTACGTCGAGTAATATTAGTATGAATCACCCAACATTTATCTCCATATGTATATTTATATACATATACATATATCTATACATATATCCACTCATATCTATATATATATAACATAAATGCTGATATTCATAACATGATTCATATACTTCAGCAACAATGATTTTACATAATTATATTTCGTATATCAAGGTACTTGCCTTGGTAATCTCTCGCGAATATTCCGGAAATACAGTTGATTGGAACAATCCGGAACTCCAACGGAAACAACGATCAGAAAGGCTCAACACTGGATTATCGTAGGAATTTCATCCTTAATATCCTATCATTAAATAAACAATCAATCAAACGAGGAAAAGCATAAAAAGATGGCCGAACCCTAACTGTTCTCTTCGTAACGTACGTTACACACATACGTAACGTACGTTACGTCTGCACGTTAACGCACGTAAGCTACAAGGATTAGCGCACGCTAAGCATGCATTGGACAGTTCTACCCAGTTCAGACGATTGCCTTGCCTGAGGGTATAACGTACGTAATGCATAGAGCTTAACGTACGTTATATTCACACATATCATACTCATGTGAATCAGAATGACCCTATGGTGTTGATGTCTACGAATTCCCGGTTAATCCTCCCATCATAAGACTTACTACAAATCTCGATTATAGATCCTCAAAGGTAGTTCGGAAAATCTGAGGTTGTTATCAACATTAAGTCTATGATCATTATGGAAACACCATACAATATGGTTTATTAATCTCAAAAAACTTACCTTACTTGATCATCATAACAAGAATCGAACTATAATGTTCTTAACTCGGGTAACTAAAGCATGAACATTACAACTTCCAAAAACATGATGTTCGGATAAAAATCATCTATGGAGCTTAATAATCCCGGTGGTATGTTCATAACATCCTTAAGAACAAGAATTCAAGGTTGAGGTAGCATTAACATACCTTAATATGAAAGAAACGCATAGACAAGAGGTAGCATCCAACTCCGATTGTTTGAATATAAATCCAAGATGTTTCGTAACTTAAATGATCGAGTTAATGTGATCTATAGGTGTTTTAGAGGGCTGGAGACTCTCTAGAAATGAAGGAAAATGAAGTACAAGTGAAAGGGACGAAGCGAAATGAAATGGGGTGTTGTCCATATATATAATATCTTGAGCTTTACGTACGTTAGCCTTAGCCATTTACGTACGTAGTCGACTTAGCGCACGCTACCATTCGATCTTAGCGTACGCTATCGTTCACTGATAGCTTACTGTCTCATTCTGTACTAACTTACGTATGTTACTCCCTAAGCATTACGTACGTAAGCTACACACATTAGCGTACGCTAGTTACAAACCTTAGCGTACGTTAACACTCGTTGACCCCAAAACTGTCCAGGTTCATCCGCGGGAATCTTTCCGAGCCCCACCACCAGCCGTTCATGTGCTAGCCAGTCTGTTCAATTATTGACCTCCTTACGTACGCTACGTCTAGCTCGTAGCGTACGCTATCTCCAGTTCGTAACGTACGTTATGCTTACCGGTTAGCGTACGTTACGATGTAGTTGCATGCGAAGTATTAAAAGTTGATATTATCATGCATGAGGATATGAATACGGAAACGATTGTACTTCGATTATTGATAACACCAATTCAGGTAATACAGGGTTCAACTACGGAAGAAAATACCCAACAATTTATCCGGATATTACAACTATCTCTTTGATGAACAACTGGGCAAGCCTTTCGGGACCCCACGTATCCTTAATCTCAAGGAAATGAGCCGATTTAGCTAGGCGATCCACAATTACCCAGATTGTATTCATGCCACAACGACTCGTCGGAAAACTCGTGATGAAATCTATAGAAATGTTTTCCCACTTCCATTCTGGAACAGGGAGAGGTTTGAGCATACCCGCCAGTCGCTGATGTTCTATCTTGACTTGCTGGCAGGTCAAACAACTCGAAACAAATTTCGCGACTTCCCGCTTCATATTACTCCACCAGTAATTTTGTTTCAAGTCCTTATACATCTTGCTAGACCCCGGATGGACGAAATAAGGGGTAGCATGAGCTTCTCTCAAAATCGAGTTTTTCAACTCCTCATTCGCCGGTACGCACAACCGATTCTTAAAACACAAAAGTCCATCCTCATGGACCACAAACCCGGGGGCTTTCCCCTGAGTCACATCCTCTCGAATGCGTAACAAAAATGGGTTCGAACCCTGATTCTCCCTGATCGCCTCCTCAAGTGGCGATGAAATCTCCAACGTACAAAGTTGCCCTTGCACTCGCTCAAGCCAAACCTCGATCTCGGGTCTAAGGAATTCCTGCTGAAGCTCCTTCTGAACTGTTAAACGAGCAAGCATTTGCTCCTGAACGGACTTACGACTCAAGGCATCGTCAACCACGTTTGCCTTACCCGGGTGGTACAGTATCTCGATATCATAATCTTTGACCAGTTCCAACCACCGTCTCTGCCTCATATTTAACTCCTTCTGAGTAAATATATACTTCAAACTCTTACGATCGGTGAATATCTGACAGGTAACGCCATAAAGATAATGACGCCAAATCTTCAATGCGAACACCACGGCTGCTAGCTCCAGGTCGTGGGTCGGATAATTAACCTCGTAAGGTCTCAATTGCCGTGAAGCATAGGCAATAACCTTCCCATTCTGCATGAGTACACATCCGAGACCCTGTCCGGACGCATCACCATAAACCAAAAATCCTTCCGACCCTTGCGGTAAAGAAAGTACAGGTGCTGAAATTAACCGGCTCTTGAGTTCCTCAAAACTCCGTTGACACGCATCGGACCACGTGTATTTCTTATCCTTTCGCAAAAGGTTCGTCAAAGGTTGAGCAATTTTAGAAAATCCTTCCACAAACCGCCGATAATAAACGGCTAATCCGAGAAAGCTTCGGATTTCCTTCACATTCTTCGGAGGTAACCAATATTGGATAGCCTTCGTCTTCTGAGGATCAACACGCACTCCATTTGATGAAATTACATGCCCGAGAAAAGTCACTTCGGACATCCAGAACTCACATTTGGAAAACTTTCCATAAAGTTGCTCTCGCCTCAACACGTCGAGCACCTGATGAAGGTGAAACTCGTGCTCCTCTCGGTCACGAGAATAAATCAAAATATCATCGATGAAGACAACAACAAACCGATCCAAAAAGTCGATGAAAACCCGATTCATTAACTCCATGAATACCGCAAGTGCATTAGTTAACCCGAATGGCATTACCACGAACTCATAATGACCATAGCGTGTACGAAACGCTGTCCTTGTGATATCCGACTCTCGAATTCGCAACTGATGATATCCAGATCTTAGGTAGATCTTGGAAAATATTGAAGCTCCCTGAAGTTGATCTAAGAGATCATCAATACGGGGTAGAGGATACTTATTCTTGATCGTCACCCTGTTCAACTCTCGATAATCAATACACAAGCAAAATGAACCATCCTTCTTCTTGACAAACAACACTGGTGCTCCCCACGGGGACGCACTCGGTCGGATATAACCTTTCTCGAACAATTCCTCAAGTTGATTCTTTAATTCCTGTATTTCGGTCGGGGCCATTCGGTACGGTGCCTTCGATAACGGGGACGTACCGGGCTCCAACTCAATCGTGAATTCCACATCTCTCTGCGGAGGCAACTCAGGTAACTCGTCTGGAAAAACATCGGCATATTCCCTTACTACCGGAATATCCGTCAACATTATTGGTGATTTCTCGGTTTTGGTCATATAGCACCAATAACCAATACACCCCTGACTGAGTAATTTTGCTGATTTCATCAAGTTGATGACTCTCCCGGAACAACTAGGATTACCTCCCTGAAAAACACATTCGACCCCATCGTCTGAAATGATAGTGACCATCCGCTTACGGACACTAATGATGGCATCGTGACGATCCATCCAATCAATACCCAAGATGACGTCGTCTCTTGGAAAATCTACCATGTTGGGAAAACATAAACCCTGTATCGAAACAGCCGGGATAACCAATCCCTGTATCGAATATGTAATACCCGTAATTTTGATTCCCGGTAATTTTTTATTTTTGGTGGAAGTCCGTTTTAAAAACTCGCTTGGGACCGTTTCATCACCCTGAGAATGATTAATTATACACTTGTTGACATCCGAGTTCGTTTCGGTGTCGTTATGTTGAGTTCCGTGCTTTTCAACGACTTTTCCGCACTTGAGTTCGATTCTTGCGAATCTCGTTCTAAACTGCTGTTTCGAGTTTCCCGTAAGTCCGTTTAACTTTGTTAGAAGTGTTGTGAACTTCGGTTTGGTTATTCGATCGCGTATCGTGATTTTCGGGCATTTTGGGCCGTTTTGTAATTTACCCAAAGTTATGGGTATTCTATCTGTATTCGTTGTCTCGACTCTTTTCTCGGTCGCGTATGATTAATTATTACGTTACGCTTTCATTTCGGGTCGTTGATGTTGTCCGCGAACTTTTCGTCGTGTTCGTTAAAATGCGTTTTGAAATCGAGTCGTCGAGCCACGGTGGTCGGGCCGGCGGACGATTGCGGGAGCCGGACGGTCGCGAGTTACGGCCGGACGATGGCGCATCGATCAGCGAGCACGGCGAGAACCGCGTAAGCGCACGCCTTCTGGCCAGGGCGGCTGCGCGCTTCTTCAGCGATGTAGCGCACGCCGTCGAGTCGGCCGATGTACGCTATCGGGCACGGGCGAGAGGATTCGAGGTTACGGACTCGGTCAGATCGGCAGTAGCGCACGCCATGCCGGTCGTAAGCGCACGCTAACCGGCGGGGTAGCGCCGCCGGCCGACTAGCGACGTTACTGGTGAGTTTGTTAGTCCGGTGGCTCTTGGATAGGTCGGCTAGCGCGCGAAGCTTCCGGCCGTAGCGCACGCTAGCGGGAGTCGGGCGGTCGAGTCATGGTCGCGGGGTGGTCGGTGCCGGGTCATGCGGGCCATGGCCAAGAGTGCTCGGCCGTCTTGGCCGATAAGCGCATGCTAGGCCGGAAGGCTAGCGCACGCTAGTTCCCGATATAAAAATGACAGACCATCGACTTTCTCCGTCATTTTTCATTTCATTTCTCTTCATTCCGCGGCTGGGGTTTCGGAGGAGACGAAACCATGTTGTTGAACAACAAATCCACGAAGTTTCTGAGTTTATATCACCGATCAATCGTCCTATAACATCCTTCGATCCAGCGAATCAAGGTTAGATCTTTAGAACCCTACTTTTGGGGAGATTTGGGGATTTTCGCGGTTTTGTCCGATTCATTCGGTTTTGCTGAGTAATTCATGATGAATATGATTAATCTTGTTGGTACTCTTAGTTTCCCTACGGATTCATGGTATATTTCGTGAATTTTATGAAATCGAGAGGGTTTGGTTGTGGTCCGCCCTCGTTGTCGTTTTTATACGAATATACATGAATCGTAGGTGGGTTTCCGGGCGTATTCCAATTCCGTATTCGTTTAGAATCTGTTGTGATTGTATTCTTCGAATCGTTAGGTTCGGTTTCGATGGTTCCTAGCATTCGTCGGTGACTTTCCATTCCGTTCGTTGCGTCGTCGATTATTCAAGGCAAGTATATATTTATGAATGTGCATTCTCGACTTTGAAAGTATGAAATATTAATGGCATGCTTATTTATATCCACTCCGGGACGGACCGACGGGTCCTCTGAGGGTTTCGTAGCCTCTGGTGCGATTCCATGGATAATATGAATTAACCACTCCGGGACGGACCGACGGGTCCTCTGAGGGTTCCGTAGCCTCTGGTGCGGTTCCACGATATTCATATATGTATTGATGCGATGCTATGAGATTTAGTTATTCCGGAATACTAGTCTTGAATTGATGAATTGACGGATTACATTTACTTTATTGTCGAGGAGTATTGTGTTTCATGCTGTTATACCTGCACTAGCTATTCGACGGCTAACCCCTTTATGGGGGAAATACCTTTTATGTATTTCAGGTTCCAGGAGAGAAGACAGGCGGATATCGGGTCGGCATGAAGATGATGGGCAAGTGTGATACTGTGTCTTGTCTCCGGTTATCTTTTTGGATTCCTCCATTCAGTGTTGTTGCATTGGAATGGATTTTAAATACTCGAGTATTGTATTTCAGTTTCCTTGATGTTCCGGCCTGTGTTGCCGAGGTATTGATTTGTGCAGTGATGTATATGGTTTCATTGGTTATGGTTTTGAATACCATTTGTATCGTCTTTCTTTCCGTTGTATGTAGACCTTCTCGGTCAAGCTTTATAGTTCCGCGTATGTTTAGCCTTGTGTGTCCCACGGCGGGGCTCACAGCAATGTAATATACCCTGAATAACTTGGGGGTGTTACAGAATATGGTATCGGAGCTTAGGTTTATGGATACCTAGGCTGTCGGTCTTTTGGGTCGATTGAGTCGTCATTTGACCACAGTATCACTACTCTGCCATCATCACAGTGCGACCGGTACTTGTAAGTCCTCTCACTCTTCTTGTATTTTCTTGACCGTTTCATTTTTAGCTTGGTATTCTTTGGAATTGGTCACTTCGAGAAGGTGCGATTTGGATTATACTTCCGCACGTGTGTGCCCTTTAGAATGTTGGATGTAAGCAGAAGAAGTCGTGACTGTGGTTACGGACGTGAACCCTTCCTTGAGATTTTGTCAAATTGCTAATTTCGATATTAGCGTGTGTCGGTTTTGTGTTGAGACTTTGTTTGGGAGTCGCATGCTAGTACCATGGGAGATCATCGACTTCACAGACCTGTAAGTATGTTGTTTGGATTATTCGATGATTCTCGGTTATCTTGGTGATTTTGGATTTATGTGTTGGATAATTGTGCTTGAGGATGATGTGAACGTATGACAATGTTGCTGAATGCGTATATGTATTCATTGTGCCGTATGATCGTTTGGTATGTCGAGATGTTGGTATAGAATAGCGAAAAATGGCTAAGTACAGCTACGTTAGCGCACGCTACAAGGTATGCCTAGCGCGCGCTAAGATATATACTTAGCGTACGCTACGGTGCATACTTAGCGCAAGCTAAGAGATTCGGTTACGTACGCTAAGGAGGACCCCTAACGCACGTAACGACTGGCTGGGTTAGTTTCGGAAGGTGGCCGACAGGTAGGCCCAGGTTGATTTTTTATATTCAGTTAGCGCACGCTAACGCATGTTGGTTAGCGCACGCTAACACCAGATCGCCAATAATGGAATCTTAGCTTTCGGCGGGTGGACCCGGCCATGTTCGACGCGTGTCCAGATAAGGTCAACGAGTGCTTGTCGTGTAGAGCTAGCGCACGCTAAAACCGTATGATTAGCGCACGCTAATTCCATATCGGTCAAAGGAATCCCGATAATCGCGGATGCTTTCGACATGTGGGGGCACGATACTGTAGCAAGTCAACGACGATTAGCGCGCGTTAAGGTCGAAGAGTAGCGCATGCTACTGAGCATTTCACTGTATCAAGTCAACGCCTGTTAGCGTACACTAATGTATGGGCATTACGTACGTTAGATGAATTTCGAAGCAAAGTAGTAGCTTCTGGACTGCCCGATAACGCACGCTATCAAGGAAGGATAGCGTACGCTAGTAATGTAGCGCACGCTAAAATATAGGTCTAGCGCGCGCTAGTGATGTGTTTTATGGAGAGGATAGACGAGTACTGAGAGGCATTTTGTCCATTCTCCTTCCTTAAGTCAATAGAGAGAACCTTGGGAAGTACTTGAAGTTCCTAAACATTGAGAGATGATTCTCTCAAACAAGATTAAGATGGAGAGCTCGGATTTAAGTATTGTTCATGAAGTTTTTGATGATTCTTGGAATGGAGTTCAAATTATTCTTCTTCGTGGTTCGTCCATACATGGTAGTCCTCGTATCCCTTGATAGTGGTTCATTTCTTTAAGGATTACTACTTGGGAGGGAGTATGTTGGGAATCGTGTATTTTGATGTTCGTCTTATTTCAAGGAAAATGCATAAATTGGACTGTACTTTTATCCGCTGCGTGAGTATTTTGAAATGGCTTTTGGTATTTTGTCAACTGAATTTTTATTTTGTAAAACCGATTCCCTAAACTGAGTCTTTGGCATTTTGGCCTTGATCATTTTGACGGTATTTGTAAAATAATTTTTTTTCTTAATATTTTAAAAAAAAATATATATATTACTGTCATCGGTCTTTTTAACATTTTTGAAATAATGTGGAAAAATTGTGCTTAGCCTGGTAAATCCTTGTGAGAAGGGTTTACGGCGTGTAATATTCCCAGGAGGATCTGGGGTGTTACAATTGTGGTATCATGTGATAATGTTATACGAGATTTATTGGAATTGTAATAAGAGATTTCGGATGTTGATATGAATATTGAGACCTTCTTCATATGGTGATGACAGTATTGTTGCGACTCTTAAGGTTGTATAAATGGCATGACGAAGAAAATGGTAACATGGAGATATATACCTCGGATATGTTGTTCTGAATGGGATTTCGGATATTTCGTGTTCTTGAAGAACTCTTGAATTATACGAGGGGATGAATTTTTTTTAGAAGTGTTGATGTTTTGAAAATGAATATGGAATATTCATATCTAGAGCTAAACTATGTGTTTGATATAATATTCGTATAGGAATACGAATGTGATTATGAGTTTGACGAGACTATTATTCATCTCCGAATTTGGAAGCCCATACGTATTGGAGCAAATGTTCAAGTCGAATGATTGGACTATTTGATAACCTTTTTAGTAGGATTATCTATTGTTTTGAACCAGTCGGATGATTCGAAATGATGACGGTCATAAGTAAATTTTAACGATGGATTTACGAGAAGGGAACCTTATCAATTCGAATTTAAGAATTTAGTTTGGAACATTTAGACCCTTATTATTGGTCCTCATTTGTTGCTGATATGATCATCATATTTCGACTCGTATTGTGGACAGGATGTGTAAGTGTCTGAGTTGGATTGTTCAGACTGTGATTAGTCGAGATGTGGTGAAACGATTGAGTTTGTGGTTTGGTGGTATTGATATTGGTCGTCATCGAACTTGTTGATTATTAATCCTTCGTTTTACAATAAGATATGATGTTTGATCGTGAATTATGACTGTTGTGTTGCGGTTAAGGTTGAAGTGTTCGTAGATTAACTTGGTCGAAACTGAGGAATTCGTAAGACGAAATCAACTGAATTGGTAACTTGATTCGTATTGATATCGAGGCAAGTTTTATACTCATACTAATCAATGAGACTAATGTTATCGTGTAGGTGTACGAATGTGTGTATCATTTCGAGACTTGGTCTACTTATGATTGTATTGATATCAGGGGATTGTTCGTCGACACCGTCGACAAATCATGCCAAATGTTATTGTTGTTCGTAAATGGCGATTGAAGGCATTGATGTATTCAATTTCATCTTCATTATCGATAATCGATTTAAGTGTGCCGAGACATCCGTTGTACCGTTGTTAACGAGTTGCAGTTCTAAGGTAACCGAAGTATTGAATTGGGACTGTCGAAGATAGTTCCCATCCGTTGAGTCGTTATCGATTGGTCGTTCGAAGACAATCGAGATATTTAATGGGGATCTCCGAGGATAGTGCCCATCTGTGAGTTATTATTGTCGTGTTGGCCAACTCAGGGCAGCACACTATTATTCTTATGAACTCGATAATTTTGTGATCGTTGAGGGTGGAGGATTTCCCGAATTGTGGTGTTGTGGTTATTGCCGTGTTAATCGGTCCTTAGGGAATTCTTATCCCAGGATGGTTGTTTTGAATATCGTTGGTCGTGTCGATCTTTCATTATTCGTGTGTCATCGTTCACTTGGTGAATTGTATGATCCGTAATGGGTATTTTATCCTTTGAGTTTCGTTGTCATGTTGTATCATGGCATACCTGGAATCATGTCTGCGTGCCGATTGGTTATGTGTAGGATTTTTAGCCAGGCACTCGATGGTCATGCGTGGATGTTTCCGCATTGGACCGTGCACACGAGACGTAGTTCTTGAGGCTAATTAGGTACATTGTCACACGTATATTCTGGATTCCGTATACGGGGTGGACATGTGCACGGACACATTTCCGGATCGGGCGTACTGTGATGTCCCTCTTGAGCTTTATTGTTTGATCGTTCGTAGTCCATGTTGTATTGGATATGTCCGACGATTTGCGACTGGTTGTTCATACGCCGAGGGGTATGTCCGACAGTCAGGTTGGTTTCTTTGAGATCTATTTTGTGATGATTCACATCTTTGGGCTGTTCGGCTTTCAGGCCATTGTGATGTATGGGTATTTCCGTTGGAGCCTTCGGGCATTGTGAATTCGTATCTTTTTCGTCATTGGTTTGGTTTACCTTCAGGTAATGTATTGTTGTGTTCTATATTGATGACTCGCCGTTTGGGCGTAAGTTTTTGGTTCTTGTGTATCTCGTTGTGTTTTTCCTGGCGGAATATTTCTTCTCCCTACCTGTTTTAAGTTTCGGGACGAAACTTCTTTTAAGGAGGCTAGAATGTAATACCCGTAATTTTGATTCCCGGTAATTTTCTATTTTTGGCGGAAGTCCGTTTTGACAACTCGCTTGGGACCGTTTCGTCACCCTGAGAATGATTAATTATACACTTGTTGACATCCGAGTTCATTTCGGTGTCGTTATGTTGAGTTCCGTGCTTTTCAACGACTTTTCCGCACTTGAGTTCGATTCTTGCGAATCTCGTTCTAAACTGCTGTTTCGAGTTTCCCGTAAGTCCGTTTAACTTTGTTAGAAGTGTTGTGAACTTCGGTTTGGTTATTCGATCGCGTATCGTGATTTTCGGGCGTTTTGGGCCGTTTTGTAATTTACCCAAAGTTATGGGTATTCTATCTGTATTCGTTGTCTCGACTCTTTTCTAGGTCGCGTATGATTAATTATTACCTTACGCTTTCATTTCGGGTTGTTGATGTTGTCCGCGAACTTTTCGTCGTGTTCGTTCCGTACGTTTTCGGAAATCGAGTCGTCGAGCCCTGGTGGTCGGGCACTGGCCGGACGATTGCGGGGATCGACCGGACGGTCGCGAGTTACGCCGGACGATGGTCGCATCGATCGGCAGCACGGCAGAACCGCGTAAGCGCTGCCTTCTGGCCGGGGCAGCGCTAGCTCAGCGATGTAGCGCCTGCCGAGTCGGCCAGCGACGCTATCGGGCACGGGCGAGAGGATTACGAGGTTACGGACTCGGTCGAGATCGGCGGTAGCGCATGCTGCGTCGGTCAGCGCACGCTAACCGGCAGGGTAGCGCACGCCGGCCGACTAGCGTGCGTTACAGGGTGAGTGTTAGTCCGGTGGCTCTTTGGGCCAAGTCGGCTAGCGCGCGAGCTTCGGCCGTAGCGCACGCTAGCGGGAGTCGGGCGGTCGAGTCATGGTCGGCGGGGTGGTCGGTGGTGCCGGGTCATGCGGGCCATGGCCGAGAGTGCTCGGCCGATCTTGGCCGATAGCGCACGCTAGGCCGGGAAGGCTAGCGCACGCTAGTTCCGGCCAGTATAAAATGACAGACAGCGACTTTCTCCATCATTTTTCATTTCATTTCTCTTCGTTCCTTGGTGGGGTTTCGGAGGAGACGAAACCATGTTGTTGAACAACAAATCCACGAAGTTTCGAGTTTATATCACCGATCAATCGTCCTATAACATCCTTCGATCCAGCGAATCAAGGTTAGATCTTTAGAACCCTACTTTTGGGGAGATTTGGGGATTTTCGCGGTTTTGTCCGATTCATTCGGTTTTGCTGAGTAATTCATGATGAATATGATTAATCTTGTTGGTACTCTTAGTTTCCCTACGGATTCATGGTATATTTCGTGATTTTTACGAAATCGAGAGGGTTTGGTTGTGGTCCGCCCTCGTTGTCGTTTTTATACGAATATACATGAATCGTAGGTGGGTTTCCGGGCGTATTCCAATTCCGTATTCGTTTAGAATCTGTTGTGATTGTATTCTTCGAATCGTTAGGTTCGGTTTCGATGGTTCCTAGCATTCCTCGGTGACTTTCCATTCCGTTCGTTGCGTCGTTGATTATTCAAGGCAAGTATATATTTATGAATGTGCATTCTCGACTTTGAAAGTATGAAATATTAATGGCATGCTTATTTATATCCACTCCGGGACGGACCGACGGGTCCTCTGAGGGTTTCGTAGCCTCTGGTGCGATTCCATGGATAATATGAATTAACCACTCCGGGACGGACCGACGGGTCCTCTGAGGGTTCCGTAGCCTCTCGTGCGGTTCCACGGTATTCATATATGTATTGATGCGATGCTATGAGATTTAGTTATTCCGGAATACTAGTCTTGAATTGATGAATTGACGGATTACATTTACTTTATTGTCGAGGAGTATTGTGTTTCATGCTGTTATACCTGCACTAGCTATTCGACGGCTAACCCCTTTATGGGGGAAATACCTTTTATGTATTTCAGGTTCCAGGAGAGAGGACAGGCGGGTATCGGGTCGGCATGAAGATGATGGGCAAGTGTGATACTGTGTCTTGTCTCCGGTTATCTGTTTGGATTCCTCCATTCGGTTGTTGCATTGGAATGGATTTTAAATACTCGAGTATTGTATTTCAGTTTCCTTGATGTTCCGGCCTGTGTTGCCGAGGTATTGATTTGTGCAGTGATGTATATGGTTTCATTGGTTATGGTTTTGAATACCATTTGTATCGTCTTTCTTTCCATTGTATGTAGACCTTCTCGGTCAAGCTTTATAGTTCCGCGTATGTTTAGCCTTGTGTGTCCCACGGTGGGGCTCACGGCGCTGTAATATACCCTGAATAACTTGGGGGTGTTACAGAATAGTGTTGATAAGAGGTTTTGACATATATGCCAATCCTCAATACAGTAAGGAAACTGTATCGAAGAGTTGAAGTGTCAAACTATATCGAAAGCCTGTCTCGAATCCAGCATACAGTGGATCCTTTCAGTACAGTGAAGAAGTCTTATAAAAGACCAAGTATGGAAGCTGTCTCGATTTGTCAATAAAGTGATCTTCCATACAGCTCTCAACAGGACAAAAAAGGAATCTTCAGAAGTCAAGTCCCATTGATAAAGAAGTATTTAAATACTCAAGGATAAAGTATTTAAATACTGTCAGTCAACAGATCTTCAAATCCCGCTAAATCCGGATCGTGCTTTTCATAGCATTGGAACAGAATCTTTCTCAACGGATACATCTCAACGGATATATTTTTCCAGAAGACTATATATATCTCATCATGGCGTTGAAGATCAGTGACCCCAAGTGAACCAAGTAACAAAGCTATTAATATATTCATCAGAGCAAAACATATCTCCAGCTTACTGCTATTCAAATCAAGGAGATATACAGTGCTCATCATCTTGAACAACACTTCATCAGCTAGAAGCTCTTAAAGTCAAAGCTGTTGTTCATACCTCGTTCTATCTTTGAACAAACCCAGATCAGCCCTGTGTGGACTGAGGAAGACGAAGCTTCAGAACTCTGTGTGAAGAAGCCAGTCAAGCTTTAGCTCAAACCAATCTGTGTGAACGAGTTGAAGCAAGATCTTTATATCAATCTGTGTGAAAGATATATTGATTGTATATGGTTATAATTACGTAGTTGTGTACGTAGTAATTATAATAAACGTTTTACTCCTGTGTGGGAGACTAGTGGACGTAGAGGGGTTTACCTCGAACCACTTTAAATACTGTGTTATTTACCTTCAGTTTTTACTATTTTAATTACTGTGATTAATTAAGTATACTCTACACATTTAGTTGTTGTATCCACATCAACCTGTCGTATTTAAGACTTCCGCTACGCACTCAGATTTAAAATTAATACAGCTTGTTGTTTAAACTACCTCCCAAGCTGTATCCAGTATATTTAGTGGCCAACAAGTGGTATCGGAGCGGTTGATTCTAAAAAGAATCAGTCGTATTTTAACTGAGTCAGATCCAAAATCACTTAATTTTCAAAACAGTCTCTTTCATTTCCTTATTTTCATTCACATGGATACTTCTATGATCAACAAAGTACCTATGTTCTCTATTAATGAATTTGATGATTGGAGAATTAGGATGGAGGCTCATCTTGCAGCAATGCACGAAGAGATGATTTTTGTTATACAGGATGGCCCTATCAAGATAATGAAGGTAAACATGGCCGCAAGGATTGAAGGCCAATCTCATGCTGAGATGCTTGAGAAGGAGCGCGAGCAATGGACAACAGATGAAAGAAAGCGCGCCAATCTCGACAATGTGGCTAAGAACGCGTTATTTGTCACTCTTGACAAAGGCACGTTCTCGAAGGTAAAGAGCTGCAAAACAGCCAAGGAAATCTGGGATAAACTCAAGTTAATTTGTGAGGGAACTGAGCTTTCAAAAGAAAACAAGATTTCAAAACTGACTCAGCAATTTGAATCTTTCGAAATGAAACCAACTGAGACACTTGAGGAACTTGACCTCGGATTCACTGGTATTGTTGGTGAACTTGAAGCGTTGGGAAAAATTTATACCCAAAAGGAGAAGAACTTAAAAATTTTCAGATCTCTCCCTTCCCGATGGGACATTAAGACCACAGCTATGCGTGTGTCTTGCAATCTTAATGAAATATCTACTTTTGATCTCTTCTCTGACCTTAAAGCTTTTGAGTATGATATTGACAAAAGAGAGAAAGCTGAGGAATCTCCCTCAAAGGTCACAGCACTAGCCGATGTATCGAATCGTCGACACAGCATGCCTAGCTCATCGAAGCCTAGTCACAAGAATGCTGACAGTGACGACGACATCCTGTCTCAAGATGAAATGGCGCTTCTCATGCACAAGTTCAAAAAGTTCATCAAGCAGACTCCCTACAGGCCCAAATCTATTCAAAAGGTAAGTACCAAAACTTCATCCGGTAATTCTAACCTGTGTTATAATTGCAGGAAACCTGGGCATTATGCAAATAAGTGTCCTCATCCCAAAGTCCAAAGGTTGCCGGAAGCCGAGCAACAAGAAAGAGATGAAAGAAGACGTGCTTGGAAAAACAAGCTCAAGGCCCTGATTGGAGAATCAAAAGCCTCCCCCACACCATCTAAATCAGAAGAATGTCTTCAGGTGGTCACTGAAAGTGATTCATCTGATGATGACTTTGATGATAAAGCATATATGTGCTTTATGGCCAAGGACATTCCGGAAGGTGAAGACAGCGATGATGAAGACATTCTAGAGGAAGACACCTGGTACTTCGATAGCGGATGGTCTCGGCACATGACCGGAGATAGAATCAAGCTATCAGATTTCGTGGAAGGTCGCGGTCCAAAACTTCGTTTCGGTGATAAATCAAAAGGCAAAACAAGAGGGAAAGGAAACCTTCTTGTAGGAAAATTCAAAGTCGCTGATGTTGCCTATGTTGAAGGCTTACAGTATAATCTACTTAGTATTAGCCAGTTCTATGATAAACAGTTCTCGATGAAGTTCTATATAGATCGCTGTAGAGTCAAGAACATCCAGACCAAAGAAGTTGTGCTTACAGGAAGCAGATCAGGTAACATGTATATTGCTGACTGGAAGCCTATGAGCTCCTCTATTCCATGCTTTGTTGCCAAAGGCACTGCAGATCTTAGCTGGTTATGGCACAAGAGTATGTCTCACGTCAACTTCAAGACGATCAACAAGCTCTCAAGACAGGGAATGGTAAGAGGATTGCCAAACGTGTCATTCAAAAAGGACAGCGTCTGCGGACCATGTCATAAAGGCAAGCAAATCAAATCAATCCTGAAGAGCAAATCCTACATTTCAACCCAAAGAGTGTTGGAGATGCTACATATGGATCTCCACGGTCCCATTGACCCAGTAGGTTTGGGAGGTAAGAAATACTGCATGGTTGTTGTTGATGATTATTCCAGGTATGCTTGGATGATTTTCCTAAGCATGAAGAAGGAAACATCATCAAAGCTACCAGAGCTCCTGAGAAAGCTGCAAAATGAAAAGGCATTGAGTATCGTGTGCATTCGTTCTGACAGAGGTACAAAATTTACTAATCGCTTTATAGAGCAATACTGTTCGGAGAATGGAATACAACACGAATACTCAGCTGCCCGTACACCTCAACAAAATTGTGTTGCCGAGCGAAAGAACAGGACGCTGAAAGAAGCTACAAGGACAATGATTGCCGCAAGCAAGTTGCCACAGCGTTTCTGGGGTGAAGCAACCAATACATCATGCTACACTCAAAACCGCTGTATCGTCAACAAGCACCACAACAAAACAGCATATGAGGTATCTTCATCAACCAGGAAAAATACAGCATGAAGCTTCTCAACAAATTTGGAATGAACACTTCCAAATCTTCATCAACCCCCATGAGCACTTCCGTGCAAATTAGTGCTGATGAAGCCGGAAAGCCATTTGACCAATCACTCTACAGGAAGCTCATTGGTTCGCTCCTGTACCTAATGGCTACCAGGCCCGATATCCAGTTTGCTATTGGAGTATGTGCGAGATATCAAGTAGCACCTAAGGAATCACACTTCAGTACAGCTAAACGAATCCTGAAGTACATTAAAGGAACAGTCGATGCAGGACTATGGTATCCTAAAGAAGGCGGATTATATTTAGTTGGATACAGCGACTCGGATATCGGAGGCTGCAAGCTAGATAGGAAGAGTACAAGTGGAACTTGTCACTCTCTTGGACCTAGACTTGTCTCTTGGTTCAGTAAGAAGCAATTGGCTAACTCACTTTCCACGGCTGAATCAGAATACTATGCTGCTGGTAGTTGCTGTATGCAGATCCTTTAGATGCAGCAACAGTTGTCAGATTGTGGAATTGAAGCCAGAGAGACGCCAATCATGTGTGATAGCACGAGTGCAATTGCTATAACGCACAATCCTGTCCTGCACTCGCGCACTAAGCATATCAACATGAAACATCATTTTATAAGGAATCATGTCGAGAACAAGGACGTTCGGCTCGAAAAGGTTCATACAGACATTCAGTTGGCCGATATCTTCACCAAGCCTCTCGACACAGCAAGATTCAACATGCTCAGACAAGAATTGGGAATGCTACAGCCCGACTCCCTGTAAGTAATTTACTGTCTTTACTCAACAATTGAGGGGGAATACTGTAAGACCCAAGAATACAGTATCCACCGTTAATTATCTGTACATTCAGAGCCTTCAATACAGCACTGTAGTGAACAAAGTGATATGAATCATCCTACAGCTGACGTGAGCAATAATTAAGGGGGAATACAGTACGACCCATGAATAAAGCATTAATCCAGAAATTGCTGTATGGAATTTAAAACTTATATGTACCTTTTAAGGGGGAACGTTGTATCGTCGCGGATACAGCACATACTATAGGATTTCGATTCAGTATATATATATATATATATTATATTATATTATTTCATTTTAAAAATGATTTTTGTCCACGTGCCCTGTTTATGTCAAACGTCATTTACATTAAATGCCTTACACGACATCTGGACAACTGAATCTCAAAAGCCGCGATGTTTTTAATTGTTTATTGTTTTTATACCGCCGTTTCAGGCATTTAGGGTATCAACAAATGTCAGAAGTGGGACCCGCTCATATTTTAACATTTTAATGGATAAGTGTACCAGTTACATTCAGTCCATCTAGACCGTTGATTTCATAAACCGGCTCCCATCCCTTAAATCTGACCATTCGTACTCTGCAAAACCCTACTTCGCCGCCCAATATAAAAGGACTGATACTGCCATTAGAGACTCTTTACGCTTTCTGCATAATTTAAGAGTTCTCAAGCAAATACAGTCTACAAAGTTTTCTTCGCGTATTACTGCTAATTTCGGTTAATCTTCTTCATATCTTTCTTGAGAAATCATCAATGGCTAGTCAGACATCTTCTCCCGCACTCAAGAAAACCGCTAACTTCATCGACGGACGGATCTTTTCCAGATCTGTCATCATTGAACGTATCCTGTCTGAAACTAATCATGCTGAACCCATGGAGTACATCATCACCCGACTTCGTCAACAAGGCCTTTATCGCCTTGGAAGTCACGCTGCTGAGAAGTACGATGTTCACCTGGTTGAGGACTTCTACCTCAACGCCGCCGTTCGATTTCTGCCGCTGGCCCAAGGAGGCCATGTCGCTGATATCACTGCTACCATTCAAGGAGTGGAGATCTGTATCGATCGAAACCTCCTTCAGAACATTTATAGGCTACCTGCTGACGGCCTTACCATGGAGGAACTAGAAACCTTCGGGTCTCAAGACCTGATAACTAAGTATTATGGGTTGTTCACCGGCTCAACTGTTGTTGACGTGGTTCACACCACTTGTCACAAGAAGAATTTTTGCTTACCGTATGTGTATCTGCATGATTTTTGCTGCAGGATAATTGCGAACAGAACTGGTGCATTCGAAATGTGTACCAATCTGAGGTTTAGGATGATGGTTGCTATCTTGACCTGTGAAAAGGTCAATTGGTGCCAGATCATATTGAAGCGCTTGCAGGAGGAAATATCCAAGCCTGCCACCCAGAAGAAGTCGTTTGGTTTAATGTTAAACCATATTTTGACAAAATCCGGACTTTCACAATTCGCTGATGCAAAGAAAGTCAACTCCCGGATATACTTAGGAGGCGTCAAGCCTACATCATATAACCAGAGCACTATGGTCTGCAACCACCCTAAAACCGAAAGCATGCCAGTTTCTGAAAACCCAAGGGATATGTCTTTGAAGTCCCCAGGAGTGGAGAATTCAAAGAAGAGGAAAAGATCTCACAGCAAGACACCCATTGCTGGTGAGAAGCCGAAAAGGAAGCTAAGGAGGATTTCCAAAGCTAAAACCACCAAAACCTCCGAGGATGTTTCCACCGTGGCGCAACCCACTGAAGAACTACCCCAGGGCCCAACCCCTGCGGAAGAGGTGCCCGCTACTGTTTCGACAGTAGATCCTGAGCCTTTGGCGGCTAAGACGGATGATCGGACATCTGCCAACGAAAAAGACTTTAGCGAGTCGGCTGCCCCCTTGGAGCCAATAGCTACTTCACCTCTGCGGGATCCCACACCCGTACATGATCAATCTTCCTCCGGGGTACCATCCCCTGTAAGGAATCCCACTTCCCTATAGGATCCCATACCTGTAGAGGAATCCCTCGCTACAGCGGATTCAGCCGTTGTACGCAGTCCCTCCCCTGACACCATTATCAACAGAACCCTTCTCGCTATTCAGATTGACTATGCTTACGAAAGATTCCTTAAATGGAAAGGCTACAGGCTAGCTCCGTATTACACATTATACAACTGGAGCGAATGGAGCCAAGAAGAGAGATTTGTATCAGAAGTGATGGACTCGACGGATATTGAGGCCCTGATCCGATGGGACAATCTCTTCTGCAAAGAACTGATTGAAATCCATCTATTGCACAACTATGACGCAAGAATAAAAGCAAAAGATAAGTCGGAGGACTCTCCCCAAAATCCAAAAGATGACGATGACGATGACTCAGACGACGATGATGACGCTTTACAAGCTGGTCTGAGATTGAGTCGTCAAGAGGCTTAAGACAGAGATGCCTCTCAACCCAAGGATGACGAAGGGCCATCAAACCAAAGTAAGCCCCCTTCGCCACATCAATAGAACATTTCCGACGACGAGGAATCAGTCCCTCAAGTCGAGGAAGAAGAAATAGTTTTGGAACAGGCACCCGAACCTGTTGCCACAGAAGAGGAAGATGTGTCCCGCCCTATCCCGCAAGAGGATCCAGTCCCTCTGCCAGAGCAGGCGGTTGATGAGAGACAACAGGAGGATTCAGTCCCTCCTGTATCCATGTCTACAGACGCACCTTCGCAACCTGAGGATACAGCACCCATTGCCGCCGAACCCGCACCAGCTGATCCCACCCCATCAACCGTGGAATCCGAGAACGGTATTGTACCTGAGAATATCCAACTTACTTCACGACCTACCGTGAATATAAGAAGGTTGAATTCAGCCGCAGATTTTGCTCAGCCAGATTCTCCGACTACTGCTACTAGAAAAGAGCGATTGCGTGCTCTTGGTCTTCAAACTGTCTTCATCCAGGATGCAGTGAATGCCCTGTCTTCATTTGAAAAAGCCTTGAATTGGATGCACACTTCTGCCATCGAGGAGATGACCACCTTACAGCATGAAGTTTCTCGAGTAGTCGAGGACTTCGTTATATTGTCAGAAGTATTCAAGCAAGCACTGAAGATCATGCAGGACAAACAAGAGCAACTCCTGAAAGAAGAGGTAACCAAAACGCGCATATCAGAAGCCAAGACCGCATGCGCTATGATTGAAAACAATTCTCAATTGCGAGCCCACGACAAAAGTATCAAGGATATGTCGGAGGTTCTTTCCACCCTTGTCGAGAGAATAACCAACATTGAGACGAAGCAGGATGCCGCATTGGAGATCCTAGGACGTCTTGATTGTAATATCTGCAAATTTTCGATTTTCGGTAAATTTCTTTTTTCGGCCGAAGACCGTTTTGACGACTCTCTTTTGACCGTTTCGTCATTTGGAGAATATTTAATTCTGCACTTTTTGTCATCCGAGTTCGTTTCGGTGCTGCTTTGTTGAGTTCCGTGCTTTTAGCGACTTTTCCGCGCTTGAGTTCGGTTCTTGCGAATCTCGTTCGAAACTGTCGTTTGGGGTTTTTCGTAAGTTCATTTAACGTTGTTATACGTGTTTTGAGCTTCGGTTTGATTATTCGTTGTCGTATGGTGATTTTCGGGCATTTGGGCCATTTTCGTAATTTCCCAAAGTTTGGGGTAATTACCTTCCGTTGTCGAATTTCGAGCCTTCGGGTGGTCGGAATCGTGTGTTCTACTAGCTCGTAGATTCGTCTTTGTGAGTACTTCGTAACCGTATCTTCGGTTCGTATTCATGTTCGGATTTCGGTGTCGTTTTGTTGAATTCAGGATTACTAAACGACTTTTCTAAGTATGAGTTCGACTTTGTTAGATCACCATTAATTTTTGGTAACTCCAAAAATTCTGAATCTTTGCAATATTATAGAGCATCGAGTTAGCTTTCCAATGGTTCAAACGGTGAGTCAATCGGAGTCCGGACGAGAGAGTTATGGTCGCTTTAGCTCACCCGCCGTTATTGGCGATCATCCCGGCCGAACTTCGGCCGTGTCGTCCGACACGGCCCGTGCTGCATTCGTCCGGATAAGCGAAGTCTCGCCCGGAGGCCCGACCGTGTTCGGGACATGGTCGAGTCAATGCCGCCGCGGACGGGTCACTATCGGCGACGCGACCGTGTCCAGCAGGACACGCCGAGTCCCGCCGCCAGTGGTCGGCTATTTAAGGGCCTGACCGAGTCATCCGCCATTTTCACCCTTTTTATTCGCTTTCTTCGCGTTTCTTCGTCAATAATGGATGGATTTGGATGGATATGACATGGAGCAACATGTTTAGGAAGATCTAATCATTGATAAACATCAACATCCACACGGAACGAAGGTAAGAACACCTAAACTTTTGGTTTTTGGATGTTCTTGAGGTTTCTTGGTGTTTTGGCCGATTTGCTTCGTTTTGATTCATAATATTGTTAGAACTTGATTGTAAACTCGTAATCATTCAATACCCTTGAAGTTTTGTGGAACGGATTTGAGTATTCCTTTGAATAATCGATTAAATTGGACTACGCCCTCAAAGTGTCCGATAAAATGCTTCAATGGGTAGAACTTGGAAAGTTCCATATGTTTTCGTAGAATTGTGATTGAATTGATATCGTTGTGACTTAGGAACGAATTCTTGTGAAGAACTCGAGTCGGAACCCTTCCGTTCGTTGCCTTCTTTGGGGTCCGAGCTTCCCGGTCGAACCGTGTTCTTCGGAGCGTTCGGTAGCGGTTATTAAGGCAAGTATCTTAGTATACGACTTGTATCTTGCGACTAGTAATTACGTATGATTTGTATGACGATTTTGCTTGCCTCCGTAAATATGTTTCGTTGAGTTGGTTGTGTTTCCCGAAATTTGAAGGCTTTGTGATAATAGTGATATATTGGTATACGTGTTCGGCGTTGTGCCATTTGTGCAGGATTGCGATGTACATATGAGATGGTTGTACACGTGGTTGTGCAATGTATTGTGTACCGAATGTGTGTTATGTTGGTTAAGAGTCGTTGTGACGATCATGATATTCGTGTTGCTTTGGTTTACATGCTTGATTGTACATTTCGGCGTAATGTGGAATGACTTGACATTTAATGATTATGAATTGTGTAGTCGATGTGTGTGTGAACCAGGTAGGTCCGACGAGGCCTCGGAGTTCGGTACATGATGTGTACGAACAAAGTGTGTGAACCGGTAGGTCCGACGAGGCCTGCGGAGTTCGGTACATGATGTGTACGAACAAAGTGTGTGAACCGTAGGTAGGTCCGCGAGGCCTCTGGAGTCCGGTACATGACGTGTACGGACAAGGTGTGTGATCCAGGTAGGGTCTGATGAGACCTCTGGAGTTCGGTACATGATGTGTACGAACGATGTGTGTGGCCGGGTAGGGTCCGTTGAGGCCTCCGGAGTTCGGTACATGATGTGTACGAACAGTGTGTGTGGTCCGGGTAAGGTCCGTCGAGGCCTCCGGAGTTCGGTACATGATTTGTATGAACAATGATCGTGTAGCAGTGATTGTTCGGGTAACATTTTAAATATGGATCTCGGACTCATAATGATATATTATTTAGTATGCTTTGAAACGAGAATCGGGCTAAGGCCCTAATGTTTACGAAAAGGTTTTGTAAATTAGGACTCGAGGTCCAAAAGAATTTCTACTTTAAAAATCCCCGAGATGATGTGTTCCTTTTAAAATATCTCTTACTTGAGTTCGAAATTCTAAAACATCTCGGGAACATTAGGATAATTTGAATATAGTATTAAATTCTTAGTTGCTATTTAATTGTTACATATCGTATGGTGTTATACTTGCACTAGTAAAACGGTGGAGTTTTACTAACCCCGAGTATTCGGGGTGGATGTCTGCTGCGTCCGGTACATGCAGTTCTGGGAGCAACACAGGGATTGGCACAAGGGGATGACGAGTGCGATACTAATCAAGAGTTGAGAGTTGGTAGAGTTTAGTTGTATTGTTAGAGTTGATTCGGTCTTCATGTATTGTATTTCACCCCTGTGTGGGTAATGTTATTTAAGTCGGCTTTGTCGATTGGGTTGTGTGACCTCATCGGTGCGTGTATTCACGTGTAAGTGACCATATCGGTCTGTATCATTTTATTGTTTGACCTGGGCCGGGCAAGCATTTGGTTGTTTATGGATGTTTAGCCCGGTAGATCCTTGTGGAAAGGGTCTACGGCGTGTAATATTCCCTTATGGTTTTGGGGTGTTACATTTATGGTATCGGAGCTTAGGTTGCGAAACCTAGGTCAGCCGGGTCGAGTCGAGTTGTGATTTGTCGAGTAATGTGTTGTCTTGTCGCTCGAGTCGTCGGGTGACAAGTTGAGTTGTGCGTAGTCACAACGTTGGATATGTTGTCGGACGAGATTAGTATCGTGGCACCGTCACCTCCGTGCGACTGTGGATGTAAGTCTCCTCCTTTATGCGTAGTACTGTGTATCTCGATTTTATCTTAGTGAGTTAATTGCGGTGCATGATTTTCTTTACATGATTGTGTAATATAATTGTGTTTAGTACTTGTGGCATATATTATGTGTATAGAATCGGGCACATTATTGTTTTATCTTTGAACCACCGGGTGGTGTGGTATGGTGTGGAAGTTGTAAACCTTGATGGATTTCGAAAAGGTATCGGCGACGAGTTTTATTTTGAAAACCGATTCCTTTAACCGAGTTTTGGCGTTATGGCCTTGAACGTTTTGGCAAAATTCTTGTGACGGTACTTAGTATTTTGTAAATGGCTTTTGTGAGTTTTTGAAATATTACCGTCATCGGCCTTTTTAACGTTGTAAATGGTTTTAGCCTGGTGAGTTCCGGCGCGGGACCCACGGCGCTATAATGTTTTGCGTAATTACATGAAGTTTTTGGGCATTCTAGCCCATTGAATTATCTTTGAAAATCTTGAGTATCTTAGAAATAAATTTCGAGACGTACGTTTAAAATGAATTGTTTTCTCATGGTACTTCCAAGGTGCCACGATATGTTTCCGAATTCTTCTACCTCGAGGACCAAAATGTTTTGAGATATTTTTCAATGTTTTATAAACACTTTTACTTAGACCCGAGGGTCGAATATTTCGAAAGTTTTTCACGAAAAGAAAGTGTCCTCATTTTTATCGAATGCGAAATAGTTTTCCAAAGTCTCGATAACGATGTTTCACGATTGTAATTTTTTTGAAGGGCGATACTCACGATCAATCGGTGTTTCCAAAATTATTTTCAAAAGGAGGTTTTCGTTTTAAAACCTATCCATTCCGTTTGAGGGCTGGGTATGTATGTATTATTTTAAAGTAGTCTTTATGATGTTTGCTCCAGTATGATCGAATTGGTGCCATGAACGTCGAGGCGTTGCCACGCATTTGCTGTACTAGCCCTCTGTGAGAGGTGTGAACCGGTGTTTATTGTTTATCGCCTCGTGGCGATTTGCGTGTTGTCGCACGAGTGTGAGATGTTGAAGCTTGGGTTTGTACGTTTGTGTACATGTGTGATTGTTTCATAATGTTTGTAATTATGTGCTGATTATCGTTCGGGCCGTTGATGTCGCCGAACGATACTGTCGTTGTTGTAGTGTTTGTGTGTGTATTACTTTACGATGGTAATCATTGTATATGATATGTGTTATGATTCTTTATTATGCTGAGTTGGCATCTCCGGTATGTTGTTTTGCGGTGTTATGTTCCATTGTATCTAGCATCTGTATTTTCGATATGCCGAGCCGAGGCATTTCGAACGTATTGTGCCGGGGGCACGAACGTGCCAATTGTCCTTCTCGTCAGTAACGCTTTTCAAGTGTGGACCCGAGAGACACAGGATCCAGTTTTGGGAGTTGGGTTCCGAGTCTTTCGGGGCGCGAACTTCAGTATAGATATGAGGATCGGATCTGAGAGGCCCTTGGGAGATATTTCTGTCGTTTGCTTTTTGTGTTGTCACCTTACTCCAGTTGTTGTGAGTTGCGGGAACGACATTTCTTTTATAAGAGGTCGAATGTAATGCCTGTATCGTTTTGACTTCTGCATTTCCTCTTACTCAGGTCTATCGACTCGTCGTGTTCGTTGATACTTTATGAACTTGTTCTGTATTTCGGTTTCATCGTTCGAACGAACTGTGATCTTGTTGTGGGTCGATCTGGTTATCGATGTGACTTTTCGGGTTCGATTCGATTCTTGTGAACCTTGTTCGGGAGTGACCTCATCTGGTTCTATTAGTTCTTTTATTCGAAGTGGATCGGATTGGAACTCTTGTGTTTTCGACTGTCGACTCATTATGTTCGTTGACATTTCGAGCTTGTCCCGCCCTTACTTTTGTTGATCGAACGAGTGTGGTATTGTTTTGGAATAACTCATTTGTCGTTGTGACTTTTCAATCGCTATTCCCTTTCTGTGGATCTTATGGGAATGCACGTCTTGTTGTTCTCACCGCATCATCACGGGAGTTGTTGTTTGAATTTTCTTATCCTTCGTGTTTCGAACATGATTGTTCGATTTTTGTTGTCTCGATCGTTGTGGTTCGATCGTTTGTTTGTTCGGTTTTGTTCTCGTTTCGTGATTGTTGAGCATTCAGGCTCCTTCCTAATTCCCTTAAGTTCGGGAAATTAGTCTCGTTTTCGATCTTCCAACCCTTGGGCGGTGGGATTCCGTATTTGTTCAGCGGTTGGCTCGCGTTTTGATTGATGTACCATTGGGTTGGTCAATCATATTGATTTTCGTTCGTTGTGTTTTGTGATTGTCGGATAATTGACTTGGCTATATTATCCGTTTGATGGCGCTTGTCATTTGTTTGTTTTATTATATCTCTAACGGCGACGTTGTGTTGGTCGCCGTGGAGCGTGTTTTCACGCCGTATATTCCTTTGCGTTGTTTGTAACATTTCGCCGTTGGGCGTTAGTTACGCACTCTTGTGTATCTTGTTGAGTTTTTCCTGGCGGAATATTTCTTCCCCCTATTTGTTTTAAGTTTCGGGACGAAACTTCTTTTAAGGAGGGTAGAATGTAATATCTGCAAATTTTCGATTTTCGGTAAATTTCTTTTTTCGGCCGAAGACCGTTTTGACGACTCGCTTTTGACCGTTTCGTCATTTGGAGAATATTTAATTCTGCACTTTTTGTCATCCGAGTTCGTTTCGGTGCTGCTTTGTTGAGTTCCGTGCTTTTAGCGACTTTTCCGCGCTTGAGTTCGGTTCTTGCGAATCTCATTCGAAACTGTCGTTTGGGGTTTTTCGTAAGTTCATTTAACGTTGTTATACGTGTTGTGAGCTTCGGTTTGATTATTCGTTGTCGTATGGTGATTTTCGGGCATTTGGGCCATTTTCGTAATTTCCCAAAGTTTGGGGTAATTACCTTCCGTTGTCGAATTTCGAGCCTTCGGGTGGTCGGAATCGTGTGTTCTACTAGCTCGTAGATTCGTCTTTGTGAGTACTTCGTAACCGTATCTTCGGTTCGTATTCATGTTCGGATTTCGGTGTCGTTTTGTTGAATTCAGGATTACTAAACGACTTTTCTAAGTATGAGTTCGACTTTGTTAGATCACCATTAATTTTTGGTAACTCCAAAAATTCTGAATCTTTGCAATATTATAGAGCATCGAGTTAGCTTTCCAATGGTTCAAACGGTGAGTCAATCGAGTCGGACGAGAGAGTTATGGTCGTTTTAGCTCACCCGCTCGTTATTGGCGATCATCACGGCCGACTCGGCCGTGTCGTCCGACACGCCTGCGTGCATTTCGTCCGGATAAGCCGAAGTCTCGCCAGAGGCCCGACCGTGTTCCAGGACACGGTCGAGTCAATGCCGCCGCGGACGGGTCACTATCGGGCGACGCGACCGTGTCTAGCAGACACCTGCCGAGTCCTCGCCGGCCAGTGGTCGGCTATTTAAGGGCCTGACCGAGTCATCCGCCATTTTCACCCTTTTTCTTCGCTTTCTTCGCGTTTCTTCGTCAATAATGGATGGATTTGGATGGATATGACATGGAGCAACATGTTTTGGAAGTTCTAATCATTGATTAACATCATCTTCCACCCGGATCGAAGGTAAGAACACCTAAACTTTTGGTTTTTGGATGTTCTTGAGGTTTCTTGGTGTTTTGGCCGATTTGCTTCGTTTTGATTCATATTATTGTTAGAACTTGATTGTAAACTCGTAATCATTCAATACCCTTGAAGTTTTGTGGAACGGATTTGAGTATTCCTTTGAATAATCGATTAAATTGGACTACGCCCTCAAAGTGTCCGATAAAATGCTTCAATGGGTAGAACTTGGAAAGTTCCATACGTTTTCGTAGAATTGTGATTGAATTGATGTCGTTGTGACTTAGGAACGAATTCTTTGAAGAACTCGAGTCGGAACCCTTCCGTTCGTTGCCTTCTTTGGGGTCCGAGCTTCCCGGTCGAACCGTGTTCTTCGGAGCGTTCGGTAGCGGTTATTAAGGCAAGTATCTTAGTATACGACTTGTATCTTGCGACTAGTAATTACGTATGATTTGTATGACGATTTTGCTTGCCTCCGTAAATATGTTTCGTTGAGTTGGTTGTGTTTCCCGAAATTTGAAGGCTTTGTGATAATAGTGATATATTGGTATACGTGTTCGGCGTTGTGCCATTTGTGCAGGATTGCGATGTACATATGAGATGGTTGTACACGTGGTTGTGCAATGTATTGTGTACCGAATGTGTGTTATGTTGGTTAAGAGTCGTTGTGACGATCATGATATTCGTGTTGCTTTGGTTTACATGCTTGATTGTACATTTCGGCGTAATGTGGAATGACTTGACATTTAATGATTATGAATTGTGTCGAGTCGATGTGTGTGTGAACCAGGTAGGGTCTGACGAGGCCTCTGGAGTTCGGTACATGATGTGTACGAACAAAGTGTGTGAACCAGGTAGGGTCTGACGAGGCCTCTGGAGTTCGGTACATGATGTGTACGAACAAAGTGTGTGAACCAGGTAGGGTCTGACGAGGCCTCTGGAGTCCGGTACATGACGTGTACGGACAAGGTGTGTGATCCAGGTAGGGTCTGACGAGACCTCTGGAGTTCGGTACATGATGTGTACGAACGATGTGTGTGGCCGGGTAGGGTCCGTTGAGGCCTCCGGAGTTCGGTACATGATGTGTACGAACAAAGGTGTGTGGTCCGGTAAGGTCCGTCGAGGCCTCCGGAGTTCGGTACATGATGTGTATGAACAATGATCGTGTAGCAGTGATTGTTCGGGTAACATTTTAAATATGGATCTCGGACTCATAATGATATATTATTTAGTATGCTTTGAAACGAGAATCGGGTAAGGCCCTAATGTTTACGAAAAGGTTTTGTAAATTAGGACTCGAGGTCCAAAAGAATTTCTACTTTAAAAATCCCCGAGATGATGTGTTCCTTTTCAAATATCTCTTACTTGAGTTCGAAATTCTAAAACTTCTCGGGAACATTTTGATAATTGATTTCCGTATTAAATTCGTAGTTGCTATTTGCTTGTTACATTTCGTATGGTTTGATAATTGCACTAGTAAAACAGTGGAGTTTTACTAACCCCGAGTATTCGGGGTGGATGTCCTGCTCAAGGCCGGTACATGCGAGTTCGGGGAGCGATCACAGGATTGGCACAAGGGGATGACGAGCTGCGATACTAATCAAGAGTTGAGAGTTGGTAGAGTTTAGTTGTATTGTTAGAGTTGATTCAGTCTTCCGCTGTATTGTATTTCGACCCCTGTGTGGGTAATGTTATTTAAGTCAGTTTTGTCGATTGGGTTGTGTGACCTCATCGGTCTGTGTATTCACGTGTAAGTGACCATATCGGTCTGTATCATTTTATTGTTTGACCCTGGCTGGGCAAGCATTTGGTTGTTTATGGATGTTTAGCCTGGTAGATCCTTGTGGAAAGGGTCTACGGCGTGTAATATTCCCTTATGGTTTTGGGGGTGTTACATTGATGACGCCATAAAGGGGGAAGAGGCAAGAGAAGCTGCTAGGAGAATAAGGTTACAGCACGAAAGGGAATTTGAAGCCGCTCAAGACAGCATCACCGCTGAATTGAACAAGCTAGCCCCTCCCTCCCAAAGTTTTAAGATTTCAGGCTCCCGACCTGAATTTAAGGATCTAAATGTCCCCTGGCAATCCCTGATTCAAAGTCCTTCTGAGATCCGTCTGCCAACCAACCGCCATCCAACTGCCGATGAGGTGAAGCAATGGAGGAAGAATGAACTGATGAGATACTTCGTTAAACTCGTCAGGGAATCCGCCATCTTCAAAAGCTTTAAGACATTAGTGGATGCTGCAGACATATTCTCGAAGATGCTAGAAGATGGAAAGCTCCCTCTCCAGCTAGATATGAAATCTAAACATAGAAGAGGAGATCGGATCACCCACCCATAAGACTGGATTATTGCTTTCGATAAATCATACGAAGGTAGAGCTATCTATCAAAATCGAGGCAATGACTCCTTACAGCACTGGTGGCGTGGAACCGAAAATGATCCAGAAAAGAGTCCATGGAGACATGCGGACTATAGAAGCTGAAATCCATGTAATTTTTGTTTAGTTATCTGTAATTTTTCTTTCGAAACAGCAAACCATGTACTTTATTTTTGAATATCAATAAAAATGTTTGCATGTCTTGAAAGATTACAACTCGTAATCTACTGTGTCGATGTATGATTACATAACTTAAACTGTTTAACAACTATCACAAGTATAGAAACTTGTTTGATAAATAAGCTGTACGAACTTGTTTACGAACAGTTCATAGATTCAATTGTATGCAACTTAGAATACATTGTAAGATTGTGCCTGCGCGCCAATCATAAAGCTTAAGTTGTAAAAAGTCTTAGCTGTATCGAACTTGCCTGCGAGCAGTTCATAAATTAGACTAAGTTACTGAAAGCCAGACCATTTGACAGAAGACCAAGAAATCTGCCAGAAGCCATCAAAGAAGATTATTACATGAAGAAGGTTTTGGCATCATCAAGAAGACTTGAATGTTTTAAAAGTCTTGGCAAATTATCAAAAAGGGGGAAAGTGTTGGGAAAACATAAACCCTGTATCGAAACAGCCGGGATAACCAATCCCTGTATCGAATAGTGTTGATAAGAGGTTTTGACATATATGCTAATCCTCAATACAGTAAAGAAACTGTATCGAAGAGTTGAAGTGTCAAACTATATCGAAAGCCTGTCTCGAATCCAGCATACAGTGGATCCTTTCAGTACAGTGAAGAAGTCTTATAAAAGACCAAGTATGGAAGCTGTCTCGATTTGTCAATACAGTGATCTTCCATACAGCTCTCAACAGGACAAAGAAGGAATCTTCAGAAGTCAAGTCCCGTTGATAAAGAAGTATTTAAATACTCAAGGATAAAGTATTTAAATACTGTCAGTCAACAGATCTTCAAATCCCGCTAAATCCGGATCGTGCTTTTCATTCCGTTGGAACGGAATCTTGCTCAACGGATATATTTTTCCAGAAGACTATATATATCTCATCATGGCGTTGAAGATCAGTGACCCCAAGCGAACCAAGTAACAAAGCTATTAATATATTCATCAGAGCAAAACATATCTCCAGCTTACTACTATTCAAATCAAGGAGATATACAGTGCTCATCATCTTGAACAACACTTCATCAACTAGAAGCTCTTAAAGTCAAAGCTGTTGTTCATACCTCGTTCTATCTTTGAACAAATCCAGATTAGCCCTGTGTGGACTGAGGAAGACGAAGCTTCAGAACTCTGTGTGAAGAAGCCAGTCAAGCTTTAGCTCAAACCAATCTGTGTGAACGGTTGAAGCTAAGATCTTTATATCAATCTGTGTGAAAGATATATTGATTGTATACGGTTATAATTACGTAGTTGTGTACGTATTAATTATAATAAACGTTTTACTCCTGTGTGGAGGACCAGTGGACGTATAGGGGTTTACCTCGAACCACTTTAAATATTGTGTTATTTACCTTCAATTTTTACTCTTTTAATTACTGTAATTAATTAAGTATACTCTACACATTTAGTTGTTGTATCCACAACAACCTGTCGTATTTAAGACTTTCGCTACGCACTCAGATTTAAAATTAATACAACTTGTTGTTTAAACTACCTCCCAAGCTGTATCCAGTATACTTAATGGACAACATAACACAATAAGGTTCGCTAGCCATACCTAGCCATGAAACTAAATCGGACAATTCTGAATCTCACGATTCCCGACAATTCGTCTACCATCAGGTAAACCAATGACATAGGGCTCACAACTAGTAGCACTACCCAGACGTAGTCTACTCAAACATGACTCGGAAATGAATGAATGCGATGCACCAGTATCAAAAGGGTACACACAGGCTGAGATAGGATATCGAGTGTACCTGAGATCATCTGGGCCTCTGGATCGTCGGTCTTCTTCATCTCATAAATTCGGGGCTTGCTAGTCCCAAGACTGACGCTCACTTTGATGGCTATAGGCTCCACCTTTATTCGCTCTGCTGCTTTTAAACGACGCCACCGAGTATCCCGATTATGAAAACTCGCCCGGGCACGAGATGACGGAGTAGGTTTGGAGTCCCTTCGGCAAAAACGGGCCTTATGCCCAGCAATTCCGCAGTTATGGCACGTGATAGTCTGCCTCGGGCACTTGGTGCTGACATGACCCGGTTCTCCACAATTGAAACAGGTGATGGTTGAGCTAGCTGCTCGGGACTGAGCCTCCACGGGTTTCGGTGTCATAGGAGGTCGCTCAGAAAAAGTGGAGCCTACACGAGGCTTCTTGAAAGTGGCCTGACTGCCGTCAGACTGATTACGGTTTTTAGAATTCTTGCCAGTAGATGAAGTTTGATTCTTAGCAATTTCCTTAGAGGTAAGCTCATACGTAAGAGCTTTCTCGATGAATTCGGCCAGAGTGGTGTAGTTATGGTTAAGAAACTGCATCCGCATACGGGGTTTCAGCCTTTTGCTGAAATACTTAATCTTATCCGCCTCGGAGTGGATGATAGATGAGGCGAACGGAAGAAGTTCCTGAAATTTCTCGGCAATGGCGAGAACATCCTCGTCACGAGGGCCTGGGAGTGAGTAATTCTGACAGTTTGGCCTCTCTGAGTGGGGCTGGATAATACCTCTCCATCATGAGAGTCTTGAATTGATCCCAAGTACATGATCCGTCGGTGGGCTTCAATGACAACCACCAAGAATGAGCGCTCTTACCCAGATAATAAGCCGCAACTGAAACTTTGTGTCCTTCGGGACACTCTACCATAGCGAATAACTTCTCGAAATGTTCGAGCCAATGAACAATATCCACCAGTTCAGATGAACCCTCGAAGGTAAGCGGTCTTTGGCGAGAGATGTCGCCGATGATACTGTCCACACTCCTCTCTTGCCTCTGAGGTGGCGGCGGAGGAGCCTGTTGATTTTGATTAGCTGAGTTATGCATCGTCTCCATTAGTTGTGCCATCTGAGTCATTTGGGCCATCATGCCCTGCATAAAAGCGAGTGGGTCAACCCGAACACCTTCTGACTGAGCTATGTCCCGGGTACGACTCCCCGATAGTGAATGATCACATCCAGGTGAATGAGTAGCAGCGTCGCTGCTTGATGAGTTAGCATTATTCCTCGCGTTCGCACGTGTATTCACACGAGCTCTCGGGATTCGGCACGCACCGCGGACTCGTCCTCCGCGTCCTCTTCCTGCTCTCTCCATACTGAAGTAGGAAAGTCACATGATGATTATATCTCCCGCATGAATATCACATTATGATTACATCATGAAATGATGAAAATGAGCGTACGCGCTCTAGCACAGTGATTACATGAATGACTAACTGAGGTGACATGATTATCTGATGAAATTCTTGAAATTATTATCTTGAACAAGTTAACAAGATTAGTGATATGATCCTCAAGATCAACAACTGAACTGTGAAATGAACTGAGTGATTAATGAGTTGACATGATCGTCCTGATCAAAATAAAAATGATGATTGAGGACTGTTAAATGATGAATTATGAATGAATGATTATTGCCAGAAATTATACCATGGCGTTAGAGTCTTACAGTTCTTTCGGTTTGATTGGCTCGGCATTTGCACAGGTCACACGTGATGCGAAAGTCCAATGATACTAGTCCGATGACGATGATTCAAATGAGACATGACTCGGAAGGTAGTATTCAAAACCACTCTCTGATACCAACTCTGTAACACCCCAAACTAGGCGGATATTACAGTGCCGTGGACCCCCGACTGGGACCCACCAGGCGAATGAAAACTGATGAATTAAATAATATAATTGTAGTACCGAACCACATTATGTTACCAAATACTCCGATGAGGAGCTTAAGTACAATACACCAGGAAAATATAGAATACTAGTATATTTTATATGAAGATAAAATACACCACCTTGAATAAATAAACATCTCAAACGGAATTTGCAGCGGAAATACAAGTGAAGAGAAATAAGGATGACTGAAATGACTGGGGCCCCCTACTAGTATCACTGGGACTCCTCGCCGCCAACATGCTCTTCCCGTGGCTTTGCCTTGCCATGACCTGAAAACAAAATCCCCCAACGGGGTCAGTTACACAAAACAACAATCCTCAAGGGTTGAAAATACACAATTATGATATATCTGTAGTTATGAAATATCCTTAGTTATGAATTAAGCTGAAGAGGAGTATCATAGTACGCCCGTAATATTCTGTGCAAGTGTACAAGACGAATGACCGGACACACCCGTCCTTGTACCTAATTACTCTCACGGAGGTAAACGTTACCGTGTGCACAGTCCAATGTATCGGTGAACCCAATACATGACCATCGTGTGCTCGACTAAAAATTCCACACATCCACGCCCGGCCACGCAATATGAACCCAGAAGGTCATATGAACGAGAATGACCACAATGAATATCAATGAATAATAATTCGACAAGGTCAAGAATGACTCACCGAGATGAAAATGATAGTGAAATGATTGATAACTCAATGAAATGATTGGAACCATCGTTCCTCGTGAATGAAGTGATTATTCGACAATTACAAGTCTCAATACGGTTAATACAATGATGAATGAGTTATGATTATGAATGAACAACAACAAAAGGAATGAATATCCTTTTAACTGAGTAAGAATTAACTTACACAACACCGGTGAACAATGTCCTTCCACGAACAACGCCCTAAATGAAATGTCGGTCGCTCGAACAACCTTGAATAACACAATTACCAACAATCCACTCAATATACGAATCAAACACGATTATAATGAACTTAAAACGTCAAAACGACTAAACCAAGTTCATTGGGGCATTATATCGAACCCGTTGTGACGAAACTCCGATTGTTAACAACCAAACCTTAATTAAACCAACATCAAATCCTCAAAAAGTGTTTCAATCCAACAAAACATCTTCAATACGATCAATAATCCAATATGAATATCCAAATTCGTGATTACAACACGATTAATCGAAAAAACCCCAAATCTAACTCAGTATTCAAAGTGTTCTTTGATAATCCTTCAATAATCCATTGAATAATCATACATATCCATAATCATGCGTACTTCACTCCATACAACATGATCTTAACGTCCCAAACATCATATCTCAATACAAAAACAAAATCCAAGATGTTGAAGAAATTACCTCTTGAAGATCCAACCACTTCGATCCGATGAACACGAGTTAAATCGAGTATCCAAGCTTCCCAAACGAATGAATATGATGAAAATCTAACACTCAAGTGATTGATGATAGAAAATCCCTCCCTCAAGCTCTCTCTCTCGAAACAAGATGAATGAAATGTTGAAAAATGATGAAATCCCGTTGGTCCACCTATATAAAGCCCAAGGACGCACGACCAATCCGCACGACCAAGTGTCTGTGCGTCCGGTCGTGCGTGAAGTTACTGCCAGTTGCTGTTCTTAGCGCACGAGCAGCAACTCGTGCGGCCCTGCTCGAACGCTGGGCCTCCTGCCCAGTACAGCCGCACACACGAGCGCCGCGCACGACCAGGTGCTCGTACGGCCTGCTCGTGCGGCAATGACTCAGCCACTGGGCCTCCTGCCCAATCCATCCGCACACACGAGCGCCGCGCATGACCAGGTGCTCGTGCGGCATGCTCGTGTGGCAATGACTCGGCCACTGGGCCTCCTGCCCAATCCAACCGCACACACGAGCGCCGCACATGACCAGGTGCTCGTGCGGCCTGCTCGTGCGGCAATGACTCGGCCACTGGGCCTCCTGCCCTAGTCCAGCCGCAACGCACGAGCGCCGTGCACGACCAGATGCTCGTGCGGCCTGCTCGTGCGGCCCTGCTCGACAAGCAGTTCTGCCCAAAACGATGCACCGAGTACAAAAATCACAGAATTCGAGAAGTACGGGGACAAAATTACGAGTATGACAAATATTCCGCCGAACAGTGAACACAATTGAATGAGTATGAATGATGAGTGATTAATAATGAATGAAAATTACCGAGTGACAATTACTGACTGATAATTACTGAATAAAATGACTGAATTACAACCGGGTATTACACATAATATTCCGAAGACATGGATCAGCGAGCAAATCAAATCATTGAGAACAGGTAATTAGGTCTGGAATTATGGATCATTTTTTAGGTTTTTGTTATAATTTGAATTGAAGCACGTTAGGTTTGGAATGTCTTTTATATTTTTAGGTTTTTGTTGCATTTTGTATTTTGTGAGTGTTGGTAGTGTTGCTGAGCAGACCCAAAAAGTTTTAGTCTTAGGTTAGAAAGCATTTTTAATTTATTTGGTGCAGATTTTACCGACCCAACAATTTGACTCACATTGTATTTTCAGGCTGGTAGTGTTGGTGTTTCCAGTGGTACTATTGGCAACGACAGTGGTATTGTTGCTAAGTGTCTAAACCCTATAGAAATACATATTCGATAATTACTTCTCAATAAGTTAGTTTTATTGGTTCATCATGTATAACATGTTAATTAGAATTTTTGATCTTCAACTCAGTTGCAGCCCGATTTAGAGCCGATGGAGGTGAATACTAAATGCAAGATACTGAATTGGATTGGAGATAGTGTTGTGGTTGCGGAGGGTCGAATAATGTCTACAGATCCTAAATCAACGGTGCACCATATTCCTCTTGGTAGAGCTTGTTGGAAGGTATGGGTTGATAATATTTTAGTGGAGAATGTGGACGACCAAACGATGAGCATATGACTCTTGATGATGCGATTGGAAGCACGGTTGCATGGTTGGCCAAATTTATAGCTCCATTTGACCGAATCTTGGATTTGTCATATCATTTATGCTTAGTTGCTTAGGTTTTATATTCTACCTTGCTGAATATAAAGGGATATTTTGGTTGTAAATGTAAACTGTTATTTTTGTGAGTGTATGTGTGGTTTGTACGAAATATGTTCGTTGTGGCTTGTTGAGTATATGGGGATGCGAATGTTATATGAATTCTGATAATTCTGGTATGGATGTTCTGGTATGAATTCTGGTAATTATGGTATGGATGTTCTGGTAATTCTGGTGGATTTATTTATGTATTTTTTGGTAATTTTGGTATGGATGTACATTGTTCAGTGAGTTGGTAATTATGTAATGTAGTAAGCTGAGTATATGGGGTTCTTACAGCGTGCTCATTAACGCCATAAAAAGATTTCTAACCTGGAAATAGTTTCAACGACGTGCAAGAGTAAGCTGTGGAAGTCATCAACCACGGCATATTACACACTCCGTGGATGCCCCCAATAATGGCGCACGAAGCATGTCGTGGATGCCTGCAATTACGACGTGCTTCGCGCGCCGTAGATTCCTCCAAGCAAGGCATACATTGCTCGCATTAAATAATCCTCAAACACGGCGTACATTGTGTGTCGTGGATTCGTTCAAGCAAGGCGTACACCGCGCGCTCCAAATAGTCTTAGAACACGGCGCACATTGCGCGCCGTAATTAGATGCCACTTTTACGACTTGGAACATTACGACTTCCTCCACGGCGCGCAATGCGGGCCGTAAAAGACTTTCAACGGCTCACATCACGCGCCGTAAAAACTTGTTTTTCTTGTAGTGCAGGTCAGCTTCTGCTAGGTTAAGTTGACGGAGTGGGCGGAAAGGATCTACTTGAAAATGTATTCTGGATAGAGCGGTAGAATTGAAGAAAATGGAGTTCGACGGTGTAAATAGAAATTGGAGCAAAGTACATTATCCTATAAGTTATATGTCCACAAATTTTTAATATGAATATTTGATTCGAATAATGAAATGAATTTTTTTATTATGATTCGAAATAAATTTGATTTGAATCCACAAGTTTGTATTTCAATTCTAATTACTAATATAATCTTATATTATATACTTTTAACACTATACAAATAAAATTGGCAGTAGTGAATAATTCACGAATATAATTCACGGGCTAATGATGATTTTTTTTTTTTTGACGAAATTGGTGTTAACATTGGTCAAACTTTAAAATGGAGAAAAAAATAAATAAAAATTGCATTTAAGAGCCCTAAACCTAGTCCCAAATCTAGTCATATAAGGAAAGAAGTAACTTGATACACAAGGAAAGGAATCCCATGCAAACTAGGAAACCTATATATAAACAAGAAAATAAAAAGACTAATGATATATACTCTAACAAATCATTCAATATAAACTCTATCGATCAATCGAATAATTCATAAAAAAAAAAATTTGGTTTCCTTTGAATATATTCCATAAATGGCTGATCAAACTAACTTCAATTCCGGCTGAGCTCAACCGTGGCGGGACCCTTTCGAGCTCCTCCCGAGTTGGATGAGTGATTTCGCCAACCCCGATCCACAGCCTCCACCTCCAGGGATGCATCAACAGCCACCTCCAAGGCGTCAACCACCACCACCGCCGCCTGCCGTCACTTTCTCGAATCTGTCGTCGTCTCTGTCCTTTTTCTGTAGTCGGCCGGTGCCGGTGGTCGATTCTGCACAGCCGCCTTTTCATGATTACCTGCTGCCGCACATGTTAGTCCCGTCTCCCGTGATCGGAGAGTACAAAGTGATCGGCAGGCTGGCTCTCAAGACGAGACACCCATGTATGAAGGACGAAGAGGAGGATGGGACTTGCGGTGTCTGCCTCGACGATCTATTGATTATTAATAGGAGTAATATCGGTGGCATGAGGATTGGGGTTCTCGATAATTGCCGCCATGAGTTTCACGTCGCCTGCCTCGAGAAGTGGCTGATCAAGAAAAACATGTGCCCTCTTTGCAGAGCCGTTGCAGTGAATAATAACTACGACGACGAAAGATTTATGTAATAGATTACTTGAGATTTTTCAAGTTTTTCATTGTACTGTTTATGTATTATTTGATGAATTATTCTTAGACAACTATGTATAAAAAATAATCGTGTCTGTAGAAATAAATAAATAAATACTAATTCTATGACAATAAATGTGCGTGACAGTTTTTTAAAACTTAATCACCCAACTTTTGAAATAGTAAAAAAGTAAAATAAAAAAAAATATCTGTATTTCGATATATACCGCGATACCACAAAAATGTTGGTATTTCGGTATGTATCGGTATTTCAAAATTTTATGGTATTTTGATTGTTCGATATTTCGGTATAAAAAGTAATAGGATAAGATATGGGTAAGACATTTTATATGAGGGTAGGGTATGGGAAGGCATACTCGTACCCTACCCTACCCAATGACATCCCTAATCATCGTCATACCGTTTGACAGGAGTGCGACTCTTTCTATTTTATTGACTTTTTGTAACATACTTTAAACCCCATTTCTAGCAACCTTACACCAAACAACACCAAACCATAAAAGTGCCCTTTGATCTTTCCAATACCAAGTGTTAAAGAAAAACAAATCCTTTCTTCTTGTTTTCTAAATATTGAACAAAATTCATGCATCTTTTCCTCTGCAGATGGGCTATAATAGCACAACAATTGCCGCGAAGAACCGACAACGATGTCAAGATCCTATGGAACAGTAAACTAAGAAAGAAACTCTCGGCAATGGGAATTGATCCGGTAACTCATAAGCAATTCTCCCAAATCTTGGCGGACTACGGGAACATAGGCGCCTTCCCTAAGGCAATGACGTGTTTCAGCTCTCTCTCCAGAGACCTAAAAAAACGCCATCATTTTAAAGTCGGAACAATCTCAAAAAAAAAATCCACGAAACTCTTACTCAAATCATTTCTCATCATTAGCTCCTAACAAGGACTCTCCTCTGATCAACGCTATCCCATTGACCTTTACTCGCAACTCCAAGCCGTAAATTTTATTACAGAAGCCTCAAATGATGCTAGAAAGGAGATTATCACACACATCATTCAAACCTCTGTCCTTGGTGGGAAATCAAGAAATTCTGAGTTTTAGTTGGAGCAACATTTTTCTTGACGACGAGTTTTTGGGTCAAGAAAATAATGGAGGGTTATTTTCACAGTGTGGTGGAAATATTGATGAGAAGGTAAAATGCGGAGTAGTCGAAGATAAGAATATTGGCAGCTTTGAAGTGCGTAGTCTTCGAACAGTTCGACATTTGTGGATGCGATGTTGGAAAGCCAACACTACTAAAAAATGTGTGTATTGGCTTCACAAAAATGTGAAGCCAATAGAGTTGATTGTGAAGCTTTTCTTCTTTAGCTTCACATATCTGAAGCCAATGTGTGAAGCTAAAGAAGCTGAAGCTAAAGAACGATCTTTAACTTCAATGTTTGACCGAGTGAAGCTAAAGAATTAAACTTTACCGTCAACAATGTGAAGCTAAAGCGAACGTAAAACAATTAACTTAATTACATTATTAGCTTCACATGGGTGAAGCTAAAACGAACGAGGAGAATATTATTTTTTAAGCTTTGGCGTCACACAAATAACGCCAAAGATAGTCCAGCAATTTTAAATATTATATCTTTGGCATCACATATGTGACGCCAAAGAGAGTCCAACAATTTTAAATATTATCTCTTTGGTGTCACATATGTGTCGCCAAAAATTGTCCAGCAACTTTAAATAATATATCTTTAGCGTCACAGCCATGTCGCCAAAAGGTTATAAATAAAATATATTTGGCGTCACATATGTGTCGCCAAAGTTTATCCATACAATTATTATAATCTTATTTTTTTCAGCCATATTAGCGTCACATATGTGACGCTAAAGATCTTCATTTAAAATAAAAAAAAATGAAATTAGCCAAAAAGAATTTTTGGCTAATTTCAGGTGTGTATATTTATATATATAAAAATTTAATCATTAATATCTTTTAAATATATTTTTTGTTGTAATTAGAAAATATGACAAAAACTACACTTCTAATTATTATTAAAAAATAACTATATTATACTAAAAAGATATTTATTTAATTAGAAAATATATACTCATTTTTGTAAAAATTTATTTTAAAAAAGATAAATCACATTATGTTATGTTCCAATAATATTAATATTGTAATTCACTTATTTAAATAAATAAAAATCCTGCAAAAGAAAGAAAAAAACAAAAATATTAATAAGTTAGTAGAAACAAAAAATAATATAAGTAAAATTATTAACAAAATTGAAAATAATTTAGAAATTACCTTGAAGATTTTTTTTTTTAAAAGAAAAAGCGTCCAGTGTTGACGGGGGATTGAGGCAGGACCCACCAACCTGTAGATAAGAAGAAATCAAGAAATACAAAGTATCAACCCCGAATTATGACAAAAAATGGGCCATAATTCGTGTCCAAACATCGAAGAAATCTACGACCCGCTAAAGAAATATAAAGTGCACCACAAACCGTGGGCTAATGTGCGGACCAGTAGACTAAAATAACTCAACTCCAAATTATGACAAAAAATGGGCCATAATCCGGAACCTAAAATCTAAAGAAATTACCTTGAAGATTGAGAGATGAAAGTTGAATAAATGAGATGAAGTGTAGATTAGAATTTTGGAATGAAGGAAGGTTTGTAGTGATGTTGTATTTATAATATATTTTGAAACTCAATAGTTTCACATATGTGGAGCCAAAATATTTCAGTAAATTTGAATTTCCCCGCGTCTACGCCAAAAATTTCAAACTTCCGCCAATTTTTTTTTTTTTAAATTTTCATATTGGCGTCACATATGTGACGCCTTTAATCAGATAATTTTGTCCTGCACATTAGCTTCACATATGTGAAGCTAAAACTTGTCAACCACCATATCCATGTGCGCCACCTACCGCCTGCCCAATTATTCTAAACTTATTCTTTGGCTTCACATACGTGAAGCCAATATTTGATAAGTATATTATATAACTCATACTTCGTTTGACAGATGAACTATAACGCACAAAAATACACAGAACCTCATACATCGTCTTTTTTTCTGAATTTTTTTTCCAGAATATATATTCAAGGATATATTGAGCATTTTCAAGCAATATTCGTCGATATTATAATGTATGTAGAAACAGTTGAAATTTAATTTGTATATTAACTTTGTATGCATATATGATTATACTTATTTTTCTTGTTGTTAATACGAAATATAATTATCTTTTTAGTTGATGATTTAGTTGTAGTTTTATATTAAATGAAAATTTAGTTTGATGAAAGTTCGTTGATTTTATATTCATAATTCAAAATAAAATATTATATTTTTATAAAGTATATTCAAGGATGTATTGAGCATTTTGAAGCAATATTCGTCGATATTATAAGGTATGTAGAAACAATTGAAATTTAATTTGCATATTAATTCGTATGCAAATATGATTATACTTATTTTCTTGTTGTTAAAACGAAATAGTATAGTTGATAATTTAGTTGTAGTTATATTAAATTAAAATTTAGTTTGATGAAAGTTAGTTGATTTTATATTCATAATTCAAGAAAAAATATTATATTTTCATAAGGTACGGATACGAATTTTCTATTCAATTGTAAGTTAGTTGATTATACTCATTTTCTTGTTGATTATAAATGTTATATTAAATCCGAAAATATTATTTATGTTTTAGTTGATAATAGATTATTTAGAATGCAATGAAAATATTTTTATATTTTGTAGTTATTTATTTTGTATGCAGTGAAAAATGTCAACTTTTAGAGAATGGATGTACGAAAAATGTCGTGGTCCCGACGGTATGATAACTAGAGAATTTATTGATGGTGTTAATATGTTTCTGGATTTTGGATTCGCTCGTGTAGTAGTTTGTAGTAAGATATTATGTCCGTGCAAAAAGTGTAAGAATTGGCGTGAACGTGATCGCAATACAGTCATGCAACATTTAAATCAGTGTGGATTTGCACCGGATTATCGTGTTTGAGTATTGTTGTTACCCAAAATATTATTCGGAATGATTTGCTGGATATGGCTACGGGTGAGTAACAAACAAAATGCAAGAGCACGAGCGATGGAATGAAAATAATACAAGATTTGCCGGGGTTGTTAATCCCGGGCTTGAATGCTCTCGCGAGATATTATTATTAATAATAATACTTTGGAGTACAACTATTAATGTTAGAGTACGATTACAATGAGTGTAATGACCCTAGTTATCTAGCTCTTGAGTGCTGATGATTGCCGGAAGAACCAGAGATAATGCTCTGTGAGTTCTTGTTACAAAGGTGAAGTGCTGTTTGTGGAATTCTACGTAGGATTCAACTCTCCTTTTCCAAATGATGGGAGTCTCCTATTTATAGAAGAGGAGGTAGTTGGGATGTCTTAATCCCAACGGGCGATTGCCTTTTTTACATTAAATTAAACGGGCGATCATCTCAGCACGTGGGTCAGTTTCCTTAAAGTCCGCAGCTGCTACTGGCAGCCAAATGTGCGAACTAATGAGAGGACAACAGTTTCTCCCGTCGCAGTCTTGGGAGGTCCCACCTACGACCCTTTTGCGGGTCTGTCGGTAGGTGAGAGGTTGTCCTTGTCACCTACAGCTGGTGATGGGCTGGAGTCAAAAAGCATTTTCCTGCGGCGCCGTTTGCGGGTCTGCACGTGGGCCTTCATCCCGAGATTCGGTCTTCGTAGACTTGACGGTTGTTGGCTTTACATGTGGCATAAGACGATCATCCTTGGTCGGGCATTAGAGACGATCACCTTGTAAGACGATCGCTAGGCATTTGAACTTGATCTGGCATCTTCGTTTGGTAAGTATGCCTTGGTACATTTGACACTGACTTTGGTCGCTCGGCCCTTGTGCCGATCGCCGTTGAGGCATATTAATCGCCGCACAACAATTGCCCCCAGCTCGCTCCGATGTTAAAGACGTGGGGTGAGGTGGTTCTACTGGCGATCGTTTGAATTAAAGATGAGCGACTCAACACTTTATGGAACAGACATACGTCTTCTCGAGCGAACTTTGATTTTGAATTTGGACGACCTACTCGGTCACCGAAAAGAGCGGGAAGTGAAAGTTGACTTGAAACGTCACTGAGGCACGTGTCGCGTTCCTGTTGGGGGAGTCCGACGGTTTGTCAGACTTGTCCTTTGGCGTGCCCTCGAAACGACGCGCACGCGAGGTTCGAGGGCGGCATAAATGCGGACTTTTCCGACCTTTGCGCTTCGGCCCCTGAGACTTTGTTTATTTGCCCAGAAGCCTCTGCTTCACCTATAAAAATGGACTAGGGCTCCTGGGTTCACAACCTTATCTGCATTTCGCTTGACAAGAAAGTAACGCCGGATTCCTCTGAAGATTTTTGCGTGGCCGAGCGTCGTTCGACTAGACTTTTTAGGTAAGAAAAAAGCCTTTTCTCTTTTTCCTTTCCTTTTCTGAAGATGTCTGGAGGAAAACCAATGGTGTATGAGGCGGGTAGCACCTCCACCGCCGGGATTTCGACCGCCCGGGATGAAATCTCCGCGGAGTTCCATGTAGAGACGGTCACCGAGGCTATTCGCGCTGGGATTGAACCCGCAGAGGTTGAAGAACTCTTTAATGAGGCTGATGCGGCCAGGGCGGCGGAGGCAGAGCGAAAGCGTTCGCTGGCCTAAGAGGATATGGCGGTGAAAGCGTACTGGGAGCAAAATAGTGCGTTCGGCAAAGCCTTTTTAGACTTTGCCGAACTTATGGAGAAACTGGCCGGCCCGAATCCCAAGTTTGACTTCCATGAGTACTCGATCGCCCATCCCCATGAACTCGAAAGGCAGACGCTGGAAAGATTTGGCTCGTTGGAGGTCAAAGTTCCATGTCCCCTCTGACATTTCCCTCTATGTGCCCGCCGAGAATGAACGTGCCGACCAACCTCCTGAGGGCATGGTCGCCGTTAATGAGGCGATAATGGAGGCCGGACTGCGGTTCCCACTGCCGTTCGCCATGTCATACTTGCTGATCGCCTGGAATGTGGCGCCGTTTCACCTGACGCCGAACGCCTGACTGCGATCGTCTGCACCCTTAGCTTGTTTGGCGGCCACCGGCTATACCGTCTTCCTTCGCCGCGGGAGAAGAACTCTCTTTTCAAGCTGACGGCTCAGAAGGGTTCTGTTGGCGGCTACCACATTCAAGGTTGTTCGGGTCGGGTGATTCTTGGGGTGCCGAACAAGGTCCGGGGAAATCCGACGAAGTGGTTTTGGGTCGGCGGTGCGTGGAAATCGACCGCGAGCGACAATCCCACCGACGAGCTGGATATCCCACCGGCTTTCGGGAGAGGAATCCGAGTAAGGGTTTTGACTCTCCCTTCGTTCGGATATATTCTGAACTGATCTAATTTGGCTTTCTTTTTGCAGGTGGTGAGCTAGGATTTAGAAAATGGATATGTGAGATTACATTATGTATTTAAAAAGTCGAAAAAATACAAAATTCAACCTAAATACATAAAATCAGTCACTGGGACTTGCCAGAAGCTTGGCTCCGTTCTTTTTTTTTTTGTAATTTGTATGGTGCATCAACAGTATCCAGTTCCTAGGTCCGCGTCTCTGGACTCTTACGTAGTAAGTACTTCATCTACTCTCCATATTGATTATATCAGCTTATGTGGCAGAATTGAAATTTACAGCTTATCACAATGAAGCAACGCTCTTGAGTATAATTTTTCAAGGAATTCGAAATTCGGTTCACGAATCTGTACGAATTTTGGAAGAATAACTTATTCGGATAATTTACTTTGCTCCAATTTTTAATTACACCATCAAATTTTATTTTCAATTGCATCATCTTCTCCCAAATACGTGTTCCAATCAGACAGTTCCATCAATTTAACCTAACGAAAGTTGACACGACGCTTGCACTTCTATTATTATGTTCGATCCGAACAACCTAATTTGATTTCAATCCACAAGTTTGTATTTTAAATCTAATTACTAATATAATCTTATACTATTATATATGTCAAAACATTATACAAATACAAATGCCAGTAGCCAATAATTCATGAATAAAATTCACGGGCTAATGGTGTTTACAATGGTCAAATAATAGTTGCGTTTAAGAGCCTTAAATCTAGCCCTAAATCTAGTCATATAAGGAAAGAAGTAACTTGATACACAAGAAAAGGAATCCCATGCAAACTATGAAACATATAAATATGGAAATAAAAATACTAATGATATATACTCTGACAAATCATTCAATATAAACTCCATCGATCAATAGCATAATTCATAAAAAAAAAATGGGTTCCTTTGAATATATTCCATATATGGCTGATCAAACTAACTTCAATTCCGGCTGCGCTCAACCGTGGCGGGACCCTTTCGAGCTCCTCCCGAGTTGGATGAGTGATTTCGCCAACCCCGATCCACAGCCGCCGCCTCCAGGGATGCATCACAGCCACCTCCGCGGCGTCAACCACCACCACCCCCACCTGCTGTCTCTTTCTCCAATCCGTCGTCGTCTCTGTCATTTTTTCTGTAGTCGGCCGGTGCCGGTGGTCGCAGCCGCCTTTTCATGATTACTTGCTGCCGCACATATTGGTCCCGTCTCCTGCGATCGGAGAGTACCAAGTGATCGGCAGGCTGGCTCTCAAGACGAGACATCCATGTATGAAGGACAGAGAGGAGGATGGGACTTGCGGTGTCTGCCTCGACGATCTATTGATTATTAATAGGAGTAATGTCGGTGGCATGAGGATTGGGGTTCTCGATAATTTCCGCCATGAGTTTCACGTCGCCTGCCTCGAGAAGTGGCTGATCAAGAAAAACATGTGCCCCTTTTGCAGAGCCGTTGCAGTGAATAATAACTACGACGATGAAAGATTCATGTATTAGATTACTTAAGATTTATGTATTATTTGATGAATTATTCTTAGACAACCATGTATAAAAAATAATCGTCTCTATAGAAATAATAAACAAATACTAATTCTATGACAATAAATGTGCGTAACCAAACCAAACCAAACCAAACATACCCAGTATATCCCGCTCAGAGCAGGGTCTGGGGGAGGGTAAGATGTACGCAGACCATGCCCCTACTTATTACGGTAGGGATGTTGTTTCCGTGAAGACCCCCAGCTTAGTGCACAGCAGAATCTTGTGTGATAAATACAAAGGAAAACATATGATTCGAAAACGCTCGAGACCATACCTGAGCCCATGGCTTGATCCACATGGGACTTACCTAAGCGGAATTTGGCTACTTTACTCCCGATGAATGCTGCTCTAACAAAAGGGCTCTGCGCACAGCTCCCTGTCAAAAAAAAAAAAACACCACACGCAAAGACAATAGGATAAAATATACAATAAAAGTAAAAATGTAATGCTCTAGGTCAAAGCTAACCGAGACAACCCAACCCTGAGGCTCTCAACTACAGCACCATTTCAGCCACTTCCAACTTGCTCTCAAATGACTTCTTTATCGCCCAACATTCGGAGCCATACAACATTGCGGGTCGGATTGCCGCTCTATAGAATTTACCCTTCAACTTTAGAGGGACTTTCTTGTCGCACAGGACCCCTGTCACTGCTCTCCACCTCAGCCACCCCGCCTTGATGCGATGCGTGACATCATCTTCACACTCACCTTCCTTCTGAATGATCGAACCCAAATACTTGAACTTATCCGTACGGGGTGCGATCTGATCCGCAATCATTACCTCAACATCTTCCTCATTGGCCTCACCACTAAAGTTACACCAGAGATACTCGGTCTTAGACCGGCTCACATGCAATCCCTGGGATTCTAACTTAGCCCTCCAAAGCTCCAACTTCGAGTTCACCTCCCTCCTCGACTCCGCCACTAACACAATGTCGTCAGCAAAAAGCAAGCACCACGGGATGCCATCTTGAATCCCTCGCGAAATGACGTCAAGGATTAGAGCGAAGAGAAGAGGGCTTAGCGCCGACCCCTGGTGTAGCCCTATCTCAACCGGAAAATACTGGATGTCACCAACTGGGGTCCTAACGCACGTCCTAGCTTGGGAGTACATGTCTTGGATCGCCCTAACGAACGGAAACGACACCCTCCTCTCTACTAGGCTCCTCCAAATAACAGCGCGCGGAATGCTATCATAAGCCTTCTCTAGATCTATCAACACCATATGGAGGTCCTTACGCCGCTCTCTAAACTTCTCCATAAGGCGTCTGACGAGATGAATGGCCTCAGTCATGGACCTCCCCGGCATGAAGCGAAATTGGTTCTCTGAGATCTCAACTTCTCTTCTAACCCTGCATTCCACCACTCTTTCCCAAAGTTTCATAGTATGACTGAGGAGTTTAATACCCCTATAGTTAGTACAACTCTGAGCATCGCCTTTGTTCTTGAAAAAAGGCACGACAATACTATGCCTCCACTCTGTCGGCATCTTAGAGCCTCTGAGGAGGATGTTGAATAGCTCTGCTAGCCACTGAACTCCGACTTCCCCCAGAAAAAGCCACACCTCAATAGGGATCTGATCCGGGCCTACAGCCTTAGCTCTACCCATTTTCATTAGGGTACCCTTTACTTCCTCCTTGCTGATGCTCTCACAGGAACTAAACGAACGAGCAGAAGATAGACTAACTCCTTGCACCACCGAGTCACTACCTCTAGCCTCATTGAAAAGTTCGAAAAAATACCTATTCCAATGCTCCTTAATAGCCACATCGTTCACTAACACTTGACCCAAATCATCCTTAATAAACTTAACGGGACCCAGGTCGCGCCGCCCTCTTTCCCTAGCTTTCGCTAGTTTAAAAATAGCATTCGCTCCTTCTTTGGTGTCTAGGCGCTTGTACATCTCCTCGTAAGCCTCACATTTAGACTTAGCCACTGCCTTCTTAGCCTCTCTTTTTGCCACCTTGTACGCTACAGTCTTCAAGATTCTCTCCTCCCCAGCACTAACCGACAAAAGCTCCTTAAAAAGCGCTTGTTTAGCCTTAACCTTGTTTTGGACCTCCTCATTCCACCACCAAGCCTCCCTAGGTCCACTAGACCTGCCCGAAGAAATACCTACCACCTTCTCGCCCACTCTCCTAATAGCATTGGCCATGCTGGTCCACATAAGGTTAGCATCCCCCGCACGCAAAAAACCTCCTTCACGGGTCAGAGACTCCTTGAATACTGTCGCCTTCTCACCCTTCAGATCCTTCCAGAGAATCCTAGGTCTAGTCTCTCTAACCCTGCTAACAACACGACCTCCCATGGATAAATCCATAGCCAGCAGCCGATGTTGAGAAGCACATGCCTCACTCCGGAACAACTGCTGCGAAGAACATGTCAAGATCCTATGGAACAGTAAACTAAGAAAGAAAATCTCGGCAATGGGAATTGACCCGATAACTCATAAGCAGTTCTCCCAAATCTTGGCGGACTACGGGTGTAGGAGTAATTTCCGAAATATAGGCATTTTCGGAGTCGACCGGACTCCGGGCCACGGTACAAACCCTCCAGTCCGTGGCACTTCGCTCGAAATGACGTTTTTCTTCACCTGCATTGCTGGGCCGCGGCACACTATCGCGAGCCGCGCCCCCGCCAAGACACTCAAGACTGCACCTAATCAGACTGGGCCGCGCCTCGCCGGCCGGCCGCGGCCTCGCGAGCACGCCCTGCCGGCCCATGCCGTGCAACCTCCTGCCGATACCTGCCGAGTCATGCCGATCACCCTGGGCCGCGGCACATCCCTGCCGAGCCGCGGCCCCCGTCGTTTGCTTCCGATGGCCCAAGTGGCCTGTACTACGGGCCGTGGCACCCTCCTGCTGGGCCTCGGCCCCTACCGGATACCTGGGCGCATTTTTGCGCTGTGTGCCGCGGCACACGAGTTAACCTTGCACAGGTTGTGTATTTTTATGCTGTTTGGAACGGGAGTTTCATATTCATTCATCATCTTCACACTTAAGAACAAGAGAGAGAGATAGAGAGAGAAACAAGAGAGAAATACAATTTTTCATTTTCCCGGAGATTTATCGGTCGGATCGTCATGATCTCTTGACAAGAGCTTGGTAGCTATTGGGCAAATCTTTTCACCGGTGTATATCAAGTTTTTAAGTCCGGAAGTACGGGAATTTCATTAGATCTTTGTGTAAGCTATTTACGGTTGTTTCTTTTCTCGATCTTGTTGTTGTTGTTGATTCCAAATACTTGAAGAACTTTTATTATCAAGTATTTGACGATTGGTGTATACCCCTATTTTTATTAGGGACGATTGTGTATTTGTATGTATTGGTGATAGTGAATTTAAGCGGCTTCGGTCCCATGGTTTTTACTCTCGTCTTGAGGGGTTTTCCACGCTAAAGTTGTGTCTCGTTGTTTATTGCTTTCGAATATCATTTGTATTAATTTTATCGAGTTGTAATTGTTGCTCTACTCGTTGGTAACCACAAAATTACGATTGAAGAGTGGGAATTTGTCAAACGAGATTCCGCTTTATTCATTGTGACGTGACGTTAGTCGGTATTTTTCCCAACAAAGTGGTATCGGAGCCACGAGATTTGTTGTTTCGTGGTGTTTAGTATCTCAATCGTAATATGGAAGCCAACACGAGTAGGATGGTTAACTTGAACTGTTCAAACTACCACGTATGGAAGGGGAAGATGGAAGACCTTCTATACATGAAGGATTATTATATGACGGTTTTTAGCAAAGATAAACCGGAATGGAAGTCCGACGCGGAGTGGACTATTTTGCATCGCCAAGTTTGCGGATATATTCGACAATGGGTGGATGACAACGTTTTGAACCATATTAGTTGAGAGAAGGATGCTCCAGAGTTATGGCACAAGCTCGAGCAATTGTATGCTCGGAAGATGGGGAATAATAAGTTATTCCTCATTAAACAAATGATGAATTTGAAGTTTCGAGACGGGACTTATCTATCGGATCATTTAAATACATTCCAAGGCATAATTAATCAACTTGCTGGAATGGGAATTAAATTCGAAGAGGAGGTGCAAGCTTTGTGGTTGTTAGGCACATTGCCGGATTCTTGGGAGATGTTTCGAACGTCATTGTCTAACTCCGCCCCCTGTGGAGTCATTTCGATGGAACTAGCAAAAGGGAACATATTGAATTAGGAGGTCCGAAGAAAAGCACAAGGATCTTCGTCACAGTCGGATGTTCTAGTTACCGAAAGACCCCAGAGGTCAAAGTAGAGGTTCGAGTAATAGAGGGCCACAAAGGAGTAGTTCTCGGGGGAAGTATGCCAACATCGAATGTTACCATTGTGCTAAGAAAGGGCATACTAAGAAATTTTGCCGACAATTGAAGAAGGAGAATCGCCAAGGCCGAGAAAATTCACAAATGAAGGAAAGCGGTAGTAATGATAAAGCCGAAGTTAATACTACTACCGAAGAGTTCTTTGTTTGTTGTGATTATGATATGGTCAATCTTGCTAGAGATGATTCGAGTTGGGTGGTCGATAGTGGAGCTATGTGTCATGTTACATCACGTAGAGATTTTTATTCCTCTTATACTCTGGGCGACTTTGGTATAGTCAAGATGGGTAATGATGGGTTATCCAAGATTGTTGGAGTGGGAGATGTGCATTTGAGATTCGACACCGGAATGGAACTTGTTTTACAGAACGTAAAACATGTTACGGACATGAGGCTTAATGTTATGTCCATTGGTTTACTCGATGATGACGGTTACCATAGCGGTTTTGGCAAGGGGTTGTGGAAACTCACTAGAGGTTCCTTGATTGTCGGGAGAGGACAAAAGGAAGGAAAATTATACGTGACACTTAAGAAGGTCACGACTAATTATTTAAACACAATCGACAATAGTGATATGGCCGAGCTATGTCATAAGAGGCTCGGTCATATGAGTGAAAAAGGAATGGAGCTATTGTCGAAGAAGGAGGCGTTGTCCGGGGTTCACAAGGTACACCTTAAAAGATGCTCTCATTATCTAGCCGGGAAGCAAATAAGAGTTACTTTTAAGGGTCATACTCCTTCACGGAAGGAAAATGTTCTTGATCTTGTTCATTCCCATGTTTGTGGTCCTATGAAGATGAGGACGCTCGGTGGTTGCCGATATTTTGTCACATTCATCGACAATCACTCTAGGAAGGTGTGGGCTTACACCTTGAAGACCAAAGATCAAGTGTTAGACACTTTCAAACAATTTCATGCCTCGGTGGAAAGAGAGATCGGGAAGAAGCTAAAGTGTATCCGGACGGACAATGGTGGAGAGTACACCGGACCCTTTGATGAATATTGCCGATAGCAAGGGATCCGACATCAAAAGACGCCCCCGAAGACTCCGCAACTCAATGGTTTGGCGGAGAGAATGAACCGTACTTTGGTCGAGAGAGCTCGTTGTTTGCTCTCACATGCCGGATTGCCAAAGTCGTTTTGGGGAGAAGCTTTGAACACGGCGGTTCATGTTATTAATTTGACGCCATGTGTCCCTTTGGAGTTTGATGTGTTGGATAAGGTGTGGAGCGGTAAAGAGATCTCGTACCACCACTTGAGGGTCTTCGGATGTAAAGCTTTTGTTCACATTCCAAATGATGAGAGATCAAAGCTTGATTCCAAGACGAAGCCGTGTATTTTTATTGGCTACGGGCTTGATGAGTTCGGATATAGATTGTATGACCCGATTATAAAGAGGCTTGTTCGGTCGAGAGACATTGTTTTTTTAGAAGATCAAACGATGAAAGATGTTGAGAATGGAGAGTCGACTCCGCAACACGACTATGATCTTATTGATTTGGACCCCGTTCCTCCACAAAATGTTGAGACACCCATTGGAGATGACGTCCAAAATAATGAACAACAAGATGCCGGTGACAACGATGAATTGAGGCAAGATGACACCGATGGAGCTCATCCCGAGCTACCCGTGACGAACATGCCATCTTTTGTTCTACATAGGCGGTCGACGAGGGACCGTCATCCCTACACCCGTTATTCGGCCGATTAGTACGTTTTACTCACCGATGAGGGAGAGCCCGAATATTTTGCGGAGGCCATGGAGGATGAAAAGAAGAAGGAATGAATGGATGCCATGCAAGACGAGATGAGTTCCTTGCATGAGAATAACACTTACGAGTTGGTGAAGTTGCCGAAAGGCAAGAGGGCTTTGAGAAATAAATGGGTGTATCGGGTGAAGTCGGAGGAGCATACCTCGTTGCCCCGATACAAAGCTAGACTCGTGGTGAAAGGATTTAGTCAAAAGAAGGGCATTGATTTTGACGAGATTTTTTCTCCGGTTGTGAAGATAGGATCGATTCGATTGGTCCTTGGTATTGCGGCTAGCCTTGATCTTGAGGTCGAGCAAATGGATGTCAAGACGGCTTTTCTTCACGGAGACCTTGACAAAGAAATTTATATAAAGCAACCGGAAGGATTTGAGGTAGAAGGAAAAGAGTATTATGTGTGTAAACTTCGTAAGAGTTTATACGGGTTGAAACAAGCACCAAGGCAATGGTACAAGAAGTTTGAGTCGGTTATGGGGGAGCAAGGCTACCGGAAGACGACTCTCGACCATTGCATATTTTTTAAGAAATTCGGAGATTATGACTTTATCATCTTATTGCTCTATGTGGTTGACATGTTGATCGTTGGCAAGAATGCAGAAAGGATTTCCGACTTGAAGAAAGAATTGAGTAAGTCCTTTGCCATGAAGGACTTGGGGGCGGCTAAACAAATTCGTGGGATAAGAATTACTCGGGATAGAGCAGCCCGGAAATTGGACATGTCACAAGAGCAATACATCGAGAAGGTGCTTAAACGTTTCAACATGGACAAAGCTAAAGTTGTTAGTTCGCTTCTTACTAACAATTTTAAATTGACGAGTCAAGATTGCCCTAAGACGAAGGAGGAGATTGAGGATATGGATAAAATTCCATATGCCTCGGAGGTCGGGAGTTTGATGTACGCTATGGTATGTACTAGGCCCGACATTGCTCAGGCCATGGGAGTGGTGAGCCGGTTTCTATCGAATCTGGGTAAGAACCATTGGGAAGCCGTAAAATGGATATTTAGATATTTACGGGGTACTTCCAAAGTGGGGATTACATTTGGAAACGGGAAAGCAATGCTTGTTGGATATTCCGATTCGGATATGGCCGGTAATGAAGATAACTGAAAATCCACTTCCGGTTATTGGATGACTTTCGCAGGGGGAGCCGTTTCATGGCAATCAAGATTGCAAAAGTGCATTGCTTTGTCTACAACGGAGGCCGAGTATATTGCGGCGGTGGAAGCGAGCAAAGAGCTCTTATGGTTAAAAATGTTTTTACGAGAGCTAGGCTTCCGACAACGACGTTACGTAGTTCTTTGTGATAGTCAAAGTGCGATTCATTTGGCTAAGAATGTGACTTTTCACAAGAGAACGAAGCATATCGATGTGAGGTATCATTGTATCCGAGATGCTTTGGAGGATGGTTTGTTTGAACTTGATAAAGTTCATACCGATGATAATGGTTCCGATATGTTAACGAAGGCGTTAAGTAGAGATAAGGTGAAAGTGTGTTGTTCGATCACCGGGATGGCGAACTCTTCCTACATTCCGGAAAGGGGGAGATTTGTAGGAGTAATTTCCGAAATATAGGCATTTTCGGAGCCGACCGGACTCCAGGCCACGGTACAAACCCTCCGGTCCGTGGCACTTCGCTCAAAATGACGTTTTTCTTCACCTGCACTGCTGGGCCGCGGCACACTGCTGCCGAGCCGTGGCCCCCGCCGAAGACACTCAGCACTGGCACCTAACTGTACTCTGGGCCGCGGCCCTTGCCGAGCACGCCCTGTCGGCCCATGCCGTGCAACCTCCTACCGATACCTGCCGAGTCATGCCGATCACCCTGGGCCGAGGCACATCCCTGCCGAGCTGCGGCCCCCGTCGTTTGCTTCCGATGGCCAAAGTGGCACATCTTACGGGCCGCACCCTCTCTGGGCGCGGCCCTGCCGATACCAGGCGCATTTTTGCGCTGTGTGCCGCGGCACACTTGGGCTGGGTCGCGGCACACGAGTCAACCTTGCACAGGTTGTGTATTTTTATGCTGTTTGGAACGGGAGTTTCATATTCATTCATCATCTTCACACTTAAGAAGAAGAGAGAGAGAAATAGAGAGAGAAACAAGAGAGAGAAATATAATTTTTCATTTTCCCGGAGATTTATCGGTCGGATCGTCGTGATCTTTTGACAAGAGCTTGGTAGCTATTGGGCAAATCTTTTCACCATTGTAGATCGAGTTTTTGAGTCCAGAAGTACGGGTATTTCGTTAGCTCTTTGTGTAAGCTATTTACGGTTGTTTCTTTTCTCGATCTTGTTGTTGTTGTTGATTCCAAATACTTGAAGAACTTTTATTACCATGTATTTGATGATTGGTGCATACCCCTAGTTTGTATTAGGGACAATTGTGTATTTGTGTGTATTGGTGATAGTAAATTTAAGCGGCTTCGGTCCCGTGTTTTTACTCTCGTCTTGAGGGGTTTTCCACGCTAAAGTTGTGTCTCATTGTTTATTGCTTTCTATTATCATTTGTATTAATTTTATCGAGTTGTAATTATTGCTCTACTCGTCGGTAACCACAAAGTTACGATTGAAGAGTGGGGATTTGTCAAACGAGGTTCCGCTTGATTCGTTGTGACGTGACGTTAGTCGGTATTTTTCCCAACAACGGGAACATAGGCGCCTTCCCTAAGGCAAGGACGTGTTTCAGCTCTCTCTCCAGAGACCTAAAAAAATGCATCATTTTAAAGTCGGAACAATCTCAAAAAAAATCCACAAACTCTTACTCCAAATCATTTCACATCATTAGCTCCTAACAAGGACTCTCCTCTGATCAACGCCATCCCATTGACCTTTACTCGCGACTCCAAGCCGTAAATTTTATTACAGAAGCCTCAAATTATGCTATAAAGGAGATTATTACACACATCATTCAAACCTGTCCTTGGTGGGAACAAGAAATTCCGAGTTTTAGTTGGAGCGACATTTTTCATAACGACGAGTTTTTGGGTCAAGAAAATAATGGAGGGATATTTTCACATTGTGATGGAAATATTGATGAGAAGGCAAAATGCGGAGTAGTCGAAGATAAGAATATTGGCAGCTTTGAAGTGTCGTCGACATTTGTGGATGCGATGTTGGAAAGCCAAGATGCAATGTTTTGTGAGTTGTCTTGTTTCTTGAGGAGCCATTTTATTACTAAGAACTTAATGTGATTAATTATGTCTTAAAAGATGAATTGACAACAATACAATATATACTAGTCATTCAGACCCGTGCGTTGCACACGGGCTCTATCTAATTGGTCATAGTGTAATGTGTGGTATTTATTTTTGTCATTAGGTTTGTAAGTTGTGATGGTATCACAAATTTTGTAAGCATCGCATGAGTTTAAGATGAATGAGTTTAATTAGTTGTTTGGTGACTTTTATATTTAGACCGAGTCATTCAGACCCGTGCGATGCACACGGGCTTAATCTAAATGTTCATAGTGTATTGTTCAACACTAATTTTCGTCATTACATGGGCTGTATATAAGTGTTCATAGCGTAATCTTTGGCACTTATTTTCGTCATTATATATCCAAGTTGTGATGGTATCACACCTTTTCTAAGCATGACACACATTTAAAATAGTTTATTGACATTAAAAGAGTATATGTGAAGAGACTTTTTTCAAGATGCTACATTTAAAATAGTCTCTTCACATGTAACTTTTTAATATGTATAAGTTACATACTAAATGTCAAAGAGATGTTAAATGCATACGGTTCTTTAAAATAAATGTAACCCTTATATAAAATCGTAACAAAGTGGATATTCGCTATATTTTGAGATCTAGCTTGTGACAATTAATTATCCTTTTGGTTTATCATATCAAATACGGTAGTTCCACATTACTACGCTTAATTAATCGAACTTTATTTTATGCACAAAAACCATTTAAGTTTCAATATTTTTTATTGTTGTGAAAATCGGTCCAATATTGTTAGTATATTTAATTTGTACCAGGTTGCATATATAAATATATTTGAAGACATCAATCTCAACATATAATTTTTCTACTCTTAATAACTAATATAACAATTTTATTTTGCCAAATTTGTTTGTCATTCTACAAATGAAACTAAAATTATATTAAGATAATCAATTAATCGCCATAGTGATATTACTTATTGAGTAAGATTTAAATTTAATTTATAATAGATTATATAAATGGTATATCTATATTGTTTAAACTACATAAATCGTCAAAATGATATTATTTATTATGTAAGATTTAAACTACAGTAAAATTATATAAATGATAAATTCTCAAAATAACATAATCGCTTAATTTCCGATACTAATTGTGGATATGATTACCCAAATCATTAATACGTATTTGTTTTATCTATAGTCTATTGCTTTGCACCATTTATGGATAAAGATGATAGTGAGAAGATATTTTTATTATATAGTACCATTTTCAATATGTAACATCGACATAACTTACACAATCATATCAAGTATCAAAGTCACGCAATATTTCAAGACGTTTAATTAAGAAAGTGACATTAACACACCGCAAGACAAAAAACTACATTAAGAGCAAAAATATGAAAATGCACCAACAAAGTGTAGTAATAATTATTGACTAAAAATTGAACTCGTCACATTATTTTCAATAAACTTACTTGCTAACGAATCAATAGTATTAGCCCATTTATCGGTATTACATGAAGCAAAATATTGCATGTTTAATTTGTAACATATATTAATATGAATGCTAAGTATTCATCCCACCGATGGCCATGGCGTCGTTCTTGTTTTTGTTGTTGTTCTTGTTGTTGTTGTCTTTGTCGTTGTTGTTCATTGGCCTTTTTCATGTTTTGTTCTTGATACAATTTTTGTGACTTCTCGATATCTTTCTTTAATGCTTCTTGACGCGCTACAAAAAACAATTAGATATAGTTGATCGTTAGTAACTTAAATACAGTTAATCAATATATTGCATTTTCGATCAAAATAAAAATATTCGTGCATGTACCACATAATTGATAAGACAACAACGTGTAGGATCTCTTAAACCATTAGAGAAGATGATGTTACTACCAAACCTCCTAAGCACCATCTTTATGTCCTACATTGTTACACACACAAAACACACGTGAAATTTACATAAAACAATATAAATCAATATGCTAAATAAGCTAGACGATATGATGCTTACTTTACCACCATAATAAGTTGTAGCTCAATGTGCACGCGGTGTGGAGGAAGTTGTGTTTTGTTGTGTGTGATTTTTGACACATTATATAGTTGATAAAATATTTGTAACTCATGGACGGGAAGGTAAAAAGACTAACACTAATTGGTGTGTTTAATTTATGCATTCATGGCACCAAACACTTCATCTTCACATTTCACTTTATGTGAATATTCATTGTACACTTAACGAAAGTTGCTTGATATGCCTGGAAATCAATGTGGAATAATAAATATAATACAATCAATTCATCAAGCATTAATCATGACCACTTATATTTATAAGGCTTCTTAAGCTTTATATATATAAGATATACTATGTGGACAGCAAAACTAGTCTTTTATACTAGTGAGCGGATGCATTTAACTCACGGTGCCAGAATTTTTAGGAAGAATATCCCTTACTTATGTTCTTTCTCATTTTTTCCTTTTATTTTTTATTTAACCGAATTAAGAGTTGAGTTATTTTTATTTCTATTACGATGTCCGATCAATTGATAAATCATATATCTATTGGACCCTAATTGTCTAGTTTGATGTTATCTATTTTGATCAGAAAAGTCGTAATTAAATTGTTTCAATTATTTATCCTATTTTAAGAAAAATCCTAAATGTATGCTTGCTTCTTTTCTTGAAGATTTTTTAATGTTTATGTAACAGGTTGAAAATATATTTTGAAGTGCGCAAATAAATACCAAGCTAGCCAATTCTTTCAATTATCAAATATTGAAACTAATTTAAAGGGAAATACTGAATTTGGAAATATTGATAGCAGATAATGAGAATAATAAACCAATATTAGATTTTCATTGCTAATTAAAAATGACGTAAACTAGCTTTAATTTAAGAAATTATTTTTATCATATTCTATTATTGTCTGACACTTCCATTTGGTAAGCTAGGATTTAGAAAATGGATATGTGAGATTACATTATGTATTTAAAAGGTCGAAAAAAATACAAAATTCAATCTAAATACATAAAAACAGTCATTGGGACTTGCCAGAAGCTTGGCTTCGTTCTTTTTTTTTTTTGTAATTTGTATGGTGCATCAACAGTATCCAGTTCCTAGGTCCGCCTCTCTGGTCTCTTACGTAGTAAGTACTTCATCATCTACTCTCCATATTGATTATATTAGCTTATGTGGCAGAATTGAAATTTACAGCTTATCACGATGAAGCAACGCTCTTGCGTATAATTTTCAACGAATTCGAAATTCGGTTCACGAATCTGTACGAATTTTGGAAGAATAACTTATTCGAATAATTTACTTTGCTCCAATTTTTAATCACACCATCAAATTTTATTTTCAATCGCACCATCTTCTCCCAAATACGTGTTCAATCATACAGTTCCATCAATTTAATCTAACGAAAGTTGACATGGCGCTTGCACTGCTCCTCACATCAATGCCACGTAAGTTTCTACTAGGTTAAGTTGACGGAGTGGGCGGAGACGACCTAATTGAAAAAGTATTAGGATAGGATAGTTGAATTGAAAAAAAAAAAAAAGGTTGGATGGTGTAAATACAAACTCGAGGTAAAGTACATAACCTAAATAACTCATTTTTCCACGAACTTTCAATATGAATATTCTATTCGGAAAACGAAATGAATTTTTCTGTTATTATATCGATCCGAACAACCTAATTTGATTTCAACCCACAAGTTTGTATTTCAAATCTAATTAGTAATATAATATTATACTATTATATATGTTAAAACATTATACAAATGCAAATGCCAGTAGCCAATAATTCATGAATAAAATTCACGGGCTAAAGGTATGGTCAAATAGTAGTTGCGTTTAAGAGCCTTAAATCTAGCCCTAAATCTAGTCATATAAGGAAAGAAGTAACTTGATACACAAGAAAAGGAATCCCATGCAAACTATGAAACACATAAATAAGGAAAAAAAAAAACTAATGATATATATACTCTAACAAATCATTCAATACAAACTCCATCGATCAATAGCATAATTCATTAAAAAAAAAGGGTTTCCTTTGAATATATTCCATATATGGCTGATCAAACTTATAACTTCAATTCCGTTTGCACTCAACCCTGGCGGGACCCTTTCGAGCTCCTCCCAAGTTGGATGAGTGATTTCGCCAACCCGGATCCACAGCCGCCGCCTCCAGGGATGCATCAACAGTCACCTCCGCGGCGTCAACCACCACCACCACCGCCGCCTGCTGTCTCTTTCTCCAATCCGTCGTCGTCTATGTCCTTTTTCTGTAGTCGGCCGGCGCCGGTGGACGCTACTGCACAGCCGCCTTTTCATGATTACTTGCTGCCGCACATGTTGATCCCGTCTCCTGCGATCGGAGAGTACAAAGTGATCGGCAGGCTGGCTCTCAAGACGAGACACCCGTGTATGCAGGACAGAGAGGAGGATGGGACTTGCGGTGTCTGCCTCGACGATCTATTGATTATTAATAGGAGTAATATCGGTGGCATGAGGATTGGGGTTCTCGATAATTGCCGCCATGAGTTCCACGTCGCCTGCCTCGAGAAGTGGCTGATCAAGAAAAACATGTGCCCCCTTTGCAGAGCCGTTGCAGTGAATAATAACTACGACGATGAAAGATTCATGTAATAGATTACTTAAGTTTTTTCAGGTTTTTCATTGTACTGTTTCTGTATTATTTGATGAATTATTTAAAAATAATCGTATGTGTAGAATCTCAAGGACGGGACAAGCAATTTTAAGAAAAAACTTTGAGGTGAAGTGTGTTGATCCAAATGGAGAAAGTGATCCACCAATGTGATGAGAATTTATTATATGAGGAGAAAGCATCAATTGTTTATGAATGAACTAAATGTGGTAAAAAAACTCTTGTTTATCTGAAGACGAAAAAATGGTCACATATGGTTCAAAGAAGACATCAGGTAACATTCATATTGAGTTCTTGATTCAGTAAGATTGAGCCAAGGCAAAAGAATTTCACACCTCAGGAAGAGGAATTGGTTATCCAGTTACATGCAACAATTGGTAGCAGCTAGCAGGTTAATGCACTTGAGGACTATTTTTATATGTGAAAATTTAAAATTCTGAACATTTTGGCTATTTTCCTGAAAACCTCTTCTGTTAAATTGAGCCCATATTTTTTTTCTTTATTAGTTTTTAAGGGTTTCTTCTCACCAGTTTAAAGTTCTTTTGAGGAGTTAACTACATTTTTTGTCCTTGTGGTTTACCGGGTGTAACGATTTTGGTTCAATAGTTTAAAAAGTAACGGATTTGGTCCAAAAGTGAAACACCCGTTTCAGTTTCAATCCGTTTTTACTAACACCGTTAGTTTAGCTTTGACCGTTAGTTAGGAGGGTATTTTCGTCTTTTCATTAATAAATAAAATAAAATATTCAGATTTTTATTTATTTATGGAAAATAATATTCGAGTTTTTATTTTTATTAAAACAATTTATAAATAATATCCAGAGTTTATATATTTTTATTTCCTATTTTTAAATAAAAAAAATTCCGATTTTTTAATATTAATTATATTCCAGAATATAAAAAAATACCTGAAGTTCGGATTTTTTATGAAAAGTAAAAAGAATTTAAAAAAATAAATTACTAGCAGTTTTTTTAAGAAATAAAATAAAATAATTTAGATTTTTATTTAATTTATTTAAAATAATATTCTAGTTTTATTTTTTTATTAATACAATTTAAAATAAAATCCAGAGTTTTTTAATTTTTTATTTCTAATTTTTAAATAAAAAATACTTAACTTTAATAATAATATGAATAATAATAATAATAATAATAATAATAATAGAAAAAGAAAGAATGAAATGAGGGTATTTTAGTCATTTTCCCTCACATTTTAGTCAAATAAATGAGTTAACGGCCAAACTTAACGGGAGTGTTAAATTTGGACCAAAACCGTTACGGGTCAGCGGATTCTGGACAAGATCCGTTACTTTTTAAACTATTGGACCAAAATCGTTACACCCGGTAAAACACAAGGACAAAAAATGTAGTTAACTCTTCTTTTGCGTTTCTACACTACCAATGTTCAGACTTTAGCCGACAGCAAAAAGTCGCGGCTAAAGCTTAAGACCGTCGCCTAAAGTGCCCGACCATTACAAGTTGGCCGGCCGAGGTCGGTCAGCTGAAGTTTAGCCGACGGCGGAGACAGAAGGTCGTCGGCCAAAGTTCGAGTTTAGCCGACGACTAAATAATTGTCGGCAAAACTATTTTCATTTTATACGACAGCTAAATAATTGTCTGCTAAAGTCTAATAGTTCTAGTCGACGACCTATCTGTCGGCTAAAGTGCTTTTATGTATAAAAAAGAAAAAACTTTAGTCGTTGGTTTGTGCAAATGTTGCCGGCTAAAGTCCACTAAAAAACAAATATTCGGATTTTGAAATTCCCAAACCTATTCAGACGTAACATGTATATTCCACATGTACAGTACATCACCATACATCACAATCACCGTAGATAAATATACGAAAAGCATAATTTATATACCAACATTACGAAAACTACACCATATCAATATATCACATAGCAACATCAACAAAATCACTATAAACACCAACGTTAATGAACATGAGTCTAAATAAACAAATATTTAGCTTAATATGTTTATATAGCAAGTACTACTACAAACACAACTAAAATCTACCTAAATCCGCCAAATTCTTAAAGATAGAAGAAGAATTACTACCGTCTTGCATGTCATCATACTGAGGCTGTGAAGAAGAGGGAGTTGTTTGTAAATTGAAGAATGGAGGTGGTGGTGCCGGAATTCCCGATTGAGTCACGGTCTGACTCAATGACATCATATACTGCATCATCGTCGGTTGGTGAGATAGCACTCTTGTTGAGCCTGCCTTTGCTCACCTAGAATTTCTGGAACTGATCTTTAGACTTCCTTTGCTCCTCAGCATGGAGCTCGCTCTCGATCCTCAATTGCTTCTCTAGATAAGCCTTTTGAGTGTCGCCCCTTTGACTGCATTAAAACTCTGGAGTATCCTTCAATAATTTATTTCCTTCAGCTTCCATCATCGGCATCCGGTGATGACTACATTTAAGAGGGTAAATGGTAGCCCACACTCTTGCCCTAATGTAGGGATCGACCTGATCGATCTCTCGGCATGCCAAATCAAGGACGTTCTCATCCAAATCTGGATGCTAATCCCTCGCCATCTCTGTCAACATCTTCTCGAACTCTTCCGAACAATCATAAAACACAACGAACGAAAATCAATACGATTGACCACCCCAACGGTTCATCAATCTAAACGCGAGCCAAACGCTGAACAAATACGGAATTCCACCGCCCAAGGGTTGGAAGATCGAAACGAGACTAATTTCCCGAACTTAAGGGAATTATGAAAGAGCCTGAACATTCAACAATCACGAAACGAGATCAACAAAAACCGAACAATCAAATGATCGAGACAACAAAAATCGAATAATCATGTTCGAATCACGAAGAACAATAAGGTTCAAACAACAACTCCGAGGTTCACATCTCGACTCGAGACAATATATGATCTGGTGAAAACAACAAGATGTGCATTCACATAAGATCCACAGGAGAGGGAATAGTAATTGGAAAGTCACAATGACAAACGAGTTATTCCGAAACAATACCACACTCGTTCGATCAACAAAAGCAAGGGGCAGGACAAGCTCAGAAAATGTCAACGAACATAAACGAGTCGATAGAGTCGAAAATACAGAAGCTCCAAATCCGATCCACTTCGAATAAAAGAACTAATAGAACCAAAAGATGTTACTTCCGAACAAGGTTCATAAGAATCGAACCGAACTCGGAAAAGTCAAAACGATAACCAGATCGACCCAAAACAAGATCACGGCTCGTTCGAACGATGAAACTGAAATACAGAACAAGCTCAGAAAGTATCAACGAACACGAGCGAGTTGATAGAATTGGGAAAGAGAAAATGTAGAAGTAAAAAATAATACGGGTATTACCTTCGACCTCGCCCCCGAAACTCACAACAACGGAACCAAGGTAACAATACAACAAGCAACCGACACAACGCGGAACAATCACCGATGCACACAACCATGCCAACCCAAGCTCTAATAGCTCGCATATATGCGATAACGCATAAATCACTATGAGGCGACAACATCCAATACCAACATCACACCTCTCACAGAGGCTACCACAACAACTGTGTGGCGAACGACTCAACGCTCACACCACCAATTCAATCACAACTTGGGGGTTAACACCCTAACGAGAGTACGAACATCACACATATATTCACGGACTGCAAATAGGAACGATAGGTTTTGAAAACGAAAACCACCTTTTGAAAATAATTTGGAAACACCAGTTGATCTTGAGTATCATATATCAAAAAGTAGTACAAACATCGTCATCGAGACTTTGAAAAAAAATCATATTGCGTTTGATAAAAAAAATGAGGACACCTTTCTTTAAATTAAAACTTTTTAGCAATATTCGATTTTTGGGTCTAAGCAAATGCGTTTCTAAATCATTAGAAATATCTCAAAATATTTTGATCCTCAAAGTAGAATAATTTTGAAACATAGCGTGGCGCTAGTGGGCATCTTGAGAACACTGCGAGAAAATAATTCATTTTAAAAGTACGTCTTGAGGTTTATTTTCTAAGATACTCAAGGTTTTTCAGAAGTACAATAGGCCAAAATGCCCAAAATTCACACGTGTCAACATTCACTTAAACACATCATAGTACACTCATCAAATCATTCAAAATCAAGACAGTGATATACAATCCCTAGGATATGTTTAACAACATCATTAAACAACAATCAGTTTATCAAAACCGGATGGAAAATGAAATCAAGAACAAAATTCCAAAAAGTCAACTCTAGGGATTCAAGAAAAATACTTAGATCCGGCGAAGAACAATGGATTAGATGATGTTATAATCACTAGGATACTCCAAAACACCTTTGGATGGAAGAAAATCAGCCCAGATGCGAACCCTAGTCGCTACATCTCAAACTCACGGAGGAAGAAGAAGAAATGAAGAAAAATGCAGATTCGAGACTGGTGTCCAGTATTTATACTGGACACAATTAGCGTGCGCTAATCATTAAGGTTAGCGTGCGCTATCACGGCACCAAAAAAAACTCCTGACCAAAAATACACTATTAGTGTGCGCTAACCCCAAGTGTTAGCGTGCGCTAACGAGAACTTCAGACCCAGTCCAGTAGCTCATGGACTGCCGTGAACTACCAGGTAGCGTGCGCTATCCTCTCCTTAGCGTGCTACCAACGCACTCTCGCGCGCGCTAGCCGCAAAGCCTAGCGTGCGCTAATGACTTAGAGAGACAGCAACAGAACATCTCAGAAGGATTTATCAGGCTAAACACAATTTCCCACGTCATTTCGAAAATGTCAAAAAGACCGATGACGTAATATTTTACAAAACTCACAAAATCATTTGTCAAACCGTTATAAAATTTTCAAGGCCAGAATGCCAAAACTCGATTTAAGGAATCGGTTTTACGAAATAAAACTCAGTTTGCAAAATACCGAAAGTCATTTTGAAAGAACTCACGCAGCGGCTAAAATGCGGTTCGAAAATACATCAGCGGTGACGACACTCCTCGTATAAACCAAATACAAGAGTCGAATAAACACATATCATGCAATCAAAATCCATAGAAGGATTCTGTCCATGAACAACTAATCATACAAATAACTCGTGTCACACGAGGCACAACACAAGGAAGGGAGTTACATTCGTGGGTCGCACGTAAATGACGATCGCCCCTCGATACTAATCGCGACCAACGAACTCAGACGATGCATCGCGACGCGACTAAGTCAGACAAAATCCGACGAGACAAAACTCAACAAACACAACTTGACTCGACAGTCTAGGTTTCCCCAAGCTAATTTGATTTTTAAAATCGTATACTCTAGTTATTCAAAAATAAAACCGATAAGTTAAAAATCGTTTTCAAGACCCTTTCAAACACGACAAGGGTTTAACAGCGGTAGCATTTTATAAAATGTCCCAAAACACTTTTATACACGACTTTCAAATACCGACACCAGGTTTTATTTGAAAATATAAGGCTGGCTCGCCCAAATTCATGTCATTTTTCAAAAACCCACAATACGATCAAGTCTAAAGAATTTTCAAGCATGCACGCCGCATGTATTATTATTAGTAGAAACACATTGGTTGTAAATAACAGCAATTAGCCAAGTACCATCAATTCCCGAACACACGCACATACGGCATTCAAAAATCACCAGTTCAACAAGCGCAACTCGGAAACACTAATTTCAAACATATGTCAAACTATCTCTTCAAGTTTAACAGCATAACCAAAGAACACTGATTTGGACATATGTCGAAACCATCTATGTGAGTTTCTCAACAAACTCCGCCATCAATACCTTTACCAGAACATATCAATGTTCAAAACTTCTACATCATACTGCACCCTTCGGTGTCCAAACCATTAGTACATTCAGCTCAACATACATTTAGTATATCGCAATTACCAAACACAGATTCCATCATACTACAAAAGACTAGAGAGTCAAGCCCTCTCACAATATACCACGGAGCAAATCTCGGATCTTTCGATCACCAACGATCCTACCAACGCTAGGAAGTTTAGCGATGGGAGGCTCACAAGACGACAAACGGTCAAACCCAGAACGGCGCACATACTCCAGAGGGATAAATGACTGCGCAATACTAGAATCAAAAGTACAGAGACCATATGGATCGAAAAACAACTCGACAATAAGTACGAGAGAGACAATCACAGTTCAAGAAATGGAAATACAATACGAGAAAACAAGAGAATCAAGTAAGGAAAACTTACGAGCACTGGATGTACTGATATGCCGGCAGCAGTGTGACAATGTGCAAAACAAAACACAACTAGACCCAAATAACCGACAAGCCTAGGTATCCATAAACCTAGATCTCTGATACCATTTTCTGTAACACCCCCGAGATACTCGAGGTGTATTACAACGCCGTGGACCCCTACATGGGACCCACCAGGCTAAAACAAGAAAACACCACTCGACTAACCGTCTCGGTTAGCAAGGAAACAAATGTTAACAACAAGAACATAAAATAACACGTCCGGGCAACCAGCATAATAAACATCAACCGACAAAAATAGTAACTTCAACAAAGACCAATCACAATCCGAAAGGAAAAGCCTAAGTACTCGCAAGTACAAATCTATAAGTTTACAATTTGGAAAACAACCATATCAAAAGAGACAGTAGAAATAATAAGACTCAATTGCACATGTCAACAACCTTGGCCGACATCCTCGTACCATCCCAGCGCCCGCTCGTCTGGCTGAACATAACCTGAAATCCATAACAAGAATTTCCCCAAAATGGGTCCCCAAAGGGGTTAGCAATTACGCTAGTACAAGTAATCAAGGCAAACCAATCGCTTACACATTTCATATTACAATGCACCAAATCAATTTCGAAACCAAAACCAGACATGTCTTTTCCGAAAACAAACAGTCAAACAATTTGCTTAGGACCGGGACGAAGTCAAAAATCCCACCCGAGGCCTCTAAGGACCCTCTCAGGCTGGCCACATTATAAAGCAAATCACGCACAGGCATCTCCCAGGACCGGGATGAAGCCACGAATCCCACCCGAGGCCTCTAAGGACCCTCCCAGGCTGGCTAGCGAAACAAACTCGTGAATCCAGAGTGAAGTCATAGATTCCCCCGAGGCCCCGTCGGACCCTCCCAGGTTGAGCAAAGCACAGACAATATACATTACCATTCCATGTTAAGCATAAAGGTTTCCAAAAATACTTGCCTTAAATAATTGACGACGCAACAAACGGAAAGGAAAGTCACCGACGAACGCTAGGAACCAACGAAACCGAACCTAATGATTCGAAGAATACAATCACAATCATTTCTAAACGAATACGAAAATGGAATACACCCGAAAACCCACCTACGATTCATGTATATTCGTATATAAACAACAATGAGGGCGGACCACAACCAAACCCTCTCGATTCCGTAAAAACCACGAAATATACCATGAATCCGTAGGGAAACTAAGAATACCAACAAGATTAATCATATTCATCATGAATTAATCAACAAAACGGAACGAATCGGACAAAAACGCGAAAACCCCCAAATCTACCCAAAAGTAGGGTTCTAAAGATCTAACCTTGATTCGCTGGATCGAGGGATGTTATAGGATGATTGATCAATGACATAACCTCTAGAACTTCGTGGATTTGTTGTTTGACAACATGCCTCCACGCCCAAGAAGTCTCCAACCGCAGAAGAGGAAGAACGAAGTGAGAAAATGGTGAAGAAAACGTCTGCCCGGCCATATATACTGCCCCGCGACGCACGAGCAGGCACGCACGAGCGGCCGGTCGTGCGCCGGGTCGTGCGCGTCCACTGCCAGCCAACTGCCGGGATGCACGAGCACTGGGCACGAGCACTCGCTCGTGGTGCGCCAGGCCGCACGAGCACCGGATCGCGGCGCAGCACTGCGCCACGCTTCGTGTGCACTGGCCGTCCTCGCTGACGTGGTCGGCGATGCCTAGCCGCCAAGACTCGACGACTCGAATTCCCGAAAATGCACGAAACGAACACGACGAAATGCTCTCGGACAACAACATCGATCCGAAAAGAAATACCATGCAACAATTTATCGCACTCGACCATGAAAAAGGTCAAAACAACAAATACGAATGCGGATACCCACAACTTTGGGTAAATTACAAAATGGCCCAAAACGCCCGAAAATCACGATACGTGATCGAATAACCAAACCGAAGTTCACAACACGTCTAACAAAGTTAAACGGACTTACGGAAAACTCGAAACAGCAGTTTCGAACGAGATTCGCAAGAATCGAACTCAAGTGCGGAAAAGTCGCCAAAAAGCACGGAACTCAACAAAACGACACCGAAACGAACTCGGATGACAAAAAGTGCAGAATTAATCATTCTCGGAATGACGAAACGGTCATGAACGATTCGTCAAAACGGACTTTCGCCGAAAAAAAAAAATTACCGGAAATCGAAATTACGGGTATTACACACTACCCTCCTTAAAAGAAGTTTCGTCCCGAAACTTAAAACAAGTAGGGAGAAGCAATATCCCGCTAGGAAAACTCAACGAGGTACACAAGAAACGCGTAACTTACGCCCATCGGCGAAACGTTACGAGCAACACAAAGGAATATACGGTGTGAAAACACGCTCCACAACGCCACCGGTAGAGACATAATAAAATCAACAAGTGACAAGCGTCATCAAATAGATAGTACAATCAAGTCGATTATCCGAACAATCACAAAACACAACGAACGAAAATCAATACGATTGACCACCCCAACGGTTCATCAATCTAAACGCGAGCCAATTGCTGAACAAATACGGAATTCCACCGCCCAAGGGTTGGAAGATCGAAACGAGACTAATTTCCCGAACTTAAGGGAATTATGAAGGATCCTGAATGTTCAACAATCACGAAACGAGATCAACAAAAACCGAACAATCAAACGATCGAGACAACAAAAATCGAACAATCATGTTCGAATCACGAAGAACAATAAGGTTCAAACAACAACTCCGAGGTTCACATCTCGACTCGAGACAATATATGATCCGGTGAAAACAACAAGATGTGCATTCAAATAAGATCCACAGGATAGGGAAAAGCAATTGGAAAGTCACAACGACAAACGAGTTATTCCGAAACAATACCACACTCGTTCGATCAACAAAAGCAAGGGGCAGGACAAGCTCAGAAAATGTCAACGAACATAAACGAGTCGACAGAGTCGAAAATACAGAAGCTCCAAATCCGATCCACTTCAAATAAAAGAACTAATAGAACCAAAAGATGTTACTTCCGTATAAGGTTCACAAGAATCGAACCGGACTCGGAAAAGTCACAACGATAACCAGATCGACCCAAAACAAGATCACGGCTCGTTTGAACGATGAAACCGAAATACAGAACAAGCTCAGAAAGTATCAACGAACACGAGCGAGTCGATAGAATTGGGAATGAGAAAATGTAGAAGTCAAAAATAATACGGGTATTACCTTCGACCTCGCCCCCGAAACTCACAACAACGGAACCAAGGTAACAATACAACAAGTAACCGACACAACGCGGAACAATCACCGATGCACACAACCATACCAACCCAAGCTCTAACAGATCGCATATATGCGATAACGCATAAATCACTACGAGGCGACAACATCCAATACCAGCATCACACCTCTCACAGAGGCTACCACAACAACTGCGTGGTGAACGACTCAACGCTCACACCACCAATTCAATCACAACTCGGGGGTTAACACCCTAACGAGAGTACGAACATCACACATATATTCCCGGACCGCAAATAGGAACGATAGGTTTTGAAAACAAAACCACCTTTTGAAAATAATTTGGAAACACCGGTTGATCTTGAGTATCTGTTGACTCAAAATGTATTTTGATGATAATTTCATTCAAAACATTTAATTAAATCAATCTCAGCATGTTGCTATATTAAAGGAGAAAATTGATATTAGCGCACGCTACATATACCAGAGTAGCGTACGCTATCGAGGATTGTATGTATCAGCCTAGACAGTCAGCTGCAGTCCAGTAAAGTCACCTGATGGATAGCGCACGCAAGTCTTTCAACATTTGCGCACGCTAAATTACTTCAGTTAGCGCATGCTACACAATAATATTAACGCACGCTATCGCATCATTCAGTCAGAGGACAGTAAGGTCTGGATAGAAAAAGGAAACGGCTTTGCGCACGCTACGAACAATTATTTACGTACGCTAATACAAGGACTTAGCGCACGTTATTACTCATTGCTTGCGCACGCTACCGGATATCATGGTCAGTAGTCCAGTAGCTACTGGACTCAAGATGAGAAGAGCTTTACATACGCTACACAGGGTAACGTATGTTACTGAAGAAAAAATTTAGCGCACGTTACTATACAAACATTAGCGCACGCTAATTCAGTGAAACAGCTTACCGATGGAATTTCTACCGTTGGAAGGCAAGAGTCAATGAAGATCCGTGAAATCTAAAAAAGTTGGAATAAATTAATACTAGCGCACACTATGCATGCTTGCTAGCGCACGCTAAGTTCAAATTTAGCCGTTGGACAAAGAGACGTTGGAGAGACAAACCAACACTTTCAAAGTCAAGATCGAAGACCTGTTGACCAACCGATAATGCACGCTACGAGTACATGACTAGCGCACGCTAGCCATACAATATTACCGTTGGAACAGTTTTGTGACCGTTCAGGAAAGCCAAGTCAGAATCGATAGTGCACGCTAGAAGGCATTATTAGCACACGCTAATAATACGATTTTCAGTATTTGAAGAATAGCTCTCATCTATAAATACCCATAGGACTTGGGTATCAAACACAGAACTACAAGCATACAAGCATACAAGCAATCAAAGCATACTTGAGCTCAGTTTCATATCTTTTATTGCATTTTAAGTTGTGAGAAGAGAAATACAAAGAGTGATATACCTTGTAATATTTATTATACTTTGTATTCCTTCATTTGATTGTAAGTGTTGCATCACTTACACTTGAGCGTAAGAGAAACGAATCAAGAGTCACTAATCCGGTGTTATTAGGATCTTTGATCCGACATTGTTAGGATTATACTCCCATATTTGTATAGTGAGGATTATCTAGTTCCTATAGAGCACTAGATATACAAAAGTTTATATTGAGAGAGAGGTTGAGCTTGGACCGATAGAAGACAAGCGGTTGTAACGGTTGTGAACTAGGACTGATCAAAGACGAGTCAAGTTTGTGGTTGTTCTTGAGCCAATAGAAAAAAAAGTCGGAGAGAGGACGTAGGCAAGTTGCCGAACCTCTATAAATCTTTGAGTCTTTATTTTCCGCACTATTTTTCGTTTATTCGCAAGAAATTTTGTTATTCCGCATTACCACTATTCAACTCCCCTTCTAGTGGTAAATTTATCTCTTCAGTTGGTATCAGAGAGGGTCTATTTTTTAAAGGTTTAACCACATAAGGGAAAAAGATCCGCAAATGGCACTTCTTGGCCAAATCGAAGGAAATGCTCTCAACCGTCCTCCCTTCTTCGACGGTTCCAATTTCATGACATGGAAAAAGAAAATGGCTATCTTCGTTCAAGCCTATGATATTGAAATTTGGAAAGTTATTGCTCTTGGTCCGAAGCTTGCTAAGAAAGAGGATGGATCGTTGAAAAAGTTCGACGAATTCAATGACGAGGATTGGAGGAACACACACGTCAACTCACGAGCTACTCAACTTCTCTATTGCGCGCTTAATCCCGAAGAACTCAATAGGATATCGTCCTACGAAAGCGCAAAGGAAATTTGGGAAATTCTCGAAGTCACTCATGAGGGAACCACCCAAGTCAAGGATACCAAAATCAACATGTTACTCCATGACTATGAACTTTTCTCCATGAAAGACGAGGAAACGATCACAAATATGTTGGATCGATTTTCGGCTATAACCAATGGTCTTGCATCTTTCGGAAAGCCTATATCGAGCAGCGACAAAGCAAAGAAAATTCTTCGCTCGTTGCCACGAGAATGGGATGCTACGGTCACCGCAATCATGGAGTCCAAAGATATCAACAAGCTCGAGTTTAGTGCCCTCATCGGGTCACTCATCAATTATGAGATTGTTCTCAAGTCAAGAGGAACCAAACCAAAGCCTCGTGAAAGAGTAGTCGCATTCAATGTTGATAGCAACGTTGAGGAAGATGTTCCCGAAGATGAAGACGACGAGGAACTTGCTCTCTACGCCAAGAACTTTAGAAGGTATAAAAGCCTAATCCAAAAGAGGCGAAGTTTTCTTGGTCGGGATGGTAAGCCGGAGCAAAAGAAGAGTGGCTATACTCCTATAAAGAAGTTCGACAATAATTTTCGGAAATGTGGTCAAGCCGGTCACTATGCCAAAGAATGTCGAGGATCCTCTTCAAAGCCTCAAATGGAAAGGTTCAAAAAGAAGGAGTTCCTAATCGCTTCTTGGAGTGATGACGAGGAGGAGATTGAAAGGTCTCTAGACGCGAATCTCGCATTCATGGCACTCGACTCCGAAAGCAATATCGAGGTAAGTTCTAAACTCAATGATGACGAATATGATTCTTTTGATTTTTGTGATTCACAAGAAGTTCATCATGATGATGAGTTATTAAGTGCGTTTGAATCCTTGAACATGGAGTATGATGAAATGGTTAAATTAAACATATCTTTAAAGAGAAAAATAAAATCTCTAGAACTCGAAAATTCCTCTCTTCAAAATAATGGCAAAACTATTGAGATCGACCATACCTTATGCCATGAAAAGGAAAATGTTTTGAAAATCGAGTTGACGAAAACTCAACAGGAGCTAAAATATATTTTGAACAAATTTACTCTCGGAAACGAGAAATTCGAAAGGCTTCTATCTATTCAAAAATCGCCCTTGCTAAAACACGGTCTTGGTTTCGATCCTTTTAAACGACAACAATCCCTTATCAACCTTGACAAAATAAAGAAAACTGAAACCGAGAACTCAAAAGATCCTTCCAAACGAGTTCATGATGTTAATGTTCGTTCAAAGTTGAGAACTATCAAAGTTAAACAAATATGGGTCCCTAAAGTGACAATTGTTCCGAATTCTATAAGCATAGTTAACTTTCGAGGACCCAAACGGGCTTGGGTACCGAAACAACCGAGAAACTCTATCTTTGTAGGTACCGGCACCAAGGAAAAGCAAGTGGTACATTGATAGCGGATGCTCAAGGCACATGTGCAGCTCCGATGACTTATTTAAATACCTCGAATATCAAGAACAAGGACATGTGACCTTTGGGGACAATCAAAAGGGAAAAATCAAAGGCATCGGTAAAGTCGGTAAGGAACCTTCTCCCTCTATCAACAAAGTATTATTTGTTGAAGGTTTGCATCATAATCTACTCAGTGTTTCACAACTTTGCGATGAATGTTTTAAAATTCTCTTTGAGCAAACGCATTGCACGGCATTTAGAAATAATAAAATTGCATTCATTGGTTTGAGATGTGGAAACATCTATATTGTTGATCTTAATGATAAAAGTTCATTCAATGAAAAATGTCTTATTACTTTGGATGATAATGCATATCTATGGCATCGAAAATTGGAGCATACTTCTCTACCTATCATTTCTATTCTATCTAGACACGACCTTGTTCATGGATTGCCCAAACTCAAGTTTGATAGAAAGCATTTGTGTGAATCATGCATAAAAGGGAAACACACTCGAGAATCTTTTAAACCAAAATTCGAGGTTTCCACTAGTCGCGTTCTTGAACTTGTGCATATGGATTTGATCGGACCATCTAGACATGTTAGTTTAAATGGTAAGCTTTACACTTTGGTTATTGTTGATGATTTCTCTCGATTTACTTGGGTTATATTTTTAGCACATAAGGATGATGCATTTTCCGAGTTTTCTAAATGGTGTCGTTTGGTATCAAATGAGAAAAATCTCTCCATAATTTCTATTCGCACCGATCACGGAGGCGGATTTGATTGCACTCCGTTTGAACTCTTATGTGACAAATACGGGATTAACCATAACTTTTCGGCTCCTAGAACGCCTCAACAAAATAGAGTTGTTGAAAGGAAAAACCGATCTTTGGAAGAAATGTCGAGGACTATGCTTAATGAATACTCTCTTCCACGATACTTTTCGGCCGAAGCAATCTTTACGGCATGCTATGTGATTAACCGGGTTCATGTTCGTAGAACTCATCTTAAAACCCGGTATGAATTATGGAAGAGCAAAAAGCCCAATATTGCTTATTTTCATCCTTTTGGTTGCAATGTATTTATTTTAAACAATGGTAAGGATAACTTGGGCAAGTTTGATGCTAAATCCGACTCCGGAATATTTCTTGGTTATTGTACAAATAGCAAAGCATATCGCATTTATAATATTAGAACGAATAAAGTTGAAGAGTCCATACATGTTAAATTCAACGATATGATCTCACCCCCGAAAAAGGTAGAATACTTTGATGATGCAGGTACTTTTCCGGATCCCTCTCCCGAAGTGAAGAAAATTTCGGAAATCAAAACGAACACAATCGTTGATTTACCGAAAGATTGGAGGCACATCAAAGACCATCCAAAGGATCTCGTGATTGGAAACATTGAAGACGGTGTTCAAACCCGAAGGAGAACCACCGAATTTATGGCTCATTGTGCTTTTGTATCTGAAATAGTTCCCAAGAATATATCCGAAGCTCTCGATGATGAAAATTGGGTGATGGCAATGCAAGAGGAGCTTGTGCAATTTATGCACAATAATGTATGGAATTTAGTTCCCGCTCCTAAAGATAAAACAATTATCGGAACTAAATGGGTGCATAAAATTAAGAGTGACGAAGACGGTTATCCAATTCGAAATAAATCTTGTTTGGTCACTCAAGGGTATAATCAAGAGGAAGGTCTTGATTACGAAGAAAGTTTTGCTCCCGTGGCTCGACTCGAAGCCATTCGCTTGTTATGTGCATTTGCCGCCCATAAAAAGATCAAACTATTTCAAATGGATGTGAAAAGTGCATTTTTGAATGGGTACATTCAAGAAGAAGTCTACGTCAAGCAACCTCCCGGTTTTGAAGATCATCAATTTCCGGATCATGTCTACAAGCTCAACAAGGCACTCTACGGGTTGAAGCAAGCACCCCGAGCATGGTATGATCGTTTAAGTCAATTTTTAATTGCAAATGATTATAAAAGAGGCAAAGTCGATAATACCTTGTTTGTTAAAATATTGAATGATGATATACTTGTTTGCCAAATCTACGTTGATGACATTGTATTTGGAGCTACTAATGAATCTTTGTGCCAAGATTTTTCTAATCTTATGAAAGGAGAGTTCGAGATGAGTATGATGGGAGAATTAACATTCTTCCTCGGGCTTCAAATCAAGCAATGCGAAGATGGAATCTTTATCCATCAAACGAAGTACTCAAACGACCTCCTCAAGAAATTCAAAATGGAAAGTAGCAAGGTGATATCTACGCCAATGTCTTCATCATTAAAGCTTGAGAAAGATGAAAATGGCAAATCCGTAGATCAAAAATTATATCGAGGTATGATCGGATCTTTGTTATATTTGACTGCATCTAGGCCAGATATAATATTTGCTACATGTTTATGTGCTCGATTCCAAGATAATCCCAAGGAATCACATTTAATTGCTTGTAAACGTATTTTTCGTTACTTGAAAGGGACTATCGGACTAGGTCTATGGTACCCTTCTTGCTTGGATTTTAATTTAATTGCATATAGTGACGCCGATTTCGGCGGATGTAAAATTGACAAAAAGAGTACTAGTGGTACATGTCATTTCATTGGATCATGTTTAATATCTTGGGGAAGTAAAAAGCAAACCAGTGTAGCATTGTCTACAGCTGATGCCGAATATGTTGCTGCAGGGAGCGCCTGTGCTCAGGTGTTATGGATTAAAAATCAACTCCGCGACTACGGCAAATATTTTGAAAATACCCCTATTCTATGTGATAACACTAGTGCGATTAATCTGAGTAAAAATCATGTGTTGCATAGTAGAACTAAACATATAAACATCAGACATCATTTTCTACGCAATCATGTTCAGAAAAAAGATATCTGTTTAATTTTTGTCGGGACGAAGGACCAACTTGCTGATATTTTTACTAAACCTCTTCCCGAAGAATCGTTTAATTCTATTCGTTTACAACTCGGTATGGGACATGTAGACAATTTTTGAAATAAGTTTTCTACTCAAGTAGTCAATATCCTTGATTTGCTTCATTCGCTAGCGCGCGCTAGCTTCACTTTCTTAACGCGCGCTAAAAACCGCTTTCGATAGCGTACGCTAATCGTTTCTACCTTGCGTACGCTAATTAAAAACCTTTCGTATTTCAGATCAGCTACTGGACAGTCCAGAAAGCTTCATATTCTTACCTAACGTACGCTAACCTTATGTTTCTAGTGTACGCTAATTAAAACTCCGTTGACTATATATACTCCGTACGACCCAGAAACACATTCATCCTTCCTAACGTACGCAATCGCAAGAACACACTTTTCAGAGAAACCCTAGCCGCAAATCCGAATCTTCAAACTTCCGTTTTCTCCCTCAGATCTTCAACTTTTCTCCGATTGATGTCAAGCAAGGGACGAAAAACCATGGAAAAATCATACAAAAACCTAAAACGTCCTGTCAACGCACAATACGATGCGACTCGATTCATCTCATCCACCGCATCAAGGGTATTTTTTGAAATCCTTCCACAAGAGCATATTACGGATTGCTATTTCTTCAACTTTCCGAGTCTGGAATGGGTAAATGTTGTTATAACTGATTTCTTTTCTTCCATTGGAATTGCCCGATTCGTTGAATGTAAAGATCCTATTTTTCCTGAACTTGTCCGCGAATTCTACGCCAATCTTCATGTGGCTGACAGTGAAGGGTCATCATCATCCCTAGTCTTAGGAAGTTTAGTTGGAGGAACGCGAGTGAAAGTTTCCTCGGATATTTTAACGTAAATTTTTGGTTTACCATCCGACGGGTTTCTGTGTACTGGAAAAACGATTGCAGAAGATACTGGAGTAAGGGAAATTGATGTCAGAGAGTTCATCAGTTCAAAAGTTGTTATTGACATAACCGACGATTTCTTCGAGAACAATGACTTTGGGATCAACATCCGACTACTTTTAGTGGCTCTCACAAAGTGTATAATGCCGAAGGTGAACACTCAACATAAATTAGTGGGAGTCGACAAATACGTTGTGTACCGCGTGCTTAATGATGATAAAGTGAATTTTGCCGATATCGTCACTAGTTGGATGAAAGTGAAGAGCGACCTTTTTCGGTCGAAGAACTATGCGTCTCGCTCCCGTAAGGCGGGAATGCCTTATGGTTCCATTCTCACGGCAATATTCAGATTTCATCACGTTGATTTGTCGAAAGACAAGGCTGTCCCCGTCTCTCTCGGTGATGAGATTTCGGACTATTCGCTAAAATCCATGCATTATGTCCGGACGACCAACCAAGGCTGGATCCTATTCCCATATCTTCGCGACGACGACCAAGTGGAAAAAGGGTCTTGCATGCCTACACCAGAGGAGAGAATCACTCGCCGGGGACCACACACTCTTCGAGAGATGCAAACCAGGGAGTTCGTGAGGAAGCCCACTTCCAAAGGCAAGCGCCCGATGAAATACGTCGTCACGGAGGAAGAAGAAAGCGATCTTTGCGCTCGGATGCGGAGCATCGAAACCTCTCAGTTGGAAATTAGAGAGGATGTCCGGTCTCTTCGCGCGGAAGTCGGGTCTCTTCGTTTGGAAGTCGGGGAAGTTCGCGGGTTGATCTCCGATTTCATCCGCTACACACATCCGTCGTTCCCATTCCCATCCTCCTCTTCCGATCCAGCATCTTAGAATCTAGGAACTTGGTGCTTGAGTGTAGAAACTTATAATTCGAATGGTCTTTATGTTTCATGTCTTGAAATTTTATGTATTGCGTGAACCTGGTTTCAATGGAATTTGCATTTCGCTTCATTTGGTTGGTTAAAATTTGGCATTTGTTGTTTACGTGTATTTTTGTCTCCGTTATTTCGTTTTGGTTAATGGCATTTTCGTTGGTATTTGTTAAAAACGCAATAATTCAGGGGGAGTTCCTTTTTTGTTTATGTCAAAAAGGGGGAGAATACTCCAAAAATCGAAACACACTAATATATCGAACAAGGTACTTTGATTCGAAGCGTTTTAAAATGTTTTTGCATGTATAAATTAAATGTTTTGACATCATCAAAAAGGGGGAGATTATTGACTCAAAATGTATTTTGATGATAATTTTATTCAAAACATTTAATTAAATCAATCTCAGCATGTTGCTATATTAAAGGAGCAAAATGATGTTAGCGCACGCTACATATACCAGAGTAGCGTACGCTATCGAGGATTGTATGTATCAGCCTACACAATCAGCTGCAGTCCAGTAAAGTCACCTGATGGATAGCGCACGCAAGTCTTTCAACATTTGCGCACGCTAAATTACTTCAGTTAGCGCACGCTACACAACAATATTAACGCACGCTATCACATCATTCAGTCAGAGGACAGTAAAGTCTGGAAAGAAAAAGGAAACGGCTTTGCGCACGCTACGAACAATTATTTACGTACGCTAATACAAGGACTTAGCGCACGTTATTACTCATTGCTTGCGCACGCTACCGGATATCATGGTCAGTAGTCCAGTAGCTACTGGACTCAAGATGAGAAGAGCTTTACGTACGCTACACAGGGTAACGTATGTTACTGAAGAAAAAATTTAGCGCACGCTACTATACAAACATTAGCGCATGCTAATTCAGTCAAGCAGCTTACCGTTGGAATTTCTACTATTGGAAGGCAAGAGTCAATGAAGATCCGTGAAATCTGGAAAAGTTGGAATAAATTAATACTAGCGCACGCTATGCATGCTTGCTAGCGCACGCTAAGTTCAAATTTAGCCGTTGGACAAAAAGACGTTGGGGAGACAAACCAACACTTTCAAAGTCAAGATCGAAGACCTGTTGACCAACCGATAACGCACGCTACGAGTACATGACTAGCGCACGCTAGCCATACAATATTATCGTTGGAACAGTTTTGTGACCGTTCAGGAAAGCCAAGTCAGAATCGATAACGCACGCTAGAAGGCATTATTAGCGCATGCTAATAATACGATTTTCAGTATTTGAAGAATGGCTCTCATCTATAAATACCCATAGAACTTGGGTATTAAACACAGAACTTCAAGCATACAAGCATGCAAGCATACAAGCAATCAAAGCATACTTGAGCTAAGTTTCATATCTTTTATTGCATTTTAAGTTGTGAGAAGAGAAATACAAAGAGTGATATACCTTGTACTATTTATTATACTTTGTATTCATTCATTTGATTGTAAGTGTTGCATCACTTACACTTGAACGTAAGAGAAACGAATCAAGAGTCACTAATCCGGTGTTATTAGGATCTTTGATCCGGCATTGTTAGGATTATACTCCCATATTCGTATAGTGAGGATTATCTAGTTCCTATAGAACACTAGATATACAAAAGTTTATATTGAGAGAGAGGTTGAGCTTGGACCGATAGAAGACAAGCGGTTGTAACGGTTGTGAACTCGGACCGATCGAAGACGAGTCAAGTTTGTGGTTGTTCTTGAGCCAATAGAAAAAGAAAGTCGGAGAGAGGGCGTAGGCAAGTTGCTGAACCTCTATAAATCTTTGAGTCTCTATTTTCCGCTCTATTTTTCATTTATTCTCAAGAAATTTTTTTATTCAGCATTACCACTATTCAACCCCCCTTCTAGTGGTAATTTATCTCTTCAGTATCATATATCAAAAAGTAGTACAAACATCGTCATCGAGACTTTGAAAAAAAATCATCTTGCGTTTGATAAAAAAAATGAGGACACCTTTCTTTAAATTAAAACTTTTCAGCAATATTCGACCTTCGGGTCTAAGCAAATGCGTTTCTAAATCATTAGAAATATCTCAAAATATTTTGATCCTCAAAGTAGAATAATTTTGAAACATAGTGTGGCGCTAGTGGGCATCTTGAGAACACTGCGAGAAAATAATTCATTTTAAAAGTACGTCTCGAGGTTTATTTTCTAAGATACTCAAGGTTTTTCAGAAGTACAATAGGCCAAAATGCCCAAAATTCACACGTGTCAACATTCACTTAAACACATCATAACTCACTCATCAAATCGTTCAAAATCAAGACAGTGATATACAATCCCTAGGATATGTTTAACAATATCATTAAACAACAATCGGTTTATTAAAACCGGATGGAAAACGAAATCAAGAACAAAACTCCAAAAAGTCAACTCTAGGGAATCAAGAAAAATACTTAGAGCCGGAGAAGAACAATGGATTAGATGATGTTATAATCACTAGGATACTCCAAAATACCTTTGGATGGAAGAAAATCAGCCCAGATGCGAACCTAGTCGCTACGTCTCAAACTCACGAAGGAAGAAGAAGAAATGAAGAATAATGCAGATTCCAGACTGGTGTCCAGTATTTATACTGGACACAATTAGCGCGCGCTAATCATTAAGGTTAGCGAGCGCTATCACGGCACCAAACAAAACTCCTGACCAAAAATATGCGCTATCACGGCACCAAACAAAACTCCTGACCAAAAATACACTGTTAGCTTGCGCTAACCCCAAGTGTTAGCGTGCGCTAACGAGAACTTCAGACCCAGTCCAGTAGCTCCTGGACTGCCCTGAACTACTAGGTAGCGTGCGCTATCCTCCCCTTAGCGTGCTACCAACGCACTCTCGCGCGCGCTAGCCGCAAAGCGTAGCGTGCGCTAACGACTCATATAGACAGCAACAGAACTTATCAGAAGGATTTATCAGGCTAAGCACAATTTCCCACGTCATTTCGAAAATGTCAAAAAGACCGATGAAGTTAATATTTTCCAAAACTCACAAAATCATTTGCCAAACCGTTATAAAATGTTCAAGGCCAGAATGCCAAAACTCGATTTAAGGAATCGGTTTTACAAAATAAAACTCAGTTTGCAAAATACCGAAAGTCATTTTGAAAGAACTCACGCAGCGGATAAAATGCGGTTCGAAAATACATCAGCGGTGACGACACTCCTCGTATAAACCAAATACGAGAGTCAAATAAACACATATCATGCAATCAAAATCCATAGAAGGATTCCATCCATTAACAACTAATCATACAAATAACTCGTGTCACACGAGGCACAACACAAGGAAGGGAGTCTTACATTCGTGGGTTGCACGTAAATGACGATCGCCCCTCGATACTAATCCCGACCAACGAACTCAGACGATGCATCGCGACGTGACTAAGTCAGAGAAAATCCGACGAGACAAAACTCAACAAACAGAACTTCACTCGACAGCCTAGGTTTCCCCAAGCTAATCTGATTTTTTAAATCGTATACTCTAGTTATTCGAAAATAAAACCGATAAGTTAAAAATCGTTTTCAAGACCCTTTCAAACACGACAAGGGTTTAACAGAGGTAGCATTTTATAAAATGTCGCAAAAAACTTTTATACATGACTTTCAAATACCGACACCAGGTTTTATTTGAAAATACAAGGCTGGCTCGCCCAAATTCATGTCACTTTTCAAAAACCCACAATACGATCAAGTCTAAAGAATTTTCAAGCATGCACGCCGCATGTATTATTATTAGTAGAAACACATCGGTTGTAAATAACAGCAATTAGCCAAGTACCATCAATTCACGAACACACGCATATACGGCATTCAAAAATCACCAGTTCAACAAGCGCAACTCGGAAACACTAATTTCAAACATATGTCAAACTATCTCTTCAAGTTTAACAGCATAACCAAAGAACACTGATTTGGACATATGTCGAAACCATCTATGTGAGTTTCTCAACAAACTCTGCCATCAATACCTTTCCCATAACATATCAATGTTCAAAACTTCTACATCATACTGCACCCTTCGGTGTCCAAACCATCAGTACATTAGGCTCAACATACATTTAGTATATCGCAATTACCAAACACAGATTACATCATACTACAAAAGACTAGAGAGTCAAGCCCTCTCATAATATACCACGGATCAAATCTCGGATCTTTCGATCACCAACGATCCTACCAACGCTAGGAAGTTTAGCGATGGGAGGCTCACAAGACGACAAACGGTCAAGCCCAAAACGGCGCACATACTCCAGAGGGATAAATGACTATGCAATACTAGAATCAAAAGTACACGGACCGGATGGATCGAAAAACAACTCGATGATAAGTACGAGAGAGACAATCACAGTTCAAGAAATGGAAATACAATACGAGAAAACAAGAGAATCGAGTAAGGAAAACTTACGAGCACTGGATGTACTGAGATGCCGGCAGTGGTGTGACAATGTGCAAAACAAAACACAACTAGACCTAAATAACCGACAACTCTAGGTATCCATAAACCTAGAGCTCCGATACCATTTTCTGTAACACCCCCGAGATATTCGAGGTGTATTACAGCGCCGTGGACCCCTACATGGGACCCACCAGGCTAAAACAAGAAAACACCACTCGACTAACCATCTCGGTTAGCAAGGAAACAAATGTTAACAACAAGAACATAAAATAACACGTCCGGGCAACCGACATAATAAACATCAACCGACAAAAATAGTAACTTCAACGAAGACCAATCACAATCCGAAAGGAAAAGCCTAAGTACTCGCGAGTACAAATCTATAAGTTTACAATTTGGAAAACAACCATATCAAAAGAGACAGTAGAAATAATAAGACTCAATTGCACATGTCAACAACCTTGGCCGACATCCTCGTACCATCCCAGCGCCCGCTCGTCTGGGTGAACATAACCTGAAATACATAACAAGAATATCCCCAAAACGGGTCCCCAAAGGGGTTAGCAATTACGCTAGTACAAGTAATCAAGGCAAACCAATCGCTTACACATTTCATAGTACAATGCACCAAATCAATTTCGAAACCAAAACCAAACATGTCTTTTCCGGAAACAAACAGTCAAACAATTTGCCTAGGACCGGGACGAAGCCACAAATCCCACCCGAGGCCTCTAAGGACCCTCCCAGGCTGGCCACATTATAAAGCAAATCACGCACATGCATCTCCCAGGACCGGGATGAAGCCACGAATCCCACCCGAGGCCTCTAAGGACCCTCCCAGGCTGGCTAGCAAAACAAACTCGTGAATCCAGAGTGAAGTCATAGATTCCCCCCGAGGCCCCGTCGGACCCTTCCAGGGTGAGCAAAACACACACAATATACATTACCATTCCATGTTAAGCATAAAGGTTTCCAAAAATACTTGCCTTGAATAATTGGCGACGCAACGAACGGAAAGGAAAGTCACCGACGAACGCTAGGAACCAATGAAACCGAACCTAACGATTCGAAGAATACAATCACAATCATTTCTAAACGAATACGGAATTGGAATACACCCAAAAACCCGCCTACGATTCATGTATATTCGTATATAAACAACAACGACGGTGGACCACAACCAAACCCTCTCGATTCCATAAAATCCACGAAATATACCATGAATCCGTAGGGAAACTAAGAATACCAACAAGATTAATCATATTCATCATGAATTAATCAACAAAACGGAACGAATCGGACAAAAACGCGAAAAACCCCCAAATCTACCCAAAAGTAGGGTTCTAAAGATCTAACCTTGATTCGCTGGATCGAGGGATGTTATAGGATGATTGATCAATGACATAACCTCTAGAACTTCGTGGATTTGTTGTTTGACAACATGCCTCCACGCCCAAGAAGTCTCCAGCCGCGGAAGAGGAAGAACGAAGTGAGAAAATGGTGAAGAAAACATCTGCCCGGCCATATATCGCCTGACGCACGAGGTGCACGCACGGCGCCGGTCATGCGCCGGTCGTGGCGCTGGCCCACCGCTAGCCAATCGCGGACGCACGAGCACTGGGAACGAGCTCTCGCTCGTGCGTGTGTAGTCAGGTCCGCAAGAGCACCAGATCGTGCGCGCAACTCGTGCGCCACGCTCGTGCGCTCCTGGCCGGTCCCTGCCGCACGTGGCCGGCCAGTGCCTAGCCGCCAAGACTCGACGACTCGAATTCCCGAAAATGCACGAAACGAACACGACGAAATGCTCTCGGACAACAGCATCGATCCGAAAAGAAATACCATGCAACAATTTATCGCACCCGACCATGAAAAAGGTCAAAACAACAAATACGAATGCGGATACCCACAACTTTGGGTAAATTACAAAATGGCCCAAAATGCCCGAAAATCACGATACGTGATCGAATAACCAAACCGAAGTTCACAACACGTCTAACAAAGTTAAACGGACTTACGGGAAACTCAAAACAGCAGTTTCGAACGAGATTCGCAGGAATCGAACTCAAGTGCGGAAAAGTCGCCAAAAAGCACGGAACTCAAAAAAACGACACCGAAACGAACTCGGATGACAAAAAGTGCAGAATTAATCATTCTCGGAATGACGAAACGGTCATTAGCGAGTCGTCAAAACGGACTTTTGCCGAAAAAAAGAAATTACCGGAAATCGAAATTACGGGTATTATAGTCGGTCGGCTGAAGTTTAGCCGACGGCGGAGACGGAAGGTCGTCGGCCAAAGTTCGAGTTTAGCCGATGACTAAATAATTGTCGGCAAAACTGTTTTCATTTTATACGATAGCTAAATAATTGTCTACTAAAGTCTAATAGTTTTAGTCGACGACCTATCTGTCGGCTAAAGTGCTTTTATGTATAAAAAAGAAAAATCTTTAACCGATGGTTTGTGCAAATGTTGCCGGCTAAAGTCCACTAAAAAACAAATATTCGGATTTTGGATTCCCAAACCTATTCAGACTTAACATGTATATTCTAGATGTAGAGTACATCACCATACATCACATTCACCATAGATAAATATACGAAAAGCATAATTTATACACCAACATTACAAAAACTACACCATATCAATACATCACATATAGGGGTGTTCAAAACTATCCGACCCGGTTGACCCGGCCCAATTACCCGACTACCCGGGAAATTTTTACCGGGTAATTTTTTTAATTACTCGGATTTAACGGGCCGGGTACCCGGCCCGCTAATTATGTGAGTTATCGGGCTGGGTAATGGGCCGGCCAAATAAAATTATCAGGTACCTGCAGACCCGGTAACTTTTTTTTATTTTTTTATTTTCTCACTACATATTTTATTTTAACCATTTTAAAAATTATGTATAGAATTAGTATGTATTTACTTACATTTTAATAATATTAACATTACAATACATATGTAAATTCGGTCCATATTAATCTTATGCTCTAATTTTTTTCTTTTTTTCATGAATCATATTTGTTTATAATTTAAATCTCATTAACTATTTTAAATTATGACATCAAAATTACAAAAGTGAGTATGTATTAATATAATATAGTAGTCTAATTTCAAAGTGAACAGATTAAATATTTTATATAATATCTTAATATGTTAGAACCAATGATGATAAAATGAATGTTATAATTATTGTAAATAATTTTCTTACTTTTAATTTAATTTTTTTATAGAAATCAATCGAGCAAATAAATTAAATTAAAGTTCAAGTTTATTAATATTTGATTTAATCATAACGCATGACTTCAAAATAGAATCAATTCTTGCTAATTTAAAAATTAAATATTTTTGTTGAACTAAAAGTCGAAAAAAATATAGCAAAAAAATCATATATATATATATACATATAATTATTATAATAAGAATATATGTGATTAAAAAAACTCGGGTACCCGGGTGACCCGACCCGGAAAGTCGGGTACCCAAAAAAGCGGGTACCCGGATTTTATGGGTCGGGCCATGGGCCGCCTAAATAGGTACCCGGAGTTCCGGGTACCCGAAAAAACGGGTACCCAAAAAGCCAGGTAGCCGCTTATGAACACCTCTAATCACATAGCAACATCAACAAAATCACTATAAACACCAACGTTAATGAACACGAGTCTAAATAAACAAATATTTAGCATTAATATGTTTATATAGCAAAAGTACTACTACAAACACAACTAAAATCTACCTAAATCCGCCGAATTCTTAAAGATAGAAGAAGGATTACTACCGTCTTGCATGTCGTCATACCGAGACTGTGAAGAAGAGGGAGTTGTTTGTAAATTGAAGAATGGATGTGGTGGTGCCGGAATTCCCGATTGAGTCACGGTCTGACTCAATGACATCATATACTACATCATGGTCGGTTGGTGAGATAGCACTCTTGTTGAGCCTGCCTTTGCTCCCCTGGAATTTCTGGAACTGATCTTTAGAATTCCTTTGCTCCTCAGCACGGAGCTCGCTCTCGATCCTCAATTGCTTCTCTAGATAAGCCTTTTGAGTGTCGCCCCTTTGATTGCATCAAAAATCTGGAGTATCCTTCAATAATTTATTTCCTTCAGCTCCCATCATCGGCATCCGGTGATGACTACATTTAAGAGGGTAAATGGTAGCCCACACTCTTGACCTAATGTAGGGATCGATCTATCGGCGTGCCAAATCAAGGACGGTCTCATCCAAATCCGGATGCTAATCCCTCGCCATCTCTATCAACATCTTCTCGAACTCTTCCCTCACTCTCTCCTAACTAAATGGGAACAAAATAAGTAACTGAATATTAATAAAATTCATAGGTAAAGATTGATTGCATTATTAAAATAGTTAGGATACATTTACAACTTTCATGTCTATCCGGACAGTTCAGATATACCTTCTGAGTCACGTAGATAAAAGCACTTGCCAAATTTTTATCAGAAGTGTCCTCATGCGAGATTCTTGCTAACGACCGAGAACCTAAGCTGTGGTGCTCCATCAAACCCTTACGGTTAGCAATGTTGGCTGAACTACTCGCAAACACATGGAAACATGTAATTTTCATTTGACAATGACTAGAATTGCCGAAAGTAAGTTTTGTATATGTTATATATGTCTTTAGATGAGTGGTACCATTAGTGATTTTTCTGCGTATGGGATGATGTCTGTTTGTCACACATTTACTCACATGAGATGTTCTACTTACGTGATATGTCTACCAGTACCATTAGTGGTTTTTGTGCGTATGGGATGCAATATGGATCTGTTATTAGTGGTATAGAGGATGTCCAGTGTGCTTGAATGCAGCCTGCAAGGTATTACTGTCGGAAGGATATCATAATACTCATAATATTAGCGTACGCATGCTGCAACATTTGATGGGATTGAAGGCGTGTGTGGTCCACCACGGAAGTGGACTGGTGAGAAAATTTTGGCCGTGTTGAATGAGTATGATTATGGGCAGTTGAGCAACCATCCTGATATAGTAGCAGCAACTCTCGAAAGACCGGATAGGTATAAGTACTGGTCCCACAAGAGTATATTCTGGGATCTACCTGTTAGGATTTCGGATACAAAATCGAGTATGCAACGGAAAAATAAAACTCAATATAAAGAATCCCAAACAGGATCGATCAAGTAACGTATATACGAAAAATATAATTAATGAAGACAAAGGATTAAGTCCCATACCTTTGAAGCCTTTGATAATATCTTCGTAATTTTGATGATGATCACGAACCCAAACACGAGCATGAATCCCTTCGTCGCAAACATCGAAAGTACGATGTCTCTACGTTACTACGCGACGGAACTTGACCGGAAAAATATATCGCTATTCTTGGAAGAACACGGCTAGGAATTACTATAGGATTTTTTCTCTCTTATTTTTTCTTGATTTTCATTCACTTCTAAGATGAAGAACAAATGAAAAAATTGTCCTCCTCTCTCTTGGAAGCTCCCGGCCGAATGGTGGTGTAAGTCTCTTGATGGAGTGGTGTTGGTATGTATTATATTTTCATCACAAGACAAAATGATGAGATATTATCAATAAAAATATTTACACCTAACATCATATATGGAATAAAGTGGCAAGTCTCCTCCACCAACAACCAAGAAAAAGACACCATATGTACAGAGGGAGAGGGGGGCAGCCTACTAGGAAGGTGCTAGGAAACGGGCCGAGTCACTCGGTTCGTGTACTGGATGTTCGTCAAACGACTCCATTAAATACACTCCGTTTTATCATCAATGTATTTATACTAATTATATCAAATATAAATATATTTTCTAAGAAATATAATTTATGAATTAAATTAATTACCTAGTACCTTAATTTCAATTCATAAGACCACTATTTGATTTATCCAATAAATCATAATTAGATATCCAATATCTAATATTAATAGAGATATGATAAGTTCATATTTATCCGTCAATTATCCTGATGCGCGACTCTGTAGGTCTGTCTCAGCCGGTATTGGGAGGAACCAATGAGTGCGGGCAGCACTTAGCCAGCCTAGTGGGCCGCACTGTAAACCCCGACTGAGAACGAATGATGGGTTCTGTTCAGAATCATTATGTCGTGAATACCATATACGTATATACCCTTCATCAGATGTCCTGGTCAAGTCTTCGGGTCACGGTAAAGTCAAACCCTACTGTTGACTAGACACTATACATGTGTTAATGCAAATCAAGACCGAATGATTACTAGTGCATCCAATATGACTAGATCAGAATGCTTTGGCCAAAGACTTATGATCTTATTTTCCATTAACCGTATAGGACATTCGCCTGCTTACTAACAGGAGATAGAATCCTTTCTTGGCGTATAGTAAAGACTGCTACCTGCCCATATAGTCCGCATTTCAAGGTTGACCCAGTGATTAAGCGAATGAGTCTAACTACTCTAATGACAAACTAAACGTCACAGGCATATCTCTTACTGAACCCTCAAGTCAAAGGTCCACGTATACTATCACAACCTTTCGATTTGTCATCGACTCTCCAAGAGTGAATACCGTGTGAATGAATCAAGTATGATTCGTGTTCAAGTACACTGGTCCCACCAATATACTTATAACTATGCTATCAAGAAATGCACATGTCCTAACATCAGTTATACAAGTCTTACTCAAAGCTTAATGCCCAATTAAGTTTATCAACTTGCGAACGGTTTACGTAAATAAGCTTTAAACACTTCCAGTGCATTTCTCTTATCCGATAACGAGAGTGGAATGTTCGCTCTTATTTACATAGACTTCACTTCAATGTTTACCAAATCAAGAATGCATTTGAAATACAAAAAATAGTGAATGAATCATATTGCCTTTTATTAATTATTCCATAATTTACAAGTACAATGTCCCTTCTCTCTCATCCCCCGAGTGGCATTCGAGGGCATATTCTTAATAATCTCCCACTTGCACTCAATTCCACACATCATGGTATCCAATACCCATGTTCTTCAGATGTCTTTCCAAGATATCCTGAGATAACGGCTTAGTCAGCAGGTTAGAGACATTGTCTTCTGAGTCTACTCGTTACAACAAAACATATCTTTTTCAACCATCTCTCGAACAATGTGATACTTTCTCTCTATATGCTTGATGTTGTGGTGAGCCCTTGGATCCTTGGCTTGGGCGATAGTGGATCATTATCACAGAATAATGATATAGGAAGCTCCGTATTAAGCACCACTTGAAGTTCTTGCACAAACTTCTGCATCCAAATTTCTTCGTTGCTAGCCTCTGCAGCAGCTTGATACTCTGCTTGGCAGGTGGAATCTGCAGTAGCGCTTTGGTTGGAGCATCTCCAAGATACTGCTCCTCCATTAAGAGTAAACAAATACCAAGATGTCGACTTAGAGTCGTTCTTGTCTCTTTGAAAATCAGAATCGGTGAATCCAACCACCTTCAGTTCTCCACCACCGTAAGTAAGAACCATATCTCTAGTTATTATTAAGTACTTAAGAATGTTCTTAACGGCAGTCCAGTGTTCCTTTCCCGGGTTTTCTTGAAACGACTTACCACACTTACCACGTAGGCTAAGTCCGGTATCGTGCACAACATCGCGTACATGAGGCTACCCACTGCCGAGGCATAGGGTACCTTACTCATCTCTCTTTTGTCTTCCTCACTTTGAGGACATATTTTCTTGGTGAGATGAATTCCATGTCGCATGGGAAGGAACCCTCTTTTAGAATTATCCATCTTTAATCTTCTCAGAATCTTATCTATATATAGTGCTTGGGAAAGTCCTATCATTCTTCGCGGTCTATCTCTGTAAAGACGGATCCCTAGAATATAGGAAGCTTCTCCCAAGTCTTTCATGGAGAACTTTTTAGAAAGCCAAGCTTTCACAATGCTGAGCATTGCTACGTTATTTCCCATAAGTAGAATCTCATCGATATATAGTACTAAGAACACAATGTTGCTCCCACTGACCTTTTGGTAAACACATGGATCCTCCTCATTTTGCACGAAGTCAAAGTCCTTGACTGTTTCGTCAAATCGAAGGTTACAACTCCGAAAAGCTTGCCTCAGCCCATAAATGGCTCGTTGCAACTTTCACACCTTATGAATATTAGCTTTGGACACAAAACCCTTAGGCTGTTCCATGTAGATTTCCTCCTCGAGGTATCCATTTAGAAAAGCCGTTTTGACGTCCATTTGCCATATTTCATAATCGTAATGGGCAGCAATAGCAAGCATCATGCGAATCGATTTGATCATAACTACGGGCGAGAAGGTATCATGATATCGATCCCTTCCCTTTGGGTATAACCCTTTGCCACAAGCCTGGCCTTATAGTCGTCAACCTTGCCATCCCCACCAGTCTTTCTCTTATAGATCCATTTACATACAATAGGCTTCATGCAGTTGGTAAATCTACTAGAGTCCAGACCTGATTGGCATGCATGAGTCTATCTCCGCTTCCATATCTTCTTGCCATTTATTGGAGTCCACATCCACTACCGCTTGGTCATCGATGACAAGGTCGTACTCACGGCTACCAAGCACGTCGTAGAGACCCAGTTCCTCGACATGTGTATATCCATACCTCTCAGGTAAGTAAGACACCCTATCAGACCTTCGAAGTGGAAGTTGTGTTACAATAGGTTCGGTTCGTGATCACTGATCACATGTCTCCTCAGGACTTTCATTATGCTCTTCCAAAGAGACATTTCTACCCGAGCCACCTTCCTGAATGAATTCATCCTCAAGGAAGTGCGCTTGTAAAGCCACAATGACCCTATGGTCTTCTGGCATGTAGAATAGATAACCCATAGATTCCTCTGGGTATCTAATGAAACGTCCCTTGACGGACCTCGCTTCTAGTTTGTCCACCTTAGCCTTCTTGACATAGGCTGGACATCCCCAAATCCTTATGTGATTAAGACTTGGTTTCTTACCCTTCCACATCTCATGCAGAGTGATTGGTACGGATTTGGAAAGACATCTATTATGGATATAGGCAGCGATAAGTAAGGCGTACCCCCACAGGTAAATTGGTATATCAATGTAATTCAACATGGAGCGGACCATGTCCAACAAAGCCCGATTTCTCCTTTCTGAAACACCATTTAACTGTGGGGTCCCTGGCGACGTTAATTGTTAAACTATTCCATGTTCCTTAAGGAACTCATCAAACTCTATGCTCATATATTCGCCACCTCGATCCGACTGAAGTGCTTTGATATGGCATCCAGTCTATTTTTCAACTAGGGCCTTAAATTCCTTGAATTTAGTAAAGGCTTCGGATTTATGTTTCAACAAGTACACAATCCCATACCTAGTATGATCATATGTGAACAATATGAAATATCGATATCCGTCTCGGGCTGCTTCTAAAGCACCACAAACATCGGTATGTACCAACCCAAGTTTCTCAGCAGCCCTTTCAAATATCCCTGTGAAGGGGGACTTAGTCATCTTGCCTCTAAGGCAGGATTCACAAGTTGGATAGGGTTCTTTAACCAATGTACTTGAAAGTCCATCTTTCTCCATTTTGTGAACCTTGGTCTGACCAACATGACAAAGTCTATCATGCCTGCCACGTTTCCTAGTTATAGTGTTCACTGCTGATTCATTTTGCAAGTTCAGATGATATAAACCATTCAACAATGTAGCTGTACCCACAATTTTATTTCGAAAATAAATTTTACAACTACCATTGCCAATGACGAAAGGAAATCCTATCTTGTCCAAGCCTGGAATGGATACAATATTTTTATGCCCCTTGGGCAAAACCAGTACTTCATCTAACGTCAAAATAAAACCAGATTCCAAACCCAGTAGGAGTGATCCAATATCGTTTGCCTCAACACTTTGTCCGCTTCCGACAGTGACCATCACTTCCCTAGATTCAAGTTGCCTACTTCATTCCAGATCTTGTTTCATAGTAAAAATATGAGAAGTAGCACCTGAATCCAGAATCTATGAAGCAGAATATATAGTAGCGGAACAAATGGTTTCAGAAATAAAAAGTTCTGTACCTGATGCATCATTGACCTTGGGACAAGTCCTACGCCAGTGGCCCAGCTCACCGCATTCAAGACATTTATCCGTAGATTTGGGACCGCCTACCTTCTGAACTTTTAGGGTCTTGCTCTTGCCTTTCTGCACCCTTTTCTTAGGTTTATACTGCTCGTAGGTCCTTTTCTTCTTGTTCTTGGACCTCCGAGGCCCAGAAGAAATCACAAGAGCAGCCTCCCTTGGCTTAGTCTTCATATTAGACTGTGCCGTCACCAGTTTGTTCATTAGCGCAGCTAATGTACACGAAATTTTATTACAGGTAAAATTCATTACAAACTGCGTGAAGGAGTCAGGTAGAGATTGAAGGATGAGATCAATTTGGAGGGATATATCCATGTGAAAGTTGAGCACCTCGAGCCTCTAAATCATGGAGATCATTTTGAGGACGTGGTCTCTCATTTCTCCCCTTCTTTCATCCTCGCACTGAATAACTGCTTTGATATATCATTTCTAGCATTTACTACTATGCTCTCCATAAAGCTCGGTCAAGTGTGCGAGAATCTGCCTAGCAGAAGCCATTTTCTCATGCGCTCTCTGCAGCTCATTAGTCATTGAGCCCATCATAAAGCCACGGACCAGCACATCATCATTGACCCATTTTTCATGGACATCAATTTCTTCCTGATTACCCCTAGTCCGGACTGGAGTCGGTGGAATGTCCGCCTCCAAGAAGCATCCCAGAGACTCTAAGCTGAGTACAATCATCAGATTCCGCAACAAGTCAACAAAGTTGGAGCCAGTCAGGAGATTCTTTTCAAGTAGTATTGCAAGTGGGTTCTTTGCCATTTTTAAAGAGATATTATTTCGTTTATCTGCATTGATTTAGACAAGATTAAATGAGTGACTAGTTTTATTATGACCGAGTATAGAATTTAAGGGCTTGTATAATTTTTGTCTTGAATCCCACTAATTTTATCGGAATTACACACTCCCATGTTATAACCAAGAAGTCATGGTTTGATCAACTTCTTAGTTGTGATCGAGTTCTTTACAAATTTTAACAGACGCAACCTGTCAGGTTTCTTGCCTATTAATTTCTATAAAGTGGTGTCCAACACCAACCCGTCCCATGTATGATTCGATCTTATTTTACCCCTAGTCTTCATGCCCTCAACCTATCAGGTTTATTGGCAATCCAGACTATCTAAGCTGTTGACCATCAACTTCTATCAGTCTGACTATTGAATCTCACCCGGCAACCTATCAGGTTTCTAGGGGCGAAATTTATCACCAGCCGAAGGTATCTAATGCACTCAAGCATTTATCAACCTCTACCAAATGTACTACCCCGATAACTCGGAAGCATAGCACACCGGCTCAGGTATCAATTTTCTACGAGTTTGATGGAGGGTAGGAAACCTCGTAACCTTTTCAAACTTAGTCTATTTTTTTGTCGGGAGAATTTCGCGATTAATATTATACTTTGCACATTAATTCATTTATAAGCGCGTTAGTGATTGTCAATCATTCAAAATGAAAAACAGTAAATAGCAACCTAGTTACTACCAACATATAGATCATGGACCTTTTCCTAAGTACTGAGCCAAGCGAATTACCAAATAAAAAAAATGCAGTCTCGATTCTTCGTCTTCTCGGTCGGTTGTCTTCGGTCTTCGTCATAGCCAAATAAATAATTACATTATTGAAAAATGCATCCTATTATACAAATTTTCAAGTAAAAATAAATAGGCTCAAAACGGTCTTTACAACCAATCGAATCGAACAAATCAGAAACTAAGTCCACAAGCTATATCATCATCACATAAGGCATTCCATACAACATGTAATGGCAATAAAATTAAATAATTAGTTTAATATATTAATCCAATTAATATATAAAATTAATCTATTCAATTCCTACAATATTAATCGAATTAATATTTAGTGGCATTAAAATTAAATAATCAACTAATATATTAATCCAATTAATATAAAAATTAATCTATTCAATATGAATGGTATTAATCCAATCAATACATATAATTGTCATTTTAATTGGTTCGAAGCAATCCGGCCAAAATAATATTCTCTTTTAATTTATTTCCCTTAACAAAAATATTCCAAAAAATTATTTAAGTCAAATTAAATCCAATTTAAAATTTCGGGAAATAATTACAATGAAAAATAAACTCAAAATGGAGTCCCGGATAATCCGGTATCAGGCCCAGCCCGCGGCTCGATTCAAAATCGTTCCAAGACCCGAGAGGCAGCATGGCCGACCCATGTCTCGGCAACTCTCGGCTGCTTGGCCGAGAGACATCTCGGTAGCCTGGGCAGCAGGCCCAGGCCGCACTGCCTGCAGCACTGCCGGGAGCCCCGTTTTTCACATTTTTCCAGCTTGTTTCCAAAATGTGAAAATTACAACGAATAATTAAAATATCTCCGATTATACCAATTATGATACAAAATCATAAACATCATCCAATAGCATTCAAAATGCAAATATATACGTATATACGGTATCATTGACCTTGCTCTGATACCACTGTTGGGATTCCGGATACAAAATCGAGTACGCGGCGGAAAAATAAAACTCAATATAAAGAATCCCAAACAGGATCGATCAAGTAACGTATATACGAAAAAAATATAATTAACGAAGACAAAGGATTAAAGTCGCATACCTTTGAAGCCTTTGATAATATCTTCGTAATTTTGATGATGATCACGAACCCGAACATGAGTACGAATCCCTTCGTCGCAAACACTGAAAGTACAATGTCTCTACGTCACCACGCGATGGAACTTGACCGGAAAAATATATAGCAATCCATTCTTGGAAGAACACGGCTAGGAATTACTATAGGATTTTTTCTCTCTTATTTTTTCTTGATTTTCTTTCACCTCTAAGATGAAGAACAAATGAAAAATTTATCCTCCTCTCTCTTGGAAGCTCTCGGTCGAATGGTTGTGTAAGTCTCTTGATGGAGTGGTGTTGATATGTATTATATTCTCATCACAAGACAAAATGATGAGATATTATCATTAAAAATAACTACACCTAACACCATATATGGAATAAAGTGGAAAGTCTCCTCCACCAACAACCAAGAAAAAGACACCACATGTGGAGAGGGAGAGGGGGACCTACTAGGAAGGTGCTAGGAAACGGGACGAGTCACTCGGTTCGTGTACTGGACGTTCGTCAAACGACTCTGTTAAATACACTCCGTTTTATCACCAATGTATTTATACTAATTAATTTAATCCAATTAATTATTTATATCAAATACAAATATAATTCTCTGAGAAATATAATTTATGAATTAAATTAATTACCCAGTGCCTTAATTTCAATTCATAAGACCGCTATTTGATTTATCTAATAAATCAAAATTAAATATCCAATATCTAATATTAATAGAGAGATAATAAATTCATATTTATCCGTCAATGATCCTGATGCGCGACTCTGTAGGTCCGTCTCAGTCGGCATTGGAAGGAACCAATGAGTGCGGGCAGCACTTAGCCAGCCTAGCGGGCCGCACTGTAAACCCGACTGAGAACGAATGATGGGATCAGTTCAGAACCATTATGTCGTGAATACCATATACGTATAGACCCTTCATCAGATGTCCCGGTCAAGTTTTCGGGTCACGGTAAAGTCAAACCCTACTGATGACTAGACACTATACATGTGTTAATGCAAATCAAGACCGACTGATTACTAGTGCATCCAATACGACTAGATCAGAATGCTTTGGCCAAAGACTTATGATCTTATTTGCCATTAACCGTATAGGACATTCGCCTGCTAACTAACAGGAGATAAAATCCTTTCTTGGCGTACAGTAAAGACTGCTACCTGCCCGTATAGTCCGCACTTCGAGGTTGACCCATCGATTAAGCGAATGAGTCTAACTACTCTAATGACAAACTAAACTTCACAGGCACATCTCTTACTGAACCCTCAAGTAAGAGTGAATACCGTGTGAATGAATCAAGTATGAGTCGTGTTCAAGTACACCGGTCCCACCAATAAACTTATAACTATGCTATCAAGACATACCCATGTACTAGCATCAGTTATACAAGTTTTACTCAAAACTTAATGCCCAATTAAGTTTATCGACTTGCGAACGGTTTACGTAAATAAGCTTTAAACACTTCCAGTGAATTTTCTATTATCCGATAACGAGAGTGGAATGTTTGCTCTTATTTACATGGACTTCACTTCAATGTTTACCAAATCAAGAATGCATTTGAAATACAATAAACAGTAAATGAATCATATTGCCTTTTATTAATTATTCCATAATTTACAAGTACAATGCCCCTTCTCTCTTGTCCCCTGAGTGGCATTCGAGGGTGTATTCCTAACACTACCTTATTGGAGTAAGTTGTTGATTAGGAACTACCTAGATGTGATGCACATAGAAAAAATATTTGTGAAAGTGTTGTCGGTACAGTGTTATGTTGGGAAGGGAAGACTAAAGATGGCCCTAAGGCACGCATTGGTTTAAAAGAAATGAACATTAGAAAATATTTATGGTTAAAGGAAGGGAAGGGAAAACACAAAATGCCGAAAGCATCTGACACCGTTACTCCTGAGCAAAAGGCTGAGATTTTTTCGTGGATGAAGGCTGCTAAGTATCCCATAGGATATGCTAGAAATATCGGGAGGTGTGTTAACTTCAAGGAGAATAAATTAACTGGATTGAATAGCCATGATTGTCATATCCTCTTACAACATGTGTTTCCTATGTTTATTCGATCATACTTGTCCAAACAGGTGGTCGAGCCTTGTGTATCGTTAGCAAAGGCTATTTCAAAAGTTATGCACTAGGGAAGTAGGGAAGTCAGATCTCCGGCTCATGCAAAAGGAGATTGTTTATATCTTGTGCAAATTTGAGAGGATCTTCCCACCAAAATTTTTCGCTCTCATGCCTCACCTCATGATCCATCTTTCTCGCCAACTTTTACTAACAGGCCCGGTCCACTACACGTAGATGTTTCCAATAGAAAGGCAACTTGGTGACTTTAAGGACTCTGTGACTAATAAGTGTGCACGTAAAGGATGTATATATAGCCGAAGCATATCTTGCATGGGAGTGTAACATATACCAAATTCTATTTAGGTGCGGTGGATCCTACACCCAAGCCTATGTCAACCATTTCAGTGCAATTTAATCTCTCCATCATCACCAACAAAGTTGAAGTTAGATTGCCTCACAGTCATTTACAACCTTACGAGCTAGGAATTGCACATTGGTGGATATTTCTTAACTATCCAAAAGTTCAATATTGAAAAGACATTCACCTTTCATATGATGTCGTGAATGGGGACATTAATTTCCACAATCAAACATTTATTGATTATTGCGGATAATGGGTAAGTGGTTAATTACTATTTACTTACTTTTCTTATATAAATATGTAAAAGCTGATTATTTCGGACAATGGCTAAAGTGTAGATACATGAACCTTTTTATTTTTATTAACAAAAATTACAATTATTGGTGATTTTTCATCCATTTTTTAAATTTAATTATAAATATATATATTTTATGTAAGAGAAAATTATCAAATTGGTCCCGTATGTGGGACCAATTGGCCAAAAAACCCCATGTCTCCGGCGGACCAAAATACCCCACATCTCCCCCCTACTTTAGCCAATTTAGTCTTCCGTCGCCGGCCGGAGTATTTTCCGGCCACCGGAGCTGACGTGGATGACACGTGGCTGACATGTGGCAAAAAAATATAAAAACCTAAATAATATAAAAAAATCTAAAAAAATTAAAAAAATGGAATATTAAAAAACCTAAATCTAATAAAATTTAAAAAAAATAAAAAAATTTAAAATCTAAATTTTTTTAAAAAAATGTAAAAACCTAAATAATATAATTTTTTTAAAAAAATTAAAAAATCTAAAAAAAATTAAAGAATCTGAAAAATCGTAAAAAAATTAAAAATAATTAGAACCTTAGGTAATTATTTTTAATTCTGCAATATTAATATAAATATATTAGAATTTTTTCTTTTATTTTTAATTGTATAATTCTGAAAAGATTTTTTTCAGAAAAAAATCCTTTTAATTCAAAATATTAATTTTATAATTCTGAAAAAAAAATCTTTTAATCCTTTTAATTTATGAAAAAAAAATTTTTTTTTTAATTTTATAATTCTGAAAAAAAAAAATCTTTTTAATTTCTGAAAAAAAATGATAAAATTATCAAAACGATATTTTGAGAATCTTTTGAAATTAATCAGAATTATAAAATTAAAAAAATATTATTTTTTTTCCAGAAATTAAAAAGATTAAAAATATTTTTTTTTCAGAATTATAAAATTAATCTTTTGAATTAAAAAGACTTTTTTTTCTGAAAAAAAAATCTTTTCAGAATTATAAAATTAAAAAATAAATAAAATTTTTAATATATTTATATTAATATTTCAGAATTAAAATTAATTACCTAAGGTTCTATTATTAAATTAAATTAAAAATTAAATTTTTTTAGATTTTTTATATTATTTAGGTTTTTATATATTTTTTTATAAAATTTTTAGATTTTAAATTTTGAAAAAGTTTTTAAATTTTTTTAGATTTTTTAAATTTTATTAAATTTAGGTTTTTTAATATTCCAGATTTTTTAATTTTTTTAGATTTTTTTATATTATTTAGGTTTTTAAATCTTTTTTTAAATTTTTTTAGATTTTAAATTTTTTTAGATTTTAAATTTTTTAAATCTTTTTTAAATTTGTTTAAATTTTTTTAGATTTTTTTAAATTTTTTTAAATTTAGGTTTTTTAATATTGCAGATTTTTTAATTTTTTTAGATTTTTTTATATTATTTAGTTTTTTATTTTTTTTGCCACGTGTCGTCCACGTCAGCTCCGGTGGCCGGAAAATACTCCGGCCGGCGACGGAGGACTAAATTGGCTAAAGTAGGGGGGAGATGTTGGGTTTTTTGGTCTGCCGGAGACAGATGGTTTTTTTTTGCCAATTAGTCCCACATACGGGACCAATTTGATAATTTTCTCTTTTATGTAATATTTAATATAATTAATGTCTAATATTGACAAATATATAATTATATATGTGTGTTTATAATCAAATTTAAATATATAAAATATCAGTATTTGTACAAATATAAAAACTGTCTTTAAATGTACGAATGACAAACATGACTCAGTGAAAAACATCCATATTGCCTATACAAATGGACCGGGTTCAAATCTTCGCAGCCATTGAGTCATCGTTTTTTATTAGATATAGCCGACGACTGCCGTCGGCTAAAGTCCTCGGCATAGCCGACGATTATCGTTGGCTAAACTGTAGCACCCAGGTCACACTTGGCTAGAGATGTTAAACGGGCTAGCCCTAGCGGTTCCGGGCTAGCCCTAGCGGGCTTCGGGCTAAACGGTCCGGGCTAGAAAAGCCCGGATTTAAACGAGCTAGGAAATATTGGCCCTAACCCTAACCCTAACGGGTTTCGGGCTAAACGGGCTAAACGGGCTAAATATTTAAAAAATATATTTTTTATTTTTTTATAATTAAAAAAAACAATAACAATATATTTTATATATATAGTAACAACTATACTATAATAAATATAACAAAAAATACACTTTTATGTATATCTATATATATATACACACTATATTAACAAATACAGTAATAATATATATTATATATATAATATTAATATAGTGTATATATATAATATTAATATAGTGTGTGTGTGTGTGTGTATATATATAATATATATATTATATATATATATATATATATATCGGGGCTAGCCACTAACAGAACTAAAATTTCATCAGTCAGCCAAAAGTAGAATTTAAGCATTCAGAAATATCTACTCTAACTTTTTGGCGGGTTAAACGGGCCAGCCCTACGGGCCCGAGCCCGTTTAACATCTCTACACTTGGCTAGGACATGCGGAAACCTCTGTCCGCGGACACGGTCATATCAAATATTATAACACGTCGTGTCACCTTTAGCCGACGACACCTGTTGGTGTTTAGCCGAAGACATCTTTTGGTGTTTAGCGACGACATCTTCTAGTTCATCAGCTAAAGTTGAATTATAAAAAAAAAAAAAGACTTTCCTTAGTCCTTTTCTCCTTTCCAATTTTAGTCTGAGCCTGACCCCCCCTGCCTCACCCAGCCGAAAACTCCGAGCCCGACCCCCCGGCCTCACCCAGCCGCACCCAGCACCAGACCCCGACCCCCCGGCCTCACCCAGCCGCACCCAGCACCAGACCCCGACCCCAAGCCTGACCCAAACCCCACCCCACCCCAGCCCCACGGACCTCATCCCCTCGGCCCACCACCGCCCCTGCACCGCCGCACCGGACCTCAGCCGCACCAAGGTTCATTTATTTACTTTTTTTTTGTAACTTAAAGTTTATTTGTCGATTGTTGGGATATTAATGTTGATTGTTGAATTTATTGGGTTATTAGTGTTGATTGTTGAATTTATTGATTGTTGAATCTATTGGGGTATTGGTACTGATTGTTATATTTGTTGGGATATTGTTGTGTTGATTATTTTGGAATGATACTGAATTTGTTGGGATATTAGTGTTGAATGTTAAATTGGTTGGGATATTAGTGTTGATTGTTGAATTTATTGGGATATTAGTATTGATTGTTGAATTTGTTGGGATATTGTTGTGTTGATTGTGTTGGAATGATTATTGAATTTGTTGTGAAAATAGTGTTGATTGTTGAATTTGTTGGTATCTAGCGTATATATTGGTGTGTCTAGTTTAGTTAATTTGATAGTTTATGAATGTGTACATGTTAAATAGATAAAATTAAGAGACTAATGGGTGGTAAGAGAAAGTTGAAGACTCCGGAGTCAGGGAAGAGTTCCGCAGCTTTCAATCGTGCGGATCCTGTAGGTAAGTATGTGGATCAAAGTAACTCTCGCATACATGAGGTAGCATAGAATAGTGGGTTGAAGTTTAAGGATGGAAACTTGTATCCGGCAGATGATGCACATACTACTGCGAGGCGCTTATCTTATCAGACTCCGAGACTGAGGACGAGCCCCACTATTGCCGAGAAGACTCAACCTCGTATGCCTCATATACACCGCATGCCCTCCCCTTCTCCTACATCTGTGAGCCATGGAGCTACACCGAGCACTTCATCTGAGGTGCCTTTCGGTCCACCGTCGACTCTATTTATGCACCTTATGGTACCGGCGATTCCAGGATTCAATGATAAATGATTCCACCGGCCATATAGCTTGGTTAACCCAACGGAGGCATATGTGTTCCAACCGTGGCCTAAGAAAATAATTTGGCGGACATGTCCGATATTTAAGACGAAGTTGTATGTGGAGCTTGCAGAAGAGAATGGGGAGGGTCGTACTGAAGCCGAACCGAAAAAGAAGAAGAAGACCAGTGGCCCATCAAAGGGCCTAGAACTTGACGCATATGTTAATCATAATGGCCATCACAAGATAGCAATAGATAAAAAGTATCAACGATCTATTTTGGCTTCTGATGCTTATACGGCATATTGTCATAATGTTGGGTCTGTCATACGCGATAGGGTGGGCTGAGTGGAAGGATGTTGGGTCTGACATGCACCGCCTTGTGATCATGCACCGCCTACAAAGAAGAAAAAAAAAAAGATGTGAGGAAACGAGATCGAATATTAATAATAATAGTAAACAACCTAAAGTAACAATCTCTTCTTTTTCGAATTATTCCCTTAAATTTTCTATCAATTCCCCGGCAACGGCGCCAAAAATTGATCGCTTGTTTTCGCGTAGTATGGTTTTCAAATCCGATCAATTTTAAAATTTGTAAAACCTCGGAGTATTTCCAAGGTGTCGAACCCAAGGGAATTGATGTGTCAAAAATAAAGGAATTAACTCTACTCAAAATTTGACTGCTATTTAGGAATCCGAAAAATTGTTTTGATTCTAATTATCTAACTTTAAAAATCGAAGAACAAAAATTAAATAAAAGATGAAATATCTAAATTAAGCAAATAAAGCAAATTAGCAAGATAAAATCACAAGTCGAAAGGTAATTGATCCTAGGGTAGTATCATCTAATTGAGTTCACACAATTCATTCACTTGATTCCTTTTCCCTATATTTTTAATTCAATCCTAGAAATAATCACTTAGCCGATCTAGAATTCCGATCAAGGCAACCTAGAAAGATAGTTAATTTAAACCCTTTTCCCCGCCAGGGCTCAAAGAATTTAAATCACTTAAAAAGTGCCAACTTATTTATCTATGATTTATCTTTCTCCGCTAGGTCTCAAGATAAAATCATATTGTGCGTCAAGTATTTCCACTAATCAATTACTCCTTCCGGACAAAATTAATTAGCTAACATGCATCGATTAAGGGCCCTTTAATCTAGCATGAGATTTAACACAACTTGAACACAAGCCTAGGATGAAAGGTCAAAAGGTAATCAAAGGAATATCATGTGATCATCAATTAAACTTACTAATCCTAGAATCAATCAATGAATTAGCCAGACATAATTGAAATCAAACAAGAAATAGATGAAGAATGCATATTATTAATATGAAAAGAGAGATTACAACCCTTATGGATGAACTCCGAGTCTTCAATCTCTGAAAACCAATAATAATTCTCCTCCAAAAAGTTCTTGCATCAAAGAAATAAATCTTGCTAAACAGATCTAAAAAAATGTAAAAGATGAAAAAGAATGATAAAGAATGATCAAAGATGGTGGAAGATGGTTAAAAGATGCTGAAACTAGGTCTAAAAGGAGGTTTATATAGCCTAAGGGGGTTACATTTCCGATTAGCCCTAATCTAGGAAACAAAATCTGTCTAAAAGAGTCATAATCCGTCAAAATACGAGAGTCCGCTGGGCAGCCTATCGGGCTGGCCTATCGGCCGATAGGCTGGCCGATAGTTGGTTCGTCGATCTCTTCACTCGATAGGGCAGGGACTCCTTTCGGATGCACCTATCGGCCGATAGGCTGGGCCGATAGGGTGGTCTGTTTCTTGCAAAAATCCGCTTCTTCGTCCGTTTGACTCTACTCTCGGTCCTTTGTCTCGTTTTGGGTCCTTTTGGCTCTAAAAACCTGCAAACACACTAAAACCAACCCAAACGCGTAATACGGCTCGACTAATCATAAATAAGCCAAATACGAGCACATTAATCACGAAACGAGATAAAAACCTAGTATAAAATCCTAGAAATAAGTGGTAAAATTACCACTTATCAATGTGCCACAGTGCGTGAAGGATGCATTGAACAATGCTATGTCGGTAAGTTTACATCTCAATTCCGAAGGCTGATTTTTGTATTTAAATTCGGAATAAATTTAGTAATATATATTTTGTATATATTAATTGTAGGTGTGATTTTATGTTCCTGTTGTAAATTGGCACCCACTTGGAATGGTGGATAGTGTCTCGGAGTAGAGTTTTCAAACTCTTTTGCGTTTGCGAAAACGTAATTAAATTGCGGAAGAAAACGACACAAGATTTAAAGAGGTTTGGCCAAACGTGCCTACGTCCTCTCTCCGTATCTTTTTCTATAGGCATAAGATCAACCTCTACGCCTCGTATTCTATCGTCTGAGGGATACCGTTACAACCTCATCTTCTATCGGTCCGTGATAACCGTTACACTCTTGTCTTTATGTCTGTCTAAGATAAACCGTTTTCTTTTTCTATTGGACAAGGAAGCAACCTATCTAGCTTTCGATGGGTACTAGACAAACCTCGCTTGGATTTAGATATGATTCTAATAATGCCGGATCAATGATCTTAATAACACCGAATCAATCTACAATCCGTTCTTTCCTCTCGTGTATGATTTAGTGTAAGAACACTCAAACACTTATCAATTAAGCACAAATACAACAACAATAATGTGTACAATGATATCTGATCAATATGTGATTTGCTTGGAGTTGTTGTATCGAATGATACCAAATGACTTGGTATTTATAGGCAAAATTCTCTCAACTAGCCGTTGGCTTCTGCTGCCTCTATTACGTACTTAAGCACCATTACGTACGTTAACGCTTAATGTTACGTACGTTAACTCGAGAAATTTTGTGTGACTATATTATTTATAAGTGTTTGTTATAGATACAAATCCTAGAAGAATGAGCTACACATGTTTTGGTCGGTTTGGGGTAATTCCTACGAGGCTACTTTCGAGGAGTTCAATCTCCCTGTTTGATGATGACAAAACAACAACCTTCGATGGGATCATATACCTGCAAAAATATAAAACATTATAGATCAAAGTTTTCGGCTTTGTCCGTTTCGTTAGTTTCTTCTCCCCATCTTTTCTTTTCTCCTTTTCAACTCTTTCTCATTTTTATTTTTCAACTTCTTCTTTTATTTTCGACTTTATTCTCCTTCGACTTTTCTCCCCTTTTCATGATCGTTATTATATTTTTCTCGTTATTCTACCATGACTCATATTCTCCTTCTCCCTGTAATATCCGCAATTTTCGATTTTTGGTAAATTTCTTTTTTCGGCCGGAGTCCGTTTTGACGGCTCGCTCATGACCGTTTCGTCATTCTGAGAATGATTAATTCTACACTTTTGTCATCCGAGTTCGTTTGGGTGTTGTTTTGTTGAGTTCTGTGCTTTTTAGCGACTTTTTCGCACTTGAGTTCGATTCTTGCGAATCTCGTCCGAAATCATGCTTGAATTTCCCGCAAGTTCGTTTAACTTCGTTAGACGTGTTGTGAACTTCGGTTTGGTTATTCGATCACGTATCGTGATTTCCGGGCGTTTTGGGCCATCTTGTAATTTCTTGAAAGTTACGGGTATCCATATCTGTATTTGTCATCTTGACCCTTTTCTTGGTCGCGTATGATTAATTATTGCATTACGTTTCATCTCGAGCCGTTGATGTCGTCCGCGAACTTTTCGTCGTGATCGTTCCGTGCGTTTTCGGAAATCGAGGCATCGGGTCGTGGCGGCTGAACAGCTGGCCGGACCGGTGCGGCGCTGTCGGAAGTGCTGGGCACTGGCCGAGCAGGCCCAGTGTATATGTCGAACAAATCAGCATCGTGTGCCGCGCACACCCATCCGGCGCCGCGCACAAGCAGCCAGCAGTTGCCGCGGCACACCTATCCGTGCCGGCACACTCGTGTGTCTTCCGCGACCAAACCTAATCATGCAGTGTGCAAGGCACGCAGCCGTGCCGCGGCACAATGCCAAAACCTGGGAGTAAATTTTCGGCCTGTGCCGCGGCACACTTCTGCTGTGCCGCGGCACACGAAGCGGTCAACTGCGCAACTTCGTCTTTATTAGACGAAATCGGCCATTTCTTCTTCATTTTCACCTGCGCGAGAAGAGGGAGATCCAAGGGGGAGAGAACTTCTCAAACAATCTTCATCCGGGGGTCGATTTTCATCATTTCCTTTCGGTTGTAAGGCTCGGATAATCAATCTAACGCGTGTTCTACGGATCTTGGTACTTGAATCTCCTAAGGTAATATTCTAAAACCCTATTTTCGATTAATTTGGGGGTTTTGGGATTTTCTTCCGATTAGTTCCGTTTTGTTGGTGGATTCGTGATGTATACGATTAATATTGTTAGTATCTTTAGTTTTCCTACGGATTCATGGATATTTTGTGGATTTTTACGGAATCGAGAGGGTTTGGTTGTGGTCCGCCCTCGTTGTTATTTTGGTATGAATATACATGAATCGTAGGCGGGGTTCCGGGTGTATTCCATTTCCGTAATCGTCTAGAGTTGGTTGTGATTGTGTTATCCGAATTGTTAGGATCATTCCGCCGGTTCCTTGCGGTCGTGTTCAACTCTTCCGTTCCGTTCGTGTCGTCGTCTATTTAATCGAGGCAAGTACCCTTATGAACTTACGATCTTGACATAGTAGTTTTGTATGAGAAATTGTGTGTGTGTGTATGCTCACTGCGGGTTAGACTCGACGGGGTCTCGGTAGGGTTCCACGAAGCTGTGGGACCGCGAGCTTGCTTTTAACCACTGTGGGTTAGATCCGACGGGGTCTCGGCAGGGATCCACGAAGCTGTGGGTCCGCGGTTAATTGTGGTGCATTTTTACAAATGTGGTTTGATCATTGGCATTTCTAAATGAGTATTTTGGAACTATGTTTTCTTTATTGCATGCATTACTATATGTGTAAGATGTAAGTTGTTCATCCGGTTACTTGTACTAGCGTAATTGCTAACCCCTCTGGGGACCCGTTGTCGGGGAAATTCTTGTTATGGATTTCGGTTATGTTCGATCAGACGAGCGGCTACTGGATGGTACGAGGATGTCGGCCAAGGTTGTTGACATGTGCAATTGAGTCTTGTTATTTCCTACCTGTCTCTTTTGATGTGGGTGTTTTCCAAATTGTAAACTTATAGATTGTACTCATGAGTACTTAGCTTTTCCTTCGATTGTGTTTGGACTTCGTTGGAGTTCTTGGATTTGTCGGTTGATGTTTATTATGCGGTTGTACCGGACGTGTTGTTTTATGTTCTTGTTGTTAATAATTGTTTCCTTGCTAACCGAGATGGTTAGTCGAGTGGTGTTTTCTTGTGTTAGCTGGTGGGTCCCATGTAGGGTCCACGGCTACTGTAATACACCTCGAATATCTTGGGGGTGTTACGAAAATGGTATCGAGCTCTAGGTTTATGGATACCTAGGGTTGTTGGTTATTTGGGTCTAGTTGTGTTTTGTTTTGCACATTGTCACACCGCCGGCATCTCAAGACATCCAAAGGCTCGTAAGTTCTCCTTACTCGATTCTCTTGTTTTCTCGTATTGAAATTCCACTTCTTGAGCTGTGATTGCCTCTCTCGTACTTATTGTCGAGTTGTTTCTCGATCCATCCGGTTTGTGTACTTCTGATTCTAGTATTGCGCCGTCCTTTATCTCTCTGGAATATGTGCGCCGTTCTGGGCTTAAACGTTTGTCGTTTTGCGAGCCCTCCATCGCTAAACTTCCTAGCATTGGTGGGATCGTTGGTGATCGAAAGATCCGAGTTTTGCTCCGTGGTATATTGTGAGAGGGATTGACTCTCTAGTCTTTTGTTGTATGATGGAATCTGTGTTTGGTAATTGCGATATACTAAGCGTATGTTGAGCCGAATGTACCGATGAGTTTGACACCGAAAGGTGCAGTATAATGTAGAAGTTTTGAACATTGACATGTTCCGGTATAGGTATTGATGGCAGAGTTTGTTGAGAAACTCACATAGCTGGTTTCGACATACGTCCAAATCGGTGATCTTTGGTTACGTTGTTAAACTTGAAGAGATAGTTTGACATATGCTTGGAATTGGTATTTCCGAGTTGCGCTTTTTGAACTGGTGATTTTTGAATGTCGTATATGAGTGTGTCCGGGAATTGTTGGTACTTGGCTAATTATTGTTATTTACAACCAACGTGTTTCTATTAATAATAATACATGTGGCGTGCATGCTTAAAAATTTCATAGACTTGATCGTATTGTGGGTTTTTGAAAAGTGACATGAATTTGGGCGAGCCAGCCTTGTATTTTCAAATAAAACCTTGTGTCGGTATTTAAAGGTTGTGTTTAAAAGTGTTTTAGGACATTTTATAAAATGCTACCGCTGTTAAGCCCTTGTCGTGTTTGAAGGGGTCTTGAAAACGATTTTTAACTTATTGGTTTTATTTTCGAATAACTAGAGTATACGATTTTAAAATCAGGTTAGCCTGGGGAAACCTAGGTTGTCGAGTCAAGTTGTGTTTGTTGAGTTTTGTCTTGTCGGATTTTGTCTGACTTAGTCACATCGCGACGCGTCGTTTGAGATCATTGGTCGTGATTAGTATCGAGGGGTGGTCGTCACTTACGTGCGACCTATGGGTGTTAAACTCCCTTCTTTGTGCTGTGCCTCGCGTGACACGAGTTAATTGTATGATTAGTCGTTGAATGATGGAATCCTTCTGTGGATTTCGATTTCACGATATGTGTTTATTAGACTCTCGTATTTGGTTTATATGAGGAGTGTCGTCACTGCTGATGTATTTTCGAACCGCATTTTATCCGCTGTGTGAGTTCTTTCAGAACGGCTTTCGGTATTTTGCAAACTGAGTTTTATTTCGTAAAACTGATTCCTTGAATCAAGATTTGGCATTTTGGCCTTGAATATTTCATGATGGTTTGACAAATGATTTTGTGAGCTTTGGGAAAATATTACCGTCATTGGTCTTTTTAGCATTTTCAAAATGACATGGAAAATTGTGCTTAGCTTGGTAAATCCTTGTGAGAAAGGTTTACGGCCTGTAATTTTTCTGATGAGTTCTGTTGTTGTCTCTGTGGGTCGGTAGCGCACGCTACGCTTTGCAGCTAGCGCGCGCAAGAGTGCGTTGGTGGCACGCTAAGGGGAGGATAGCGCACGCTACCTGGTAGTTCAGTGGGCCCAGAGCTACCGGATCGGGCTCAAGTTCTCGCAGCGCACGCTAACAAAGGTATTTTTGGCCAGAGTTTTGTTTGGTACGTGATAGCGCACGCTAACCTTAATGATTAGCGCACGCTAATTGTGTCCAAGATAAATACTTGGACACCGCCTAGAAGTTGCATTTTTCTTCATTCCTTCTCCTTCCTCCATGAGTTTGAGACGTAGCGACTCGGTTTCGCATCTGGGCTGATTTTTCTTCCATCCAAAGGTGTTTTGGAGTGTCCTAGATGATTTTTAACATCATCTAATCCATTGTTCTTCGCCGAATCTAGGTATTTTCTTGAATCCCTAGAGTTGACTCTTTGGAGTTTTGTTCTTGATATCGTTTTCCATCCAGTTTTGATAAACCGATTGTTGTTTTAACGATGTTGTTAAACATATCCTGAGGATCGTATATTACTGTCGCGATTTTGAGCGAATTGATGCGTGTGATATGATGTGTTTAAGTGAATGTTGATACGTGCGAATTTTGGGCATTTTGGCCTATTGTACTTCTGAAAAACCTTGAGTATCTTAGAAAATAAAACTCGAGACGTACTTTTAAAATGAATTATTTTCTCACAGTGCTTTCAAGATGCCTACTAGTGCCACGCTATGTTTCAAAATTATTCTACTTTGAGGATCAAAACATTTTGAGATATTTCTAATGAATTAGAAACGCATTCGTTTAGACCCGAAGGTCGAAATAGCTGAAAAGTTTTAATTTAACGAAAGGTGTCCTCATTTTTTTTATTAAACGCAAGTTGACTTCTTTTAAAAGTCTCGATGACGATGTTTGTACTACTTTTTGATATATGATACTCAAGATCAACTGATGCTTGCAAGTTATTTTCAAAAGATGGTTTTCGTTTTTAAAATCTATCATTCCTATTTGTGGTCCGGGAATATATGTGTAATGTTCGTGCTATCGTTAGGGTGTTAACCCCCGAGTTGTTGTTGTATTGGCGGTGTGAGCGATGAGTAGTTCGCCACACAGTCGTCGTGGTAGCCTCTGTGAGGGGTGTGATATTGGTATTGGATGTTGTCGCCTCGTAGCGGTTTATGCGTTATCGCATATATGCGGGCTGTTAGAGCTCGGGTTGGTATGATTGTGTGCATCGGTGATTGTTCCGCGACGTGTCGATTGCTTGTTATATTGTTACCTTGGTTCCGTTGTTGTGAGTTTCGGGAGCGAGGTCAAAGGTAATACCCGTACTAATTTGACTTCTATATCTTCTCTTTCTCCAGTCTATCGATTCGCTCGTGTTCATTGATACCTTCTGAACTTGATCTATACCTTGTTTTCACCATTCGAACGAGCTGTAATCTGGTTTTGAGTCGATCTGGTTATCGCTGTGACTTTTCCGAATCCGGTTCGACTATTGTGAATCTTGTTCGGAGGTAACATCTTTTGGTTTTAATAGTTCTTTTATTCAAAGTGGATCGGATTTTGAACTTCTGTATTTTCGGCTCTATCAACTCGTTTATGCTCGTTAACATTTCTGAACTTTTCCTATCCCTTGCTTTTGTTGATCGAACGAGGGTGGTATTGTTTCGGAATGACTCGTTTGTCGTTGTAACTTTTAAATCGCTATTCCCTTTCCTGTGGATCTTATGGAGATGCACGTCTTGCTGTTCTCACCAGGTTATCCTGGGAGTTGTTGTTTGAATTTTATTACCCTACGTATTTCGGACATGATCGTTCGATTTCTGTTGTCTCAATCGTTTGTTTGTTCAGTTTTTGTTCTCGTTCGTGATTGTTGAGCGTTTAGACTTCTTCGTAATTCCCTTAAGCTCGGGAAATTAGTCTCGTTTTTGATCTTCCAATCTTTAGGCGGTGGAATTCCGTATTTGTTCAGCGTTTGGCTCGCATTATGATTGATGAACCGTTGGGTTAGTCAATCATATTGATTTTCGTTCGTCGTGTTTTGTGATTGTTCGGATAATTGACTTGATTGTATTATCCGTTTAATGACGCTTGTCACTCGTTGATTTTATTATGTCTCTACCGGTGACGTCGTGTTAGTCGCCCTAGAGCGTATTTTCTCGCCGTATGTCTCTTTGCGTTCCTTGCAGCGTTTCACCGTCGGGCGCGAGTCTTCGGTTTTTTGTATCTTGTCGAGTTTTCTTGGCAAGGGATATTGCTTCTCCCTACTCATTTTAAGTTTCGGGACGAAACTTCTTTTAAGGAGGGTAGAATGTAATATCCGCAATTTTCGATTTTTGGTAAATTTCTTTTTTCGGCCGGAGTCCGTTTTGACGGCTCGCTCATGACCGTTTCGTCATTCTGAGAATGATTAATTCTACACTTTTGTCATCCGAGTTCGTTTGGGTGTTGTTTTGTTGAGTTCTGTGCTTTTTAGCGACTTTTTCGCACTTGAGTTCGATTCTTGCGAATCTCGTCCGAAACTGCTGTTTCGAATTTCCCGCAAGTTCGTTTAACTTCGTTAGACGTGTTGTGAACTTCGGTTTGGTTATTCGATCACGTATCGTGATTTCCGGGCGTTTTGGGCCATCTTGTAATTTCTTGAAAGTTACGGGTATCCATATCTGTATTTGTCATCTTGACCCTTTTCTTGGTCGCGTATGATTAATTATTGCATTACGTTTCATCTCGAGCCGTTGATGTCGTCCGCGAACTTTTCGTCGTGATCGTTCCGTGCGTTTTCGGAAATCGAGGCATCGGGTCGTGGCGGCTGAACAGCTGGCCGGACCGGTCTGTGTCGCGGAAATCTGGCACCGCCGAAAGCGTGCCAGTGTATATGTCGAACAAATCAGACGTGTGCCGCGGCACACCCATCCGTGCCGCGCACGGTGCTGCCAGCAGCGCGCACACCTATCCGTGCCGCGCACACTCGTGTGTCTTCCGCGACCAAACCCAATCAGGTGTGCCGCGGCACACGCAGCCGTGCCGCGCACAATGCCAAAACCTCGAGTAAATTTTCGGCTGTGCCGCGGCACACTTCGCTGTGCCGCGGCACACGGCGGTCAATGCGCAACTTCGTCTTTATTAGACGAAATCGCCATTTCTTCTTCATTTTCACCTGCGCGAGAAGAGGGAGATCCAAGGGGGAGAGAACTTCTCAAACAATCTTCATCCGGGGGTCGATTTTCATCATTTCCTTTCGGTTGTAAGGCTCGGATAATCAATCTAACGCGTGTTCTACGGATCTTGGTACTTGAATCTCCTAAGGTAATATTCTAAAACCCTATTTTCGATTAATTTGGGGGTTTTGGGATTTTCTTCCGATTAGTTCCGTTTTGTTGGTGGATTCGTGATGTATACGATTAATATTGTTAGTATCTTTAGTTTTCCTACGGATTCATGGATATTTTGTGGATTTTTACGGAATCGAGAGGGTTTGGTTGTGGTCCGCCCTCGTTGTTATTTTGGTATGAATATACATGAATCGTAGGCGGGGTTCCGGGTGTATTCCATTTCCGTAATCGTCTAGAGTTGGTTGTGATTGTGTTATCCGAATTGTTAGGATCATTCTGCCGGTTCCTTGCGGTCGTGTTCAACTCTTCCGTTCCGTTCGTGTCGTCGTCTATTTAATCGAGGCAAGTACCCTTATGAACTTACGATCTTGACATAGTAGTTTTGTATGAGAAATTGTGTGTGTGTGTATGCTCACTGCGGGTTAGACTCGACGGGGTTTCGGTAAGGTTCCACGAAGCTGTGGGACCGTGAGCTTGCTTTTAACCACTGTGGGTTAGATCCGACGGGGTCTCGGCAGGGATCCACGAAGCTGTGGGTCCGCGGTTAATTGTGGTGCATTTTTACAAATGTGGTTTGATCATTGGCATTTCCGGAAATGAGTATTTTGGAACTATGTTTTCTTTATTGCATGCATTACTATATGTGTAAGATGTAAGTTGTTCATCTGGTTACTTGTACTATCGAAATTGCTAACCCTCCGGGACCCGTTGTCGGGAAATTCTTGTTATGGATTTCGTGTTATGTTCGACGAGCGGCTACTGGGATGGTACGAGGATGTCGGCCAAGGTTGTTGACATGTGCAATTGAGTCTTGTTATTTTCTACTGTCTCTTTTGATGTGGGTGTTTTCCAAATTGTAAACTTATAGATTGTACTCGCGAGTACTTAGGCTTTTCCTTTCAGATTGTGTTTGGACTTCGTTGGAGTTACTGTATTTGTCGGTTGATGTTTATTATGCCGGTTGTACCGGACGTGTTGTTTTATGTTCTTGTTGTTAATAATTGTTTACTTGCTAACCGAGATGGTTAGTAGAGTGGTGTTTTCTTGTGTTAGCCTGGTGGGTCCCATGTAGGGGTCCACGGCGCTGTAATACACCTCGAATATCTTGGGGGTGTTACACTCCCATCATTTTTATCAACATTTCTCCCCCATTTTGTCATAATCAAAAAGTGCATAATAACAATAATATCAATGAAGAATTAAATATGATCAATTACGGGTAAAACTCTCCCTGAAAAATAGATCTTTTAAAAATAACATTAACTCCCCCTGAGTTAAATACCAATTTTGAAAATATCAATTTTGATTTTTGGGGATCCAACAGAGATTTGGTTTTTCTTTTGAAACGTAGACGATATTCGATATTGTGGTTCTTTTCGGAATCCAAACTTTTTTAATTTTTATCGTCCGGCGTGGGCTTTTGCAATTCGAAATGTGATGCCCATTTTTTAAACATTTATCACATCGAGGTATTTTAAAATTTATGGATTCGGTTTTATCAAACGGTTTGAATCCTATCTCCTGTTTAATTAATGAAAATTTTTGAACGGAAAATAATTGTCAAATTTGTCATTTTCGTAAGAAATTTATTTGTTAAATTCTTCAGTTCGTTTTGAACTTTTAAAAGATCATCTTTCAATTTATTTTTCTTAATAAGGCACATAGAATGATCATTTTCAATAAATTTCCCTTTTTCATTTATTTTGGAAATTTCGATTTCCAACATCTTAATTTTCGATTCGAGAGATTTAATATCAACTAAAGCATTTTGAAAATCGATATGTAAAAGTGCGAATGCTTCAAATAATTCATCGTGAGACGAGGTACTAACCTGGCTTTCGATGTCGCTTTCGTCGAATGAACTCCTTGCCATGAGTGCGAGGTTATTTTGACTATATTCATCATCATCCTATTCGTCACTCCAAGTATCTATGAGCACTTCCTTCATGGAAGTCAAGGCTCGATAATTTTTAGCAAAGTGACCTGGTTTTCCACAGTTTCGACAGTTATTGTCGATTTCTTTGGTTCGCTCGAGTTGATGTCGTTTCTTCGCCAGTTTAATAAGTTTTGATACTTATTATATTTTTGGCATAATATGCCAATTCTTTATCCTCTTCATCTACCGGGATTTCTTCTTTCTTTGACATCTTAGCTTTTAAAGCTATCGATCTTTTCTTTAGTTTCGGTTTGGCATTTCAAGATTTAAGAACTATATCGTAATTTATTAGCGATCCGACGAGGGCGCTAAAATAAAGATTATTGAGATCCTGTGATTCCATTTGTTGGGATAAATAATTTTGTTTTGATAATTGCCAAACATCAAAAGCTTGATACAGCAAGCCCTGTATCGAAAGCCGGTTGAAGTTGCAATCCTGTATCGAAGACCTTCTGATAGCGCCAGCATACAGCAAGCTCTCGCGCTACCAAGATACATCAACAAAGTCTAAATAAGCACCAAGTATGGAAGCTGTCTCAAAACCTCAATACAGCACCCTTCCATACAGCGCCTGACTATTCCAATACGGCTACAGCTCTAGTGGATACAGCATTCACATCGGAACAGGACTGAAGACCGCTTTGAAAAGGAATCTTCAGTATTCACTAAAGTCAAGTACCGTTTGATAAAGAAGTATTTAAATACTGAAGATGTCAGAGATCTTCAAATCCCGCAATATCCGGATCCCGGTCTATTCAAGTTGTCATGAAATCTTGCCCAACGGATCTATCTCAACGGATATAATATTCAGAAGACTGTATATATCTCATAAGAGCGTTGAAGATATATACAGATATACACACACCGAAGTTACCAAGTGAAGAAGCTATCATTATATACATCAGAGCAAAACATATCTCCAGAAGCTTTCTGCAAAATAAGAACCAAAGAGATATACAGTGCTCAACCTCAAGAACAGTCATCATCTGCTCAAGAACTTCATATTCAAAACTGGTGTTCTTACCCGGTTACCTACCTTTTTACCTTTGCGTAAAAACCGAGCTCTGTGTGAACTCAACAAAGTTATTCTGACCTGTGTGGGACGAATAAGAGGACGAAGCTTTGGAACTGTGTGTGAAGAAGCTAGTCAAGAAGGAAGCTTCAACCAAATCTGTGTGAACGGTTGAAAGCGACATTCTTTGTATCAATCTGTGTGAACAATACAAGGATAGGTTTGATTATAAATACATAGTTGTGTACGCAGTATTTATAATAAACGTTTTACTCCTGTGTGGAGGACCAGTGGACGTAGAGGGGTTTACCTCGAACCACTTAAATACTGTGTTATTTACCTTTCGCCGTTACTGTTTTCATAACTGTTATTTATATAAGTATACACTGCAAAACCCTGCACGCACCAAGCTAATAGGAGAATAGACCGAGTTGCTGTATTGACGGCAACTTACTATATTAAAGACTTCCGCTACGCACTCAGATTCGAAAACCATACAGCTTGTTGCTTAAACATTTCCCAAGCTGTATCGAGTATACTTCGAAAAAGGGGACCAACAATTGGTATCGGAGCGGTTGATTCTAAAAAGAATCAGTCGCATTTTTAACTGAATCAGATCCTTAAAAATACTTATTTTCGAAAACAGTCTTTGTAATTCCCATCTTCTAATATGGATACCTTTATGTCTAATAAGATATCTATGTTTCACATTAACGAGTTTGATGACTGGAGAAACAGGATGAAGAATAGACTCAAAGCCTTCATTGGAGAATCAAAAGCTCCGCCCGCATCAACAAAGACCGAAGAATGTCTTCAGGTAGTCACTGACAGTGACTCGTCTGATGATGAGCTAGAAGATAGAGCCTATGTGTGCTCTATGGCCGAAGTTAAAGAAGAAAATAAAGACGGCGATGATGATGAGGTAAGCTCCACCTCAACTATTCCCATAAATGTATCTCATACCTTTGAAAATATGCTGAATGAATTTAATAACATTCAAACGGCCCATGAGATATTGAAAGGAGAAAACATACAGCTTGAAATTTTTAACTTAGAGCTGAAAGAAGAAAATGACTTGCTGAAGAATAATTACGAAAATATGTCAGTTGATTGCGAAAACAGCAAAGTCAATTTAGAAAAACTCATGGAGAGCAATCATCAACTTGCTCATAATCTAAATGAAACTAAGTCTCATCTTGAAAGCAAGACAAATTATTTGGCTCTACTCGAAGCCAAAGTAAAATCTCTCGAGAAACGTGAAGGAGAATTAGAGACAATCTTGAAATCTTTCGAGAAATCCTCTAAAAGAATGGAAGAGATCCTAAGCACTGGGCAACATGCTCATGATAAACGTGGCTTAGGATACAACTCGTTCTCCAACAAAGAAAAATCTAGTACAGTATTCGTCAGGAGTGAGGAATCCATTCCTGTATCGAAAGAAGTCCCGAGTCCCGTGAAGGAACCTGTTGCACCGCGAACAGCAAAAGCTGCCATTCCACCTCTGCAACTCTACTATTCGAGACAGTGGAACCAATGACCACTGTATAGGCGTTTAAACAAAGATGCTCCACAAGCATATCATAAACGCTACGACTATTCAGAAGAAGGTCAGATTCAACCAACAAAGGCCCGCATGAAGCATTTCAAGATAAAGGCGCCTAGGCACTGGATACAGGAGCCCCGTTATCCATCAAGAAAGCAGGTGTCCGCGCAGTATCAACAACATTGTTGGGAATCCAACTGGAGACCCAGAAGGCAAGATGTTAGGCCAAATAAAATGGCTCCACCTCCGAGACGACAATCGTACTGGAATAACAACTATAATTCTCAATTTTTCATGCATTATAATTATCATGATTACAACGACTACGTGCCTGCCCCACATAGATATCGATATAATGGACCAAAAGTAGCCTACAACAAACAAATTGTTGCCCGGCAAATTTGGGTACCGAAAGGCACTATCACACCAGGACCCAAATTTACTTGATCTCTATGCTTCAACAAGAATTTGGATCGCTACAGTCTGAAATCCCTGTAAGTTTTTATGCTTTTACTCATTAATTAAGGGGGAATGCTGTAAGACCCATGAATATAGTATCTGCCATTAATTAACTGTACACTCAGAACAGTCAAGACAGCACTGTAGGACTAAGAAGGCATGAAACCTTCCTACAACTGACGTGTGCATTAATTAAGGGGGAATACAGTACGACCCATGAATACAGTGTTAATCCTAACATTAATGTAAGAACTGAATCCTGTATGTACCTTTTAAGAGGGAACACTATATTATTCGCGGATACAGTATTTTTCACCACATGACACCAATTATGATCATTAAATTTTAGCCTATTACTGCTGTAAGAACTCGTCTACGAACAGTTCATAGGTTAAGTTGTACTCAACTAGATCACAAATGTAAGATTGTGCCTGCGCGCCAATCATAAGTTTAAGATGTAATAAACTTTCCTATCATGTTAGAAATTTCCAGCGAGCAGTTCACATTTCTTTTAAACTAAGTGCTGAAGACCAGATCATTTGACCGAAGATCAAGAAGCCTGCTCAAGAAATTATCAAATAGAGAAGGAAACTGTTGGGAAAATTAAGCAACCCCTGTATCGAAGTCTTCTCATGTTACCAACAAGTGGTTATCGAAGGGGAAATTGTTTTAGCTTGAAGAGATTTTTGGTATCAAAACCTTGGCATGATCAAGAAGTTTTGGTATCATCAAGAAGTTTTGGAAATTATCAAAAAGGGGGAAATTGTTGGGATAAATAATTTTGTTTTGATAATTGCCAAACAACAAAAGCTTGATACAGCAAGCCCTGTATCGAAATCCGGTTGAAGTTGCAATCCTGTATCGAAGACCTTCTGATAGCGCCAGCATACAGCAAGCTCTCGCGCTACCAAGATACATCAACAAAGTCTAAATAAGCACCAAGTATGGAAGCTGTCTCGAAACCTCAATACAGCACCTTTCCATACAACGCCTGACTATTCCAATATGGCTACAACTCTAGTGGATACAGCATTCACATCGGAACAGGACTGAAGACCACTTTGAAAAGGAATCTTCAGTATTCACTAAAGTCAAGTACCGTTTGATAAAGAAGTATTTAAATACTGAAGATGTCAGAGATCTTCAAATCCCGCAATATCCGGATCCCGGTCTATTCAAGTTGTCATGAAATCTTGCCCAACGGATCTATCTCAACGGATATAATATTCAGAAGACTATATATATCTCATAAGAGCGTTGAAGATATATACAGATATACACACACCGAAGTTACCAAGTGAAAAAGCTATCATTATATACATCAGAGCAAAACATATCTCCAGAAGCTTTCTGCAAAATAAGAACCAAAGAGATATACAGTGCTCAACCTCAAGAACAGTCATCATCTGCTCAAGAACTTCATATTCAAAACTGCTGTTCTTACCCGGTTACCTATCTTTTTACCTTTGTGTAAAAACCGAGCTCTGTGTGAACTCAACAAAGTTATTCTGACCTGTGTGGGACGAATAAGAGGACGAAGCTTTGGAACTGTGTGTGAAGAAGCTAGTCAAGAAGGAAGCTTCAACCAAATCTGTGTGAACGGTTGAAAGTGACATTCTTTGTATCAATCTGTGTGAACGATACAAGGATAGGTTTGATTATAAATACATAGTTGTGTACGCAATATTTATAATAAACGTTTTACTCCTGTGTGGAGGACCAGTGGACGTAGAGGGGTTTACCTCGAACCACTTAAATACTGTGTTATTTACCTTTCGCCGTTACTGTTTTCATAACTGTAATTTATATAAGTATACACTGCAAAACCCTGCACGCACCAAGCTAATAGGAGAATAGACCGAGTTGCTGTATCGACGGCAACTTACTATATTAAAGACTTCCGCTACGCACTCAGATTCGAAAACCATACAGCCTGTTGCTTAAACATTTCCCAAGCTGTATCGAGTATACTTCGAAAAAGGGGACCAACACCATTTATAGCCGTAACTGTCACATCCCATTCAATAGGTAGTGATCGTAGGATTTTCTTTATTTTTTCACTACTTGTTAATGGTTTCCCAAAACAAACTAGTCCATTAGTAATGACTGAAAATCGGTCGAGCATGTTCGTAATGGACTCGTCATTCTTCATCATAAATAGCTCATATTTGTGGAGGAGGATATTTATTTTCGTCTCCTTGACTTGTGATGTTCCTTCATGAGTTACCTCAAGCATTTTCCAAATCTCTTTGGCACTATCACATGATGATATTCGGTTGTGTTCTTCTGGATTTAGAGCACAATATAATAATTGCATTGCTTTGCAATTATAATGGTCGTTCTTCCACTCTTCATCATTATAGTCTTCGAAGCCTTTTTGAGAGCCGGCCGATTTTGTAGGAAGTTTAGGACCTAGGCAAATAACATTCCAAAGCTTGATGTCGTAGACTCGGATGAAAATAGACATTTTCTTCTTCCACGTCATAAATTCAATCCATCAAAGAATGGAGGTCGATTTAAATCAAGCCTTAGACCGTGCAAATTGGAGCGCCATTGGATCTTTTTATCTCCTTGGATGTTTGCCTGATTTTTATGGAAACCGCTCTGATACCAATTGTTGGAAATTGGCACCCCACTTGGAATGGTGAATAGTATCACGGAGTAGAGTTTTCAAACTCTTTTGCATTTGCGGAAGCATATTTAATTTCCAGAAGATAAATGACACAAGATTTATAGAGGTTCGGCCAAACGTGCCTACATCCTCTCTCCGTATCTTTTTCTATAGGCATAAGATCAACCTCTACGCCTCGTATTCTATCGTCTGAGGGATACCGTTACAATCTCGTCTTTCATCGGTCCGAGATAAACCGTTACACTCTTGTCTTTATGTCGGTACAAGATAAACCGTTTTCCTTTTCTATTGGACAAGGAAGCAACCTATCTAGCTTTCGATGGGTACTAGACAAACCTCACTTGGATTTAGATATGATTCTAATAATTCCGGATCAACGATCCTAATAACACTGAATCAATCTACAATCCGTTCTTTCCTATCATGTATGGTTTAGTGTATGAACACTCAAACACAAATCAATTAAGCACAAATACAACAAAAATAATGTATACAATGATATCTGATCAATATGTGATTTGCTTGGAGTTGTTGTATCGAATGATACCAAATGACTTGGTATTTATAGGCAAATTCTCTCAACTAGCCATTAGCCTCTGCTGCCTCTATTACGTATGTTATGTACCACCATTGCGTACGTTAAGCACCGTTGCGTACGTTAATGCTTAATGTTACGTATGTTAGCTTTCATGCCTTAGCGTACGTTATTCTTCTTGTGTTGTGTACGTTAACTCATGTCGTCTGCACTCGTCTACCTTCAGGTGACTTGCTATTACGTATGTTATGATACATGAATATCATACATTAACCTCTCCGTATAGCGTGCGTTAGCTTTGTTAAATCTCACTTCTTTGCTTTTCTGACGTTTCGAGTGTCTTTGACTCCTTTGTTATTTTGTATCGTTCTAATGATGTTTTGTTTGATCGATAACATCATCAACTCATCATTAGCTCATTATCAACTCATCATCAAAACCAATTTATGATTATATGGAATAGAATATTCCAACAGTTCCTTCTTTCCTACTATATACTTGGTGTGATAAGGTGCAAACAACCAAGTAAGTAATTTTCGCAATACGTAGTTGAGTAATTACTCGGAAAATTTTGTGTACTGATTATTATTTATAAATGTTTGTTATAGATACAAATCCGGGAAGAATGAGCTACACATGTTTTGGTCAGTTTAGGGTAATTCCTGCGAGGCTACTTTCGAGGAGTTCAAGTATCGGGAGTACGAGTACAGGTGGCTACGCGCACATTTTAGCAACCCGAACTATATTGTATGTAATCGTCCAATAAATATTGTCGTAATATTATTGTTGTTTAAAGACATGTAACGTATACGAAACTTACTTGTGGTAATTTTGTTCATGGTTAAATGAAAATTACATATTTCTATATATAGGCGAGCAGTTCAACCAACATTACTAACCGTAAGGGTTTGATGGATCACCACAACTTAGGTTCGTGGTCGTTAGCGAGAGTTTCGCACGAGGCCAGTTCTGATGAAAATGTGGCTAATGCCTTTATCTACGTGACTTGGAAGGCATATCCGAACTGTCTGGATAGACATATAAGTTGCAAATATATCCTAACCATTTTAATACTGTCATCAATCTTTACCTCACTTATTTTGTTCCCACTTAATTAGGAGAGAGTGATGAAGGAGCCTGAGAAGATGTTGATAGAGATGGCGAAGGAGGACCATCCAGATTTGGTCGAGATCGGTCGGGATTTAGCACGCTGAGAGATTGATCAGGCCGATCCTACATTAGGACAAGGGTGTGGGCTACCATTTACTCTCTTAAAGGGAGCTAAAGTCAAAAAATAATTGAAGGATACTCCAGGTTTCGACGCAATCAAGGGGGCGACACTCAAAAGGCCTATTTAGAGGAGCAATTGAGGATCGAGAGTGAGCTCCGAGCTGATGAGCAAATGAAGTCTCAGGACCAGTTCAAGAAATTGCAGGAGGAGCAAATGAAGGCTCAACAAGAGAAGCTGCCTCAGCAGCAAACCATAATGCAATATATGATGTTATTGGGTCAGACAGTGACTCAATCGGGAATTCAGGCACCACCACCACCTCCATTCTTCAATTTACAAACAATCCCCTATTCTTACATAATCGGGACGACGACATGCAAGACGGTAGTAATTCTTCTTCTCTCTTTAAGAATTTGACAGATTTAGGTGGATTTTAGTTGTGGTTGTAGTAGTACTTTTGCTATATAAATATATTAATGCTAAATATTTGTTTAGTGTTCGTTAACGTTGGTGCTTATAGTGATTTCGTAGATGTTGCTATGTGATATCTTGATATGGTGTGATTTTTGTAATGTTGGTGTATAAATTATGCTTTTTGTACATTGATGTATGGTGATTGTGATGTATGGTGATGTACTGTACATTTGGAATATACAAGTTAAGTCTGAACAGGTTTTGAGATCTCAAAATCTGAATATTTTTTTAATGGACTTTAGTCGATAATTTTTGCCCAAATCGTCGGCTAAAGTTGTTTTTTATACATAAAAAGTACTTTAGCCGGCAGATTGACCGTCGGCTAAAACTATTAGACTTTAGCTGGCAACCATGAAGTCGTCGGCTAAAACAGCTAGAGTTTAGCCGACAATATATTCGCCATCGGCTAAAATAAATACAATTTAGCCGACAATTATAGTCGTCGGCTAAAATTTAGCCGACAATATATTTACCTTCGACTAAAACAAATACAGTTTAGCCGACAATTATTTAGTCGTCGGCTAAAGTCTAGCCGACCGACCTCGGCCGACGGTCGGCCACTTTAGCCGACGGTTTTCGGCTCTAGCCGACGATTTTTTGTTGTCGACTAAAGTCTAAACATTGATAGAGGATGGTGGAATTTGGAAAAAAAGTTCGATGGTGTAAATGCAAACTGGAGCAAAGTACATAACCTAAATAACTCATTTTCCACGAACTTTTAATATGAATATTCAATTCGAATAACGAAATGATTTTTTTTGTTATTATGTTCGATCCGAACAACCTAATTTGATTTGAATCCACAAGTTTGTATTTCAAAATCTAATTACTAATATAATCTTATACTACACTACTAAAAAACAGCCACAATGGCTTCACATTATTAGCTTCACAAAAAGAAGTGAAGCTAAAGAAGAAACAGCGACAAAAATAATACACAAAGGCGTCACATATGTGACGCCTTAAATTTTAAAGTAAAGTGGTCAACACAGTGTTAATAAAGGCTTCACATATGTGAAGCTATTGTAAAATATTTATTTTTTTAAGTTTAATCCTGCATTTGCGTCACTAATGCGAAGCTAAAAGTCAAAAAAGTCCGTTTCTTTAGCGTCACATCCGTGACATCCTTGTATTTTATAAAAAAAAAAGGTAAAGGTGTCACATATGTGACACCCTTGTTTATTAAAAAAAAATAAAGGTGTCACATATGTGACACTAATGGTGTTAAATGCAAAAAAAAAGTAAAGGTGTCAAATATGTGAAGCCAATGTAAATTAATATATATATATATATATTATTTAATTTATGTATTGGTGTCACATATGTGACACCAATGCTTTTTAAAAAAATAAATTGGCATTTTGTCATTGAGCTATGCTGTTAATTCATTAAATTTGATACATGATTTATATATGTACATAATCAGAATTATAATTTAAAATTATAATTTAATAAACTGATTATAAATAGATAAGTTTTGTAATTTTTATTTAAAAAATAGTTAGACATGATATTAATGAGATAGTATTTATAATTGATCACAGATAAATAGATATTATTATTCAATATATATTATATAAAAAATCTAAAAGTAGAACCTCTATAAATTAATACTAGAGTCATATTTTACTAAGTTGTCTTAGTTATCTTTGTAATTTTCTCAGATTATTAATTTATCATGTTGATGGGACTCTTGATTTATAAAGGGGTCTCAAAAAAATTATTATATGATCAATTTATCGAAATTTTAATTTACGCTTGGAGCCGAAGTCGGGACCGAAAAAATATTAATTTTATAGAGGTTATTAATTTATCGTGTATTAATTTAAAGAGGTTACACGGTTAAAATACATATTACAATTAATTAAGGTATTGGCGTCACATATGTGATGCTAATGTTAATCATTATATATTATTTAATTTATACATTGGCTTCACATATGTGACACCAATATTTTCAACATCATTAGCTTCACATATGTGAAGCTAAAATGTACACCTACCAATGCTTTTAGAAAGGCGTCACTCATGTGACGCCAATGTGTAAAAAATTGCAAAGAAAAATCAAAAAACATAGCTCAGTGGCGGGCGGATTCGAACCCGCGTATATGCGATATAGGAAGTAGCATGTTGCCACTGAGCTATGATTTCATTCATTTATTATGTTACATAAAAAATATTTGTACGTACTATTTTTCATTTTTTATATTTTTTTTATTTTTAAAATTAATTCAATTATTTGTACATTAAATTTATTATAAAAATTAAATTAGTTTCAGTAAAAATTCCTTAAATTTATAGTTGACTTATTAATTAATGAATCTTTATATACTCTATATATTTATAAAACTATCTATATATCTATCTTATACTACATTAAAATTGAGTTTTTAGCTTTCTCATTGGTTTAACTTATGTTTTTTTGTTTTTTTCCTACTATTGACTTATTAATAATTAATCTCTCTCTATATATTGTGTGTGTATGTGTATGTGTGTGTAATATATAAAAATTGAATTATTTCGCTTCCTCATTAATTTGCCTTATATGTCGGTTTGTGGTTCTTTTAAATTTATTTTTTTGAATTCTTTCTAACATTGACTTATCAATTAGTTCATCTCGTATCGGCTATGGCATGTCTATCTTATAATAAAAGTTTGTATTCATAATAAAAATAAGTAACAAAAAACTTATTTGACACTCTTTAACTATAATTATAATAAGTAACGTTTATAAATTTATTCTTGATTTCTCTCATGTGCAAATATAATAAATTTAATTTTACGAGATTTTTTTGCCACTTTTAAGATTTTTAAAATAAAAGTAATTGAACCTATAATTAAACTTAACATATGATTTATATATAATGACGGTTGTTCCCATATTTTATTATCATTTCAAAGATTTACCAAAAATTTTGATTGTATGTCCCGCATAAGTTTCCGTCAATAGTTTAAGTAATATTAATATTATATTTTAATGCTTTCATATATTAATTGTGATTGACGATGAATATGGCTTTTTAATTTTTTGTTCCCTTTTAGTCATATTCCGTGAGAATTTAAGGAAAGTTAAATCGCAAAATTTTGATCCATAAATTCAGCAAAATAATTAAGAGAAAGGTAAAAATATGTAAAAATCCTAACATATAATTAAGGCATTAAAATATTTATTAATTTTATAGAGTTTACTAATTTATCGAGTATTAATTTAAAGAGGTTACACCATTAATAATACATATTACAATTAATTAAGGTATTAGCGTCACATATGTGATGCTAATGTTAATTATTATATATTATTTAATTTATACATTGGCTTCACATATGTGACACCAATGTTTTCAACATCATTAGCTTCACACATGTGAAGCTAAAATGTACACCTACCAATGCTTTTAGAAAGGCGTCACTCATGTGACGCCAATGCCTAAAAAATTGCAAAGAAAAATCAAAAAACATAGCTCAGTGGCGGACGCGGGATTCGAACCCGCGTCTATGTGATATAGGAAGTAGCATGTTGCCACTGAGCTATGTTTTCATTCATTTATTATGTTACATAAAAAATATTTGTACGTACTATTTTTCATTTTTTATATTTTTTTATTTTAAAATTAATTCATTTATTTGTACATTAATTAATTTATTATAAAAATTAAATTAGTTTCCGAGTAAAAATTCCTTAAATTTATAGTTGACTTATTAATTAATGAATCTTTATATACTCTATATATTTATAAAACTATCTATATATCTATCTTATACTACATTAAAATTGAGTTTTTTTTAGCTTTTTCATTGATTTAACCTATGTTTTTTTTTTGTTTTTTTACTACTATTGACTTATTAATAATTAATCTCTCTATATATATATTGTGTGTGTGTGTGTGTATAATATATAAAAATTGAATTATTTCCGCTTCCTCATTAATTTGCCTTATATGTCAGTTTGTGGTTCCTTTAAATTTTTTTTTTTGAATTCTTTCTAACATTGACTTATCAATTAGTTCATCTGTATCTGACCGGCTATGGCATGTCTATCTTATAATAAAAGTGTGTATTCATAATAAAAATAAGTAACAAAAAACTTATTTGACACTCTTTAACTATAATTATAATAAGTAACGTTTATAAATTTATTCTTGATTTCTCTCAAGTGCAAATATAATAAATTTAATTTTCTGAGATTTTTTTGCCACTTTTGAGATTTTTTAAAATAAAAATAATTGAACCTATAATTAAACCTAACATATGATTTATATATAATGACGATTGTTCCCATATTTTATTATCATTTCAAAGATTTACCAAAAAATTTGATTGTATGTCCCGCATAAGTTTCCGCCAATAGTTTAAGTAATATTAATATTATATTTTAATGCTTTCATATATTAATTGTGATTGACGATGAATATGGCTTTTTAATTTTTTGTTCCCTTTTAGTCATATTCCGTGAGAATTTAAGGAAAGTTAAATCGCAAAATTTTGATCCATAAATTCAGCAAAATAATTAAGAGAAAGGTAAAAATATGTGAAAATCCTAACAAATAATTAAGGCATTAAAATATTTATTAATTTTATAGAGTTTACTAATTTATCGAGTATTAATTTAAAGAGGTTACACCATTAATAATACATATTACAATTAATTAAGGTATTAGCGTCACATATGTGATGCTAATGTTAATTATTATATATTATTTAATTTATACATTGGCTTCACATATGTGACACCAATGTTTTCAACATCATTAGCTTCACATATGTGAAGCTAAAATGTACACCTACCAATGCTTTTAGATCGTCTAGATAAAACCGGAAACACTATAATCTAATTCTCAACACAATAAGAATATTTAGTCTCTGTGGAATACGACATTGCTCGTCTCTTTCTACATATTCTCCGAACACTTGCGGATTGTTTAAAAATAGAGCGAACAACATACAATTAATATGATCCGAAATTTTAGCAATTAATTGATATAGACTTGCTTAAATAATGTGAAGCCAATGTAAATTAATATATATTATTTAAACTTTAACTTAAATAGATATATTATTATAGCAATTAATAGATATAGACTTGCTTAAATAATGCTTAAAATGCTCAATATATCCTTGAATATATATTCTGGAAAAAATTCAGAAAAAAACGATGTATATTTGTATAATTTAGTTGGCTTCAGAAAAAAAACGATGTATATATCGCGTTCATATCTCAAACTGAGTTATATAATATATTTAATCAGATATTGGCTTCACATATGTGAAGCCAAAGAATAATATTAGAATAATTTCGGAGGCGGTAGGTGGCGCACCCGGATATGGTGGTTGACAAGTTTTAGCTTCACATATGTGAAGCTAATGTGCAGGACAAAATTATCTTACTAAAAGCGTCACATATGTGACGCCAATACAAATATTTTAAAAAAAAAATTGGCGGAAGTTTGAAATTTTTGGCGTAGCCGCGGGGAAATTCAAATTTAGTGAAATACTTTAGCTTCACATATGTGAAGCTATTGTGTTTCAAAATATATTATAAATACAACATCACTACAAACCTTCCTTCATTCCAAAATTCTAATCCACATTTCATCTCATTTCTTCAACTTTCATCTCTCAATCTTCAAGGTAATTTCTAAATTATTTTCAATTTTGTTAATAATTTTACTTATATTATTTTTTGTTTCTACTAACTTATTAATATTTTTGTTTTTTTCTTTCTTTTGCAGGATTTTTATTTATTTAAATATAAGTGAATTACAATATTAATATTATTGAAACATAACAAAAATGATTATATTTATTTTCTAATTAAATAAATATCTTTTTAGTATAATATAATTATTTTTTAATAATAATTAGAAGTGTAGCTTTTGGCATATTTTCTAATTACAACAAAAAATATATTTCAAAAATATTTATGAATATATATATATATATACACGAAATTAGCGAAATTGCTCGGCTAATTTTATTTTTATTTTAAACCAATATCTTTAGCGTCACGTATGTCACGCTAAAGATATATTATTTATAATTGATGGACTTTCTTTGGCGTCACATATCTGACGCCAAAGATATAATAATTAAAATTGTTGGTGTTTCTTTGTCTTCACATATGTGTCGCAATTGATATAATATATAAAATTAAGTGTGTTTCTTTGGCGTCAGTCCTGTGAGACTTATGTTTTAATATTTAAAATTTCTGCACTTTCTTTATCGTCTCAAATGTGACGCTAAAGATATAATATTTAAAATTGCACGACTTCTTTAGCGTCACACATGTGGCTAAAGTTTAAAAAAATAATATTCCGCGTTAGCTTTAAGCTTCACCCATGTGAAGCTAATGTAATTAGGGCAATTTTACATTTTCTTTAGCTTTACATGACGCTAAAGTTCAATTCTTTAGCTTCATTGCCAAACATTGAAGCTAAAGTTCTTTAGCGTCAAACTTCTTTGAAACAGCGTATTAGCGTCGCGTATGTGAAGGTAAAAATTTATATTATTTAGTAGTGGGTAAAACATTATACAAATACAAATGCCAGTAGCCAATAATTCATGAATAAAATTCACGGGCTAAAGGTATGGTCAAATAGTAGTTGCGTTTAAGAGCCTTAAATCTAGCCCTAAATCTAGTCATATAAGGAAAGAAGTAACTTGATACACAAGAAAAGGAATCCCATGCAAACTATGAAACACATAAATAAGGAAAAAAAAAAAAAAAAAACTAATGATATATATACTCTAACAAATCATTCAATACAAACTCCATCGATCAATAGCATAATTCATTAAAAAAAAAGGGTTTCCTTTGAATATATTCCATATATGGCTGATCAAACTTATAACTTCAATTCCGTTTGCACTCAACCCTGGCGGGACCCTTTCGAGCTCCTCCCAAGTTGGATGAGTGATTTCGCCAACCCGGATCCACAGCCGCCGCCTCCAGGGATGCATCAACAGCCACCTCCGCGGCGTCAACCACCACCACCACCGCCGCCTGCTGTCTCTTTCTCCAATCCGTCGTCGTCTATGTCCTTTTTCTGTAGTCGGCCGGCGCCGGTGGACGCTACTGCACAGCCGCCTTTTCATGATTACTTGCTGCCGCACATGTTGATCCCGTCTCCTGCGATCGGAGAGTACAAAGTGATCGGCAGGCTGGCTCTCAAGACGAGACACCCGTGTATGCAGGACAGAGAGGAGGATGGGACTTGCGGTGTCTGCCTCGACGATCTATTGATTATTAATAGGAGTAATATCGGTGGCATGAGGATTGGGGTTCTCGATAATTGCCGCCATGAGTTCCACGTCGCCTGCCTCGAGAAGTGGCTGATCAAGAAAAACATGTGCCCCCTTTGCAGAGCCGTTGCAGTGAATAATAACTACGACGATGAAAGATTCATGTAATAGATTACTTAAGTTTTTTCAGGTTTTTCATTGTACTGTTTCTGTATTATTTGATGAATTATTTAAAAATAATCGTATGTGTAGAATCTCAAGGACGGGACAAGCAATTTTAAGAAAAAACTTTGAGGTGAAGTGTGTTGATCCAAATGGAGAAAGTGATCCACCAATGTGATGAGAATTTATTATATGAGGAGAAAGCATCAATTGTTTATGAATGAACTAAATGTGGTAAAAAAACTCTTGTTTATCTGAAGACGAAAAAATGGTCACATATGGTTCAAAGAAGACATCAGGTAACATTCATATTGAGTTCTTGATTCAGTAAGATTGAGCCAAGGCAAAAGAATTTCACACCTCAGGAAGAGATCAGGTAACATTTGTAAGCATCAATTGTTTATGTTCCCTGCCTTCATATCTCTTTTAACAATTCTTCACGAATTCCGCGAGTCGAACGATATAATTAACCAAGATGGTCAAAAACTCTTGTTTATCTGATCAAGATGGAAAAATGGTCACATATGGTTCAAAGAAGCAAGTTACAAGTATTTCGACGACTTCTTCGAAGAGATCAGGTAACATTTTGAGTTCTTGATTCAGTATTTCGAGCCTTTTTCTTTTCTCCATTGATTTCTTAGGAAGTTCTAAGAAAAATGGAAATCTTTATGATAGTTTGTTTAGGAGGACAGAGAAAAAGTGGGAAAAGCAATCAGAAGATTGATCCAAGGCAAAAGAGCTTCACACCTCAGGAAGAGGAATTGGTTATCCAGTTACATGCAACAATTGGTAGCAGGTAATAATGTGCTTGAGGACTATTTTTATATGTGAAAATTTAAAATGCAGAACATTTTGGCTATTTTCCTGAAAACCTCCTGTTAAAATGAGCCCATAGTTTTTTTTTTCTTTATTAGTTTTTAAGGGTTTCTTCTCATCAGTTTTAAAGTTCTTCTAGGTTTCTGCACTGCCAATGTTCAGACTTTAGCCGACAGCAAAAAGTCGCGGCTAAAGCTTAAGACCGTCGGCTAAAAGTTGGCCGGCCGAGGTCGGTCGGCTGAAGTTTAGCCGACGGCAGAAACGGAAGGTAGTCGGTCAAAGTTCGAGTTTAGCCGGCGACTAAATAATTGTCGGCAAAACTGTTTTCATTTTATACGACAGCTAAATAATTGTCTGCTAAAGTCTAATAGTTCTAGCCGACGACCTATCTATCGGCTAAAGTGCTTTTATGTATAAAAAAGAAAAAACTTTAGCCGATGGTTTGTGCAAATGTTGCCGGCTAAAGTCCACTAAAAAACAAATATTCGGATTTTGGATTCCCAAACCTATTCAGACTTAACATGTATATTCCAGATGTAGAGTACATCACCATACATCACAATCACCATAGATAAATGTACGAAAAGCATAATTTATACACCAACATTACAAAAACTACACCATATCAATATATCACATATAGGGGTGTTCAAAACTATCCGACCCGGTTGACCCGGCCCAATTACCCGACTACCCGGGAAATTTTTACCGGGTAATTTTTTTAATTACCCGGATTTAACGGGCCGGGTACCCGGCCCGCTAATTATGTGAGTTATCGGGCCGGGTAATGGGTCGGCCAAATAAAATTACCAGGTACCCGCAGACCCGGTAACTTTTTTTTTATTTTTTTATTTTCTCACTACATATTTTATTTTAACCATTTTAAAAATTATGTATAGAATTAGTATGTATTTACTTACATTTTAATAATATTAACATTACAATATATACGTAAATTCGGTCCATATTAATCTTATGCTCTAATTTTTTTCTTTTTTTTTTTTTCATGAATCATATTTGTTTATAATTTAAATCTCATTAACTGTTTTAAATTATAACATCAAAATTACAAAAGTGAGTATGTATTAATATAATATAGTAGTCTAATTTCACAGTGAATAGATTAAATGTTTCATATAATATCTTAATATGTTAGAACCAATGATGATAAAATGAATGTTATAATTATTGTAAATAATTTTATTATTTTTAATATATTTTTTTTATAGAAATCAATCGAGCAAATAAATTAAATTAAAGTTCAAGTTTCTTAATATTTGATTTAATCATAACGCATGACTTCAAAATAGAATCAATTCTTGCTAATTCAAAAATTAAATATTTTTGTTGAACTAAAAGTTGAAAAAAATATAGCAAAAAATCACATATATATATATATAATTATTATAATAAGAATATATGTGATTAAAAAAATTCGAGTAGCCGGGTACCGGGGTGACCCGGCCCGGAAAGTCGGGTACCCGAAAAAGAGGGTACCCAGATTTTATGGGTCGGGCCATGGGCCGCCTAAATAGGTACCTGGAGTTCCGGGTACCCGAAAAGCGGGTACCCGAAAAGCCGGGTACCCGCTTATGAACACCTCTAATCACATAGCAACATCAACAAAATCACTATAAACACCAACGTTAATGAACACGAGTCTAAATAAACAAATATTTAGCATTAATATACTTATATAGCAAAAGTACTACTACAAACACAACTAAAATCTACCTAAATCCGCCAAATTCTTAAAGATAGAAGAAGGATTACTACCATCTTGCATGTCGTCATACCGAGATTGTGAAGAAGAGGGAGTTGTTTGTAAATTGAAGAATGGATGTGGTGGTTCCGGAATTCCCGATTGAGTCACGGTCTGACTCAATGATATCATATACTACATCATGGTCGGTTGGTGAGATAGCACTCTTGTTGAGCCTGCCTTTGCTCCCCTGGAATTCCTGAAGCTGGTCTTTAGACTTCCTTTGCTCCTCAGCACGGTGCTCGCTCTCGATCCTCAATTACTTCTCTAGATAAGCCTTTTGAGTGTCGTCCCTTTTACTGCATCAAAACTCTGGAGTACACTTCAATAGAGGGCAACCGAACAGGTTTCTAGTCTATTAATTTTCATAAAGTGGTGTCCAACACCAACCCATCTAATGGATGATTCGATCTTCTTTTTCCCCTTGTTCACTCCCCTCAACCTATACGGTTTCTATGGTTCGTGAACAAGTTAAGTTTATACCATCGACGCAAATCAGTTTCACAATTGAATCTTATCCGGCAACCTATCAGGTTTCTAGGGATAAAATTTGCTCCAACCGAAGGCATCCAATGCGCTCCCGGTAATTTATCCGTCCTCCCCGAACGACTACCCCGATAACTCGGAAGCATAGCACATCCGGTTTGGATTTTAATTTCCCGAAAGCTCGATGGAGGGAAGGAAAACCTTGAAACCTTATAAACTTAATAATTTATCGTGGGAGAATTTTCGCGATTAACGTTACATTTTGCACATTAATCATTTAAGCGCGTTTGTGGCATTCATACAATATGAAACAACCATTCACAACCTAGTTGCTACCAACATGTGGTTCATGGACCGTTCCTAGAAAACAAAAACTCCGTAATCTAATTACAAGTCTTCGTCTTGAATCTTCGTCATCTCGAAATGGATCTTCCTCCGGTCTTCGTCATTACATAAAAATTTTACATCGAAAATTGCATCCTAGATACAAACATTTCTAGTAAAATAAATAGGCTCAAAACGGACTTTACAACCCAATCGAATAAAACGAACGATTCAAAACTAAGTCCACGAACCACATCCCCATTCAAAAGCATTCATCCAATAAATACTATATAAATGAAAAGCGTAGAGGTATATTGATCCAATCAACAATACGAACCGATCCAATCGATTCACACAATCGGTAATATGATAACGTTCAAAATAATTCGGTCGACCATAAATATTCCAAATAATTAAATTTCCCTTATAAAATGAAATACCATAAATCATTTTAATCATATTAAATCTAATTTAACATGTGGGAGATTAATTTTCAAGAATACACGAAAAAATCGAGCCGGAGTGAAAACTGGCCTGCATGACCGAGTCACCCTCACTTTGCCGTGACAGGCTGGCATGGCCGAGTCTCGCTCGAGAAGGCTGCCGGCCGAGACACGACCAAGTCACCAGGACACGGTCGGGTGTGCTGTGATGACTTGGCAGCGGCCCCGGACCGAGTCACCTAGGACACGATCGAGTCTACCTGGCAGTGACTTGGCCAGACTGCCGGACACGACCGAGTCACCCAGGACACGGTTGAGTCACTCTCGGCCAGATTACCCTTTTTGTCCAAAAAGTCGTCCGACGACGATTCGGGGCTAGATTTTCGACCGGATATCCAATATCAATATTTTTCAACATTCATATCTTCAATATAAATCATATTTCCAAGAAATTAAGATTTATATTTAGACATAAACTTACGAAAAATATAACTACAACGAACGTAAAAATATATACCACGATTATGACTAAAATGATTCCAAATCATTCACCATCTAATCAAGCATTCCAAATGCCAATATCGTATATACGATCGCAAGACCTACTCTTCGATAACACTGTTGGGATTCGGTGCCTAAAACGAAGGCCCAACGGAAGCGATAAAATGAAAATTAATTCGATCCGAATCCATACGAGAATCGATCGAGCTACGTATATATTGTAACACCCCCAAAACCGTATGAGAATATTACACGCCGTAGACCCTTTCCACAAGGATCTACCAGGCTAAACATCCATAAACAACCAAATGCTTGCCCGGCCAGGGTCAAACAATATAATAATACAGACTGTAAGGTCACTTACACATAAACACACAGACCGATGAGGTCACACAACTCTATCAACAGAACTGACTAACAACATTACCCACACAGGGGTCGAAACGCAATACAGCGGAAGACTGAATCAATTCTAATAATACAACTAAACTCTACCAACTCTCGACTCTTTGATTAGTATCGCAGCTTGTCATCCCCTTGTGCCAATCCTGTGACTGCTTCCCTGAACCTGCATGTACCTGGACGCAGAACTGACATCCACCCCCCGATTACTCGGAGGTTAGTAAAACTCCACTGTTTTACTAGTGCAAGTATAAAACGATACGAAATGCAACAAGTAAATAGCAACTATGAATTTAATATGGAAATAAATTATCAAATGTTCCCGAGAAGTTTTATTAATTTTGAACTCAAGAAAGAGATATTTGAAAAGGAACACATCATCTCGGGGATTTTTAAAATAGAACTTCTTTTGGACCTCGAGTCCCAATTTACAAAGCCTTTTCGAAAACATTAGGGCCTTAGCCCGATTCTATTTTCAAAACACAATAGATGAGATATCATTATGGGTCCAAGACCCGTATTTAAAATGTTACCCAAACAAGCACTATAACACGATCATTGTTCGTACACATCATGTAGCGAACTCCGGAGGCCTCGACGGACCTTACCCAGACCGCACACATTGTTCGTACACATCATGTACCAAACTCCGGAGGCCTCGACGGACCCTACCCGGCCACAAACATCGTTCGTACAGATCATGTACCGAACTCCAGAGGCCTCGTCAGACCCTACCTGGATCACACACCTTGTCCGTACACATCATGTACCCAACTCCAGAGGCCTCGTCAGACCCTACCTGGATCACACACCTTGTTCGTACACATCATGTAACGAACTCCAGAGGCCTCGTCAGACCCTACCTGGAACACACACATCATATCGACACGACACAACTCATAATCATCAAATGTCAAGCCATTCCACATTACACCGAAATGTACAATCAAGTATGTAAACCAAGACAACACACACATATGTAAACCAAGACAACACACACATCATAATCAACACAACAACTCAACAATGACCGACCACACCGGCACAAACTTAGATGATTTTCACATCCAATACGATTCCCAAAATGTTAACTAAGTGAAGGTATCATCGTTACCATCAATTGTTCGTAATAATCAATTCATACGAAGTATATATACGAAAGTAAACCAATGCATCACAACCATAATACGACGTCCCTATTCACAAGACACAAATCGTATAGTAAAATACTTGCCTTAATAACCGCTACCGAATACTCCGAAGAACACGATTCAACCGGGAAGCTCGGACCCCAAAAAAGACAACGAACGGAAGGGTTCCGACTCGAGTTCTTCACAAGAATTTCGTCCCTAAGTCATGCCAATGATAAATCAATAATCATACGATGGATAATAATCATACAACGCCCAATCCCCCCTCTAAGACCTTTTGTCGGACACCTTCAAGGCGTTGACTAAGAACTCGACCAAAACAACGAATCGAAACGATCCAACCATGTAATAACAAGGGAAATGATAGAATACATCTAAATAATCATCAATACATCACAAATCTAAGTTATTACGGTTAAATCGGACAAAACGAACAAAAACCCCCAATTCACCCAAAAGTAGGGTTTCAAGAATTTACCTTGGATTAATGATGAAGAACAATTGTTGGTGTTATTAATCCACACCAAGAACTTGAAGAATATGAAGTTCTCTGGGATTGATGATGCAAAAACGCCCAAAATCGCCCACAAGATCGCCCAAGAGGAGGAGGAATGAAGGAAGAGATGAAATGAGCATTCATCTCACAAAATCCGCACAAATAGGCTGTTACGATCATGTGTGCATGACCCTAAGTGTGCCGCGGCTCACGATACAGGCTGCTCGGCCAAAACTGGAAAATGAGTGTTTGAGCTATTTCGACCATAACTCTCTCGTCCGGATTCCGATTGACTCACCGTTTGAACCATTGGAAAGCTAACTTGATGCTCTATAATATTGAAAAGATTCAAAATCTTTGGAGTTTCCAAGAATTTATGGTGATTTTACAAAGTCGAACTCATACTTGGAAAAGTCGTTTAATAACACTGAACTCAAGAAAACGACACTGAAACCCGAACCTGAATACGAATCGAAGATACGGTTACGACGTACTCGCAAAGACGAATCTAAAAGCTAAGAGAACACACGATTCCGACTACCCGAAGGCTCGAAATTCGACAACCGAAGTAATTACCCCAAACTTTGGGAAATTACGAAAACGGCCCAAAACGTCCGAAAATCATGATTCGTGATCGAATAACCAAACCGAAGTTCACAACACGTCTAACAAAGTTAAACGGACTTACGGAAAACTCAAAACAGTAATTTCGAACGAGATTCACAAGAATCGAACTCGAGTGCGGAAAAGTCGTTAAGAAACACGGAACTCAACAAAAGAATACCGAAACGAACTCAGATGACAAAAAGTACAGAATTAATCATTCTCATAATGATGATACGGTCCCAAGCGAGTCGTCGAAACGGACTTCCGCCAAAAAAAAGAAAATTACCGGAAATCCGAAATTGCGGATATTACATTCTACCCTCCTTAAAAGAAGTTTCGTCCTGAAACTTAAATCAAGTAGGGAGAAGCAATATCCCACCAGAAAAACTCAACGAGATACACAAGAACCGAAAAAAAAAAATTGCGCCCAACGGCGAAACGTTACAAGCAACGCGAAAGAACATACAGCGTGAAAACACGCCCCACGACGACCATAACAACGCCACCGGCAATGATTCAAAACAATAACGAGCAATTAACGACGCATCACATGCACACATTTAATCAAAGAAACGCATGCGACAACAAGTCGCACCCGACCACAACGACTAGGCGGTAGAATCAAATATAGTATTATGATAGAATTCACTCCGATTCTCGTCAACAAGAAAATGTCCGACGTCAAGACACAAACAATTCAAGATAATAGAAAATGAAAATACCGGACATTACATTCTATCCTATTAAAAATAAGTTTCGTCCCGAAACTTAAAATAAAACATCATGGTAGAATGCAAACAAAACCAAAAGGTTCACGCAACAAATATCAATCTCTACACGAATAACAACACAAAGTACGACCCACAACTACATCACCGGACACCACTGGGTCCTCCAGAAGTAGGAATGGGACTCCGGTCCCCTATCATCTTGGCAACAATCTCGCAGTACTGAAGTCGATGCCCCTCGCGTCCACAATTATCACAAGTCACCGGCGGTTTCTTACAATGCGCGCGTTCATGGCCCATAACGTTACAGTTGAAACACCTAGGAGCATTACCAGAACTCAAAGACACCGGCTCGGGTCTTTTAGATTCTCTAGTTGACCGAGAAGGTCCCATACTCGACTGATATGAGGGTCGAGGTTTAGGAATCCCAATTCCCTCACTTCCCGATGCTTCATCGGAAATCTTCTGCTTCTTCGCTACCGATACAGACTCTGTAGACATCATAGTCATTTTAAATGCTAAGGCTCGATCTTGATAGTCCTTCAGCGTTGTACACATAAAAGGGGCCATACACTGCCGAACCTGAGGTTTCATACGCATATCAAAGTAACGAACCTTATCTGTCTCACTTCGCACTTGATCTCAAACGTAACAAAGTTGTCGATTGTAATCGACTATTGCTTGAGAGATCGACACATCTCGGGGCGTAGCCGAGAAAAACTCGACAATTCTACGTTCCTTAACAGGCGGCGGACAATACTCGGCCTCCATAGCAGTCTTGAATTCAGCCCAAGTAGCAGTACGATCACTAGGCGCTACGTCCTCCCACCAGTCTGCAGCTTCCCTGTCGAGCAGGTATTGAGCAATAGGCACTCTTCTCTCATCGGGACAAGCTATGGCATCAAATGTTACATCTAATGGAAGAGCCAGTTCTCCCAACCTAACGAGTCCGAAGAACCTACAAAACGGGGCGGGTGCATTCTCATCACACCTCGTAACCACATACTAGCTCCATTATCCTCATCTGGGATCCTATCCCGGTGCATGGTCTGATTCATATGTGTCAACTGGTCAACCACCTGACGAAGGATGGTGGCGGCGCCAATGTCAGAATTTTCCCCAGTTGATTGCCTCTGCTCACGCGATTGGTCATCTCGACCACCTGTACTGAGCTCATTGGCGCTTGACAACGAGCGAGTCGCCCTCTCATGCACCTGATTCCGACCTCTACCACGACCACGCTCTCGACCTCTACCTCCCAGCATACTAAACGGCTACCGATCAGAACAATAAAATAAATATCACATAATCAACATAGGGCAACAAACAGCAACACAATAAAGTATTCACTCCAAATCATCACACGAGTACTGAGACTAACACTGCAATAATTGACTTAAATTCATATGTAACTCGCATGGTTACACCAACAGAGGTGCACGACTTTTACCAAAGTAAACACAGTCAAGACCACATACATGTCATTAAATTCAGGCACTTGTCACATTCTTTAAAAATAAAATTTTTACCGAGGTATTTGTTCAAATGATAATATTTTAAAATTGGTGAGTTCGAAAGATTTTGCAGAAATGAAATTTTGAAAACACTTTGATTAATACCTCGACCATTTAACCAAATCCATGGACCCAATATCAAAGCGCTCGATTTGAAATCACTTGCACAACAATACGTTGAAATATTAAGTCCACTCTATAACCGATGTCAGCAAAATGACCTTATTAATATCTGCCAGCACACTACTCATTACCATAGATAATCTATCATGTCCGGGATAACGTCATAGAATAATACAATTAAATTATACTATGCCGTCACAACACTCAAACACATAACATTTAAATTCCGAAAATTAGAGTCGTTTTGCAAAACATAAATTTTCCAAAAATCCTTTCGATCGTAATAAAAATGACGGTAGTATTTTTCAATGTCCGAAGTATTTTAAAACACATTTTCCAAATACTGATTGATGGTGCTATTTGAAAATACATGACCAACTTGTCACAATTCAACCGATTTCAAAATCCACACAAACCGTTGTTTAACCGTACCATCAAGATATTTTCAAAAAATTTGATTTCCACAAAAATGCTCAAACCAGTAGAGTCTTTCAGGAAAAACGTTTTCAAACCTACCCACAGCGGGCATATTTACAACAATCCAAAATAGTCGAACTTAGAACCACGTGCCCAAACGGCAAATGGGGTCACCAATTCAATCAAATGCATCTCATGGGCATCAAGTTAAACATACAACGAAACCATCTATCTGATTCTCTCACAAACTCTACCGTCAGTACTTTCTTTTCGGAACGATCAAAGTTTACAACTTTCACATTATACCACCCCACACGGTGGTTCAACGTCAAAACGTCAATACGTCCAGTTCAATACACATACAGTGTATCACAAGTATCAAATACAAACTCCATTACACAGCACCGTGCAAATTACATCATGCAGCACAATTATCACACATATCATGAACACAAATATTATGCATAAAAGAGGAGACTTACGTCTACAGGCCGCACGGAGATGACGGTCGCCCACGATACTAATCTCATCCGACAACATAACCGACACGTTGTGACTACGCCCAACTCAACTTGTCACCCGACATCTCGAATGACAAAACTACACAATACTCGACAAATCACGACTCGACTTGACCCGACAGCCTAGGTTTCCGCAACCTATCTCCGATACCATAAATGTAACACCCCCAAAACCGTATGAGAATAGTACACGCCGTAGACCCTTTCCACAAGGATCTACCAGGCTAAACATCCATAAACAACCAAATGCTTGCCCGGCCAGGGTCAAACAATATAGTAATACAGACCGTAAGGTCACTTACACATAAACACACAGACCGATGAGGTCACACAACTCTATCAACAGAACTGACTAACAACATTACCCACACAGGGGTCGAAACGCACACACGGAAGATCGAATCAATTCTAATAATACAACCAAACTCTACCAACTCTCGACTCTTTGATTAGTATCGCAGCTTGTCATCCCCTTGTGCCAATCCTGTGTTGCTTCCCGAACTGCATGTACCGACGCAGAGCAGACATCCACCCCGATTACTCGGGGGTTAGTAAACTCCACTGTTTTACTAGTGCAAGTATAAAACGGTACGAAATGCAACAAGTAAATAGCAACTACGAATTTAATATGGAAATAAATTATCAAATGTTCCCGAGAAGTTTTATTAATTTTGAACTCAAGAAAGAGATATTTGAAAAGGAACACATCATCTCGGGGATTTTTAAAACAGAACTTCTTTTGGACCTCGAGTCCCAATTTACAAAGCCTTTTCGAAAACATTAGGGCCTTAGCCCGATTCTCTTTTCAAAACACAATAGATGAGATATCATTATGGGTCCAAGACCCGTATTTAAAATGTTACCCAAACAAGCACTATAACACGATCATTGTTCGTACACATCATGTACCGAACTCCGGAGGCCTCGACGGACCTTACCCAGACCGCACACATTGTTCGTACACATCATGTACCGAACTCCGGAGGCCTCGACGGACCCTACCCGGCCACAAACATCGTTCGTACACATCATGTACCGAACTCCAGAGGCCTCGTCAGACCCTACCTGGATCACACACCTTGTCCGTACACATCATGTACCGAACTCCAGAGGCCTCGTCAGACCCTACCTGGATCACACACCTTGTTCGTACACATCATGTACCGAACTCCAGAGGCCTCGTCAGACCCTACCTGGAACACACACATCATATCTACACGACATAACTCATAATCATCAAATGTCAAGTCATTCCACATTACACCGAAATGTACAATCAAGTATGTAAACCAAGACAACACACACATATGTAAACCAAGACAACACACACATCATAATCAACACAACAACTCAACAATGACCGACCACACCCGGCACAAACTTAGATGATTTGCATATCCAACACGATTCCCAAAATGTTAACTAAGTGAAGATATCATCGTTACCATCAATTGTTCGTAATAATCAATTCATACGAAGTATATACACGAAAGTAAACCAATGCATCACAACCATAATACGACGTCCCTATTCACAGGACACAAATCGTATAGTAAAATACTTGCCTTAATAACCGCTACCGAATACTCCGAAGAACACGATTCGACCGGGAAGCTCGGACCCCGAAAAAGACAACGAACGGAAGGGTTCCGACTCGAGTTCTTTACAAGAATTTTGTCCCTAAGTCATGCCAATGATAACTCAATAATCGTACGATGGATAATAATCATACAACGCCCAATCCCCCCTCTAAGACCTTTTGTCGGACACCTTCAAGGCGTTGACTATGAACTCGACCAAAACAACGAATCGAAACGATTCAACCATGGAATAAAAAGGGAAATGATAGAATACATCTAAATAATCATCAATACATCACAAATCTAAGTTATTACGGTTAAATCGGACAAAACGAACAAAAACCCCCAATTCACCCAAAAGTAGGGTTTCAAAAATTTACCTTGGATTAATGATGAAGAACAATTGTTGGTGTTATTAATCCACACCAAGAACTTGAAGAATATGAAGTTCTCTGGGATTGATGATGCAAAAACGCCCAAAGTCGCCCACAAGATCGCCCAAGAGGAGGAGGAATGAAGGAAGAGATGAAATGAGCATTCATCTCACAAAATCCGCACAAATAGGCTGTTCTGGACTATGTGCCGCGGCCCAGCCTAAGTGTGCCGCGGCTCACGGTACAGGCTGCTCGGCCAAAACTGGAAAATAAGTGTTTGAGCTATTTCGACCATAACTCTCTCGTCCCGACTCCGATTGACTCAGCGTTTGAACCATTGGAAAGATAACTTGATGCTCTATAATATTGAAAAGATTCAAAATCTTTGGAGTTTCCAAGAATTTATGGTGATTTTACAAAGTCGAACTCATACTTGGAAAAGTCGTTTAATAACACTGAACTCAAGAAAACGACACCGAAACCCGAACCTGAATACGAATCGAAGATACGGTTACGAAGTACTCGCAAAGACGAATCTAAAATCTAAGAGAACACACGATTCCGACCACCCGAAGGCTCTAAATTCGACAACCGAAGTAATTACTCCAAACTTTGGGAAATTACGAAAACGGCCCAAAACGTCCGAAAATCACGATACGTGATCGAATAACCAAACCGAAGTTCACAACACGTCTAACAAAGTTAAACGGACTTACGGAAAACTCGAAACAGTAATTTCGAACGAGATTCACAAGAATCGAACTCGAGTGCGGAAAAGTCGTTAAGAAACACGGAACTCAACAAATGAATACCGAAACGAACTCAGATGACAAAAAGTGCAGAATTAATCATTATCATAATGATGAGACGGTCCCAAGAGAGTCGTCGAAACGGACTTCCGCCAAAAAAAGAAAATTACCGAAAATCCGAAATTGCGGATATTACATTCTACCCTCCTTAAAAGAAGTTTCGTCCTGAAACTTAAATCAAGTAGGGAGAAGCAATATCCCACCAGAAAAACTCAACGAGATACACAAGAACCGAAAAAAAATCGCGCCCAATGGCGAAACGTTACAAGCAACGCGAAAGAACATACAGCGTGAAAACACGCCCCACGACGACCATAACAACGCCACCCGCAATGATTCAAAACAATAACGAGCAATTAACGACGCATCACATGCACACATTTAATCAAAGAAACGCACGCGACAACAAGTCGCACCCGACCACAACGACTAGGCGGTAGAATCAAATATAGTATTATGATAGAATTCACTCCGATTCTCGTCAACAAGAAAATGTCCGACGTCAAGACAAATAATTCAAGATAACAGAAAACAAAAATACCGGACATTACATATATGAATATATAAACGAAAAGCAAGAGTCATAAGAAAATAACCCTCGTAGTCCGTTGATTAAATGGTAACCTTCTCTTGAGTTGTTCCCCAAGCTTTAGTTTGATCTCTACGAGTTCAATCCGCTCCAAGCCCTTGAACGATCCAACGCCAAAAACACCGCGTCTCTACTTGCCACGCGCTGGAAAAATGACCGGAACAACAACACTTGATTAACCTCTAAGGTTACGGCTAGAATCAAGTGATGAAGTTTTTATTATTACACTCTAAGTGTATAATATATATCTCTCTCAATGTATCTTGAATTTTCTCTAAGAAAACTCAAGAACAAAAGTGAAGAAGATGATGAAGATTTGAAAAATGATTTTCTCTCTCACTTGTGCAAAGCTCACGGCTGGAATGGCATGTCAAGCAAGTGAAGGGAGTCTTCATTATATTCTTATTCAACTCCCCAAAATCTCCTACTTTAGACAATATCACTAAAGGGGTGATATTGTCCCCTTGATTGGTCACAAGTCCACCACACTAGAAAGTGTAGACCAAGACCAAGTAAGGGAGTAGGTGATGGGGTGGCCATCTAGAAGGAACCGGATGAGTTTGATTCGTTTCGGACTCCCTGTGAGTCCAAACAGATAAACTCCTATTCCGTTCCGATGTATTTGTGTTGATTAATTAATCCAATCAATTAATCACATTAAATACATAATAACATAATTAATTTCTCCAAGAAATAATTATATTTATGAATTAAATTAATCACCCAGTAATTTATTTAATTCATTAGGCCGTAAATTAATTTATCCAATAAATTAATTTAGACATCCAATGTCCCAATAAGTTAGATATCCAATATCTAATATTTATAATGAGAAGCTCGATTCATTCCGTCGTCAATCCTAATGCGCGACTCGGTAGGTCCGTCTCAGTCAGCAATGGGAGGAACCAAAGAGTAGTAGCACCACCTAGCCAGCCTGGTGGCCTACACTGTACCCCGACTGAGAACGAATGATTGGGATCATTCAAGAACCATTCTGTTGTGAATACCAGTAAACGTATAAACCCTTCTTTCAAATGTGTCGATCAAGTTATAGGGTCACGGTCAGTCAAACCCCATATGTACTTGACGCTATGCATGCGTTAATGCAAATCGAGATCATGGAGCTCTCGTGTATCTAATACAGCTAGTTCCAATGCTTTGGCCAAAGACTTATGATCTCATCTACCAATAACCGCATAGGACATATAACCCGTTCACTAACAGGAGAAAGAATTCTATCTTGGTATTCAGTAGGACCTGCTACTTGCCCGTCAAGATGCACGTCGAGGTTGACACCCGCCTTCCGGTTTATAGGGTCAAACTACTCTAATGAAAATCTTGACGTGACAATCACATCCCTTCTAAATCCTCAAGTCGAAGGTTCACGAATACCTATCACAACCTTTCAATTCCGTCATTGACTGTCCCGGAGTGAAATCCGTGTGACGAATCGAGGGTGAGTCGGTTCGAGTATACTAATCCAATTAGCATACCTATAACGTGTGCTCCCACTAACCATTAACGTTCGACAGGCACTCTCCATGTCAAAGAACACGTCATACAAGTCTTCACATAAACTTAACGCCCAGTCAAGTTTCATTGACTTGCGAACGATTAAGTATTTGAGCTATAAACCTTTCCAGTGCCGTCCCCCTTATCCAATAAGGAGTGGAACGTTTTGCTCTCAAATACACGGACTAGTTTCTATATGTATATTTACGAGTTAGGAATGCCAGTAACTACCAGTAAATAAAGAAACATTCATTGCCTTATATAATTGATTTACATAATTACAATGCAATGCCCTCACTCAACATCCTATGAGTGGCATTCGAGGGCATACTCCTAAAAATATCCCACTTGCACTCAATGCCACACACTATGGTATCTAATACCCATGTTCTCCAGATGACGCTCCAAGCTAGTCTGAGAAAGTGGCTTGGTCAGTGGATCGGCGACGTTGTCGGCCGAGTCTACTCATGCGGCAAGACAATGTATCCCTTGCGAACAAATTCTCTTATGAGATGATACTTCCTCTCAATATGTTTGGTCGTTGTGAAACCTCGGCTCCTTGGCTCGCGCTACTCCGTCGTTGTCGCAAAGATGCAGAACAGCTCAAAGACATGGTATCACTTGAAGTTCTCCTAAACTTCTTAATCCAGAACCCTTCCTTGGAAGCCTCCGAGGCCGCTTGATACTCACCGACAGTGGAATCGGTCGCGCTTTGCTTGGCACTACGCCAAGATACTGCTCCTCCATTAAGAGTAAATATGTAGCCAGAAGTGGACATCGAGTCATCCTTCAATCCTTGGAAGTCCGAATCAGTGAATCCCACCACATTCAATTCTCCACCGCTATACATCAGAACCATATCTCTAGTCCTTCTTAAGTACTTGAGAACGTTCTTTACGGCAGTCCAATGTTCCCTACCTGGGTTTGCCTGAAACCTACTCACCACGCTTACAGCATGCGCGATGTCAGGTCTTGTACACAACATAGCACACATAAGGCTACCCACGGCCGAAGCATATGGTATATTACTCATTTCCTTTCGTTGTTCCTCATTTTGAGTACACATCTTCAAGGTGAGTTTTATTCCATGTCGCATCGGTAGGAACCCTCTTTTAGAATCATCCATCTTAAATCGCTTTAAGATTTTATCTATATAGAGGGCTTGGGAAAGACCTATTGTTCTCTTCGCTCTATCCCGGTAGAGTCGAATACCAAGAATATAGGTAGCTTCTCCCAAGTCTTTCATGGATAAATTACTCGAAATCCAAGCTTTCATAGAACTGAGCATTCCCACGTCATTTCCTATTAGTAGAATGTCATCTACATATAGTACTAAGAATGCGATCTTGCTCCCACTAACCCTCTTGTATACACAAGGTTCCTCCTCATTTTGCACGAAGTTAAACTCTTTGACTGCCTCATCAAAACGAAGGTTCCAACTACGCGACGCTTGATTCAGTCCATAAATGGAACGCTGAAGCTTGCACACTTTCTGAATATCGACTTCGGACACAAATCCTTTAGGCTGCTCCATATAGATTTCTTCCTCGAGGAATCCATTAAGAAAAGCCGTCTTTACGTCCATTTGCCATATCTCATAATCATGGTAGGCAGCTATAGCAAGCATCATGCGAATAGACTTGATCATGGCTACGGGCGAGAAGGTATCGTGGTAATCGATCCCTTCCTTCTGGGTATAACCCTTTGCCACAAGCCTGGCCTTATAGGCGTCAACCTTTCCATCACCATCAATCTTTCTCTTGTAGATCCACGTGTTCCCAATAGGCACTATGCCCTTGGGGCGGTCTACTAGAGTTCAGACCTGATTGACATGCATCGAGTCTATCTCAGCTTCCATAGCTTCACGCCATTTCGCGGAGTCTACATCCACCATCGCTTGGTCATAGGTCGTCGGGTCGGTCTCTTGGCTATCACTTGGAACCTCATGGAGACCCAGCTCCTCTAAGTGCACAAGCCCATACCTCTCAGGTAAATGAGACACCCTACTAGACCTACGAGGTGGTTGTACTTGTGTTTCAGAAAGTTCGGTTCCAGTTTCTTGCACAGGTGTCTCTCAAGGAGTTTCATTGTATTCTTCTAAAGAAATACTTCTACCTGCTCTGCCTTCCTGAATGAACTCATCTTCCAGGAAGTGTGCTTGTAAAGCAACAATGATCCTTCGATCTTCGGGCATGTAGAATAGATATCCCATCGTCCCAGACAGGAATGCAATGAAACGTCCCTTCGCAGACCTAGCTTCCAACTTTTCCACCTTAGTCTTCTTGACATAAGCGGGACATCCCCAAATCCTAATATGATTAAGACTTGGTTTCCTTCCTTCCCACATCTCATGTGGAGTTTTAGGAACGGATTTGGAAGGACATCTGTTCAAGATATACGCGGCAGTCAGGAGTGCATACCCCCATAGGTAAATCGGCAAGTCAGTATAGCCCAGCATGGAATGGACCATGTTCAACAGGGTCCGGTTCCTTCTTTCTGACACACCATTTAACTGAGGACTACCTGGAGGTGTTAGTTGTGAAACTATTCCATGTTCCTTAAGGAACTCGTCAAACTCTGTACTCATATACTCGCCACCTCGGTCCGACCAAAGTGCTTTGATATGATTACCAGTTTGTTTCTCGACTAGGACCTTGAATTCCTGGAATTTCTCAAAGGCCTCGGATTTATGTTTCATTAAGTATACATAACCATACCTAGTATGATCATCTGTAAACGTAATGAAATATTGATATCCGTCACGTGCTGCTTCCAAAGCACCACATACGTCGGTATGTATTAATCCCAGTTTATCAGCGGCTCTTTCAAAAGTCCCTGTGAAGGGGGACTTAGTCATTTTGCCTTTAAGGCAAGATTCACAAGTAGGAAAGGGATCCAATCCCAATGGACCCATAAGTCCATCTTTTTCCATCTTCTAAACCTTGGTCTGACCAACATGACCAAGTCTTAGATGCCATTTCAAAACTTGATTGGTTTCATCCCTACCACGTTTTCTAGTCATAGTATTCACAACTACTTTGTTGCTGAGATTTAGATGATACAATCCATTCAACAATGTAGCAGTACCCACTAGTTTATTTCTAAAATAAATTTTTTAAGAACCATCACCAATGAAAAATGAAAAGCCTTTTCGGTCCATGACCGGAATGGATACAATGTTTTTTTGCCCCTTAGGCAAAACAAGTACATATTCTAAAGTAAAAACAAAACCGGATTCTAAACCCAAAAGAAGTGATCCTATGTCGGTCGCCTCAACACTATGCCCGCTTCCGACTGTGATCATAACTTCTCCAGCTCCAAGCTTTCTACTTTGTTCCAGATCCTGATTCACGGTACATTATGAGAACTAGCACCAGAATCCAGTATCCAGGAAGTAGAAAATACAGTAGCAGAACAATTTGTTTCCAAAACTAAAAGTTCTGTACCTGAAGTGCCATGAAGAATCGGAGAGTCTCTAGCCCAGTGGCCCAGCTCACCGCACTTGAGACAAGCATCCTTCTTCTTGTTCTTTGGAACCATTGGGGCCTTGCCCTTACCCTTAAGGTCCTTAACTTGTGGTCCAGTTTGCTTCTTGGTCTTTTTCTTCTTGTTCTTAGACCTCCGAGGTCCAGAAGAAATCACAAGAGCAGACTCCTTCATCCGCGGAATCTTCATCTGAGACTGAGCAGTCACAAGTTTGTTCATTAGCCCAGCTAAGTTACATGTAATCTCATTGCAGTTGAAGTTCATAACAAACTGTGAGAAGGAATCAGGGAGAGACTGTAGGATAAGGTCGGTTTGGAGAGAAGTATCCATTTTAAAATCAAGAGCCTCCAATCTCTCGATCATGGATATCATTTTGAGGACGTGTTCCCCAACCTTCTCACCTTCCTTCATCCTTGCACTGAACAGTTGCTTGGATATCTCATTTCTAGCAGTTCTGCTGTGCTCACCATAAAGCTCGGTTAAGTGAGATAGAATCTGCCTAGCAGAAGTCATTTTCTCATGAGCTCTCTGGAGCTCATTAGACATGGAAGCCATCATATAAGCACGGACTTTCACGTCATCCTTAACCTATTTTTCGTGGTTTTCAATCTCTTCCTGATTGGTTCGGTCCGCACAGGAGGCGCCGGAATGTCCGTCTCCAAGACGTATCCCAGTGCCTCTATACTGAGGACAATCATCAGATTGCGGAGCCAATCCACAAAGTTAGGTCCCATTAAGGTGTTCTTTTCGAGTAGAATTGCGAGTGGATTCATTGTCATATTGAGATTTGTCTGCATTAAGTATAACAGATTAATTAGTGACTCATTCAATTATGTTCTGAGTATAGAATTAAGGTCTTTTCTATTCTTGTTACCCAGCTCCCACTATTTTTATCGGAATAACACACTCCCATGTGAAATCCGGAAGTATCGTCGCTCTACTTCATAGTGGTGATCGAGTTCTTTATAAATCTTAATAGAGGGCAACCGAATGTGTTTCTAGTCTATTAATTTTCATAAAGTGGTGTCCAACACCAACCCATCTAATGGATGATTCGATCTTCTTTTTCCCCTTGTTCACTCCCCTCAACCTATACGGTTTCTATGGTTCGTGAACAAGTTAAGTTTATACCATCGACGCAAATCAGTTTCACAATTGAATCTTATCCGGCAACCTATCAGGTTTCTAGGGATAAAATTTGCTCCAACCGAAGGCATCCAATGCGCTCCCGGTAATTTATTCGTCCTCCCCGAACGACTACCCCGATAACTCAGAAGCATAGCACATCCAGTTTGGATTTCAATATCCCGAAAGCTCGATGGAGGGAAGGAAAACCTTGAAACCTTATAAACTTAATAATTTATCGTGGGAGAATTTTCGCGATTAACGTTACACTTTGCACATTAATCATCTAAGCGCGTTTGTGGCATTCATACAATATGAAACAACCATTCACAACCTAGTTGCTACCAACATGTGGTTCATGGACCGTTCCTAGAAAACAAAAACTCCGTAATCTAATTACAAGTCTTCGTCTTGAATCTTCGTCATCTCGAAATGGATCTTCCTCCGGTCTTCGTCATTACATATAAATTTTATATCGAAAATTGCATCCTAGATACAAACATTTCTAGTAAAATAAATAGGCTCAAAACGGCCTTTACAACCCAATCGAATAAAACGAACGATTCAAAACTAAGTCCACGAACCACATCCCCATTCAAAAGCATTCATCCAATAAATACTATATAAATGAAAAGCGTAGAGGTACATTGATCCAATCAACAATACGAACCGATCCAATCGATTCACACAATCGGTAATATGATAACGTTCAAAATAATTCGGTCGACCATAAATATTCCAATTAATTAAATTTCCCTTATAAAATGAAATACCACAAATCATTTTAATCATATTAAATCCAATTTAACATGTGGGAGATTAATTTTCAAGAATACACGAAAAAATCGAGCCGGGGTGAAATCGCTGCATGATCGAGTCACCTTGGCACTGCCGCACAGTTCGGGCATGGCTGAGTCTCGCTCGGAAGCTGCCGGCCAGGACACGACCGAGTCATCCAGGACACGGTCGGGTGTGCCTAGCAGTGACTTGGCCAGACTGCCAGACACGACCGAGTCACCCAGGACACGGTCGAGTCTACCTGGCAGTGACTTGGCCAGACTGCCGGACACGACCGAGTCACCCAGGACACGGTCGAGTCACTCTCGGCCAGATTACCCTTTTTGTCCAAAAAGTCGTCCGACGACGATTCGGGGCTAGATTTTCGACCGGATATCCAATATCAATATTTTTCAACATTCATATCTTCAATATAAATCATATTTCCAAGAAATTAAGATTTATATTTAGACATAAACTTACGAAAAATATAACTACAACGAACCTAAAAATATATACCACAATTATGACTAAAATGATTCCAAATCATTCACCATCTAATCAAGCATTCCAAATGCCAATATCGTATATACGATCGCAAGACCTACTCTCCGATACCACTATTGGGATTCGGTGCCTAAAACGAAGGCCCAGCGGAAGCGATAAAACGAAAATTAATTCAATCCGAATCCCTATGAGGATCGATCGAGCTACGTATATATGAATATATAAACGAAAAGCAAGAGTCGTAAGAAACTAACCCTCGAAGTCCGTTGATTAAATGGTAACCTTCTCTTGAGCTGTTCCCCAAGATTTAGTTTGATCTCTACGAGTTCAATCCGCTCCAAGCCCTTGAACGATCCAACGTCGAAAACACCGCGTCTCTACTTGCCACGCGCCAGAAAAACGACCGGAACAACAACACTCGATTAACCTCTAAGGTTACGGCTAGAATCAAGTGATGAAGTTTTTATTATTACATTAATATATCTCTCTCTCAATGTATCTTGAATTTTCTCCAAGAAAACTCAAGAACAAAAGTGAAGAAGATGATGAAGACTTGAAAAATGATTTTCTCTCTCACTTGTGCAAAGCTCACGACTGGAATGGCATGTCAAGCAAGTGAAGGGAGTCTTCATTATATTCTTATTCAACTCCCCAAAATCTCCTACTTTAGACAATATCACCAAAGGGGTGATATTTGTCCCCTTGATTGGTCACAAGTCCACCACACTAGAAAGTGTAGACCAAGACCAAGTAAGGGAGTAGGTGATGGGGTGGCCATCTAGAAGGAACCGGATGAGTTTGATTCGTTTCGGACTCCCTGTGAGTCCAAACAGATAAACTCCCATTCTGTTCCGATGGATTTGTGTCGATTAATTAATCCAATCAATTAATCACATTAAATACATAATAACATAATTAATTTCTCTAAGAAATAATTATATTTATGAATTAAATTAATCACCCAGTAATTTATTTAATTCATTAGGCCGTAAATTAATTTATCCAATAAATTAATTTAGACATCCAATGTCCCAATAAATTAGATATCCAATATTTAATATTTATAATGAGAGATTAAGCTCGATTCATACCGTCGTCAATCCTAATGCGCGACTCAGTAGGTCCGTCTCAGTCAGCAATGGGAGGAACCAGAGAGTAGTAGCACCACCTAGCCATCCTGGTGGCCTACACTGTACCCCGACTGAGAACGAATGATTGGGATCATTCAAGAACCATTCTGTCGTGAATACCAGTAAACGTATAAACCCTTCTTTCAAATGTCCCGATCAAGTTATAGGGTCACGGTCAGTCAAACCCAATCTATACTTGACGCTATGAATGCGTTAATGCAAATCGAGATCATGGAGCTCTCGTGTATCTAATATAGCTAGCTCCAATGCTTTGGCCAAAGACTTATGATCTCATCCACCAATAACCGCATAGGACATATAACCCGTTCACTAACAGGAGAAAGAATTCTATCTTGGTATTCAGTAGGACCTGCTACTTGCCCGTCAAGATGCACGTCGAGGTTGACCCCCGCCTTTCGGTTTATAGGGTCAAACTACTCTAATGAAAATCTTGACGTGACAAGCACATCCCTACTAAATCCTCAAGTCGAAGGTTCACGAATACCCATCACAACCTTTCAATTCCGTCATTGACTGTCCCGGAGTGAAATCCGTGTGACGAATCGAGGGTGAGTCAGTTCGAGTATACTAATCCAATTAGCATACCTATAACGTGTGCTCCCACTAACCATTAGCGTTCGACAGGCACTCTCCATGTCAAAGAACACGTCATACAAGTCTTCACATAAACTTAACGCCCAGTCAAGTTTCATTGACTTGCGAACGATTAAGTATTTGAGCTATAAACCTTTCCAGTGCCGTCCCCCTTATCTAATAAGGAGTGGAACGTTTTGCTCTCAAATACACGGACTAGTTTCTATATGTATATTTACGAGTTAGAAATGCCAGTAACTACCAGTAAATAAAGAAACATGCATTGCCTTATATAATTGATTTACATAATTACAAGTGCAATGCCCTCACTCAACATCCTCTGAGTGGCATTCGAGGGCATACTCCTAACATATACTACATCATGGTCGGTTGGTGAGATAGCACTCTTGTTGAGCCTGCCTTTGCTCCCCTGGAATTTCTGGAACTGGTCTTTAGACTTCCTTTGCTCCTCAGCACGGTGCTCGCTCTCGATCCTCAATTACTTCTCTAGATAAGCCTTTTGAGTGTCGCCCCTTTGACTGCATCAAAACTCTGGAGTATCCTTCAATAATTTATTTCCTTCAGCTCCCATCATCGGCATCCGGTGATGACTACATTTAAGAGGGTAAATGGTAGCCCACACCCTTTCCCTAATGTAGGGATCGACCTGATCGATCTCTCGACGTGCCAAATCAAGGACGGTCTCATCCATATCCGGATGCTAATCCCTCGCCATCTCTGTCAACATCTTCTCGAACTCTTCCCTCACTCTCTCCTAACTAAATGGGAACAAAATAAGTAACTGAATATTAATAAAATTCATAGGTAAAGATTGATTGCATTATTAAAATAGTTAGGATACATTTACAACTTACATGTCTATCCGGACAGTTCAGATATACCTTCTGAGTCACGTAGATAAAAGCACTTGCCACATTTTTATCAGAAGTGTCCTCATGCGAAATTCTCGCTAACGACCGAGAACCTAAGCTATGGTGCTCCATCAAACCCTTACGGTTAGCAATGTTGGATGAACTGCTCGCCGACACATCGAAACATGTAATTTTCAATTGACAATGACTATAATTGCCGCAAGTAAGTTTTGTATATGTTATATATGTCTTTAGACAACAATAACATTACGAGAATATTTATTGGAGTGGTACCATTAGTGATTTTTCTGCGTATGGGATGATGTCTGTTTGTCACACATTTACTCACATGAGATGTTCTACTTAGGTGATATGTCTACCAGTACCATTAGTGGTTTTTGTGCGTATGGGATGCTATATGGATCTGTTATTAGTGGATATAGAGGATGTCCAGTGTGCTTGAATGCAGACTGCAAGGTATCACTGTCGGAAGGATATCATAATATGTTACCGTCTATGGCTCGAGAGGATGCATATCGAGCGTACGCATGCTGCAGCATTTGATGGGATTGAAGGCGTGTGTGGTCCACCACGGAAGTGGACTGGTGAGAAAATTTTGGCCGTGTTGAATGAGTATGATTATGGGCAGTTGAGCAACCATCCTGATATAGTAGCAGCAACTATCAAAAGACCGGATAGGTATAAGTACTGGTCCCACAAGAGTATATTCTAGGATCTACTTGTTGGGATTCCGGATACAAAATCGAGTACGTAGTGGAAAAATAAAACTCAATATAAAGAATCCTAAACAGGATCGATCAAGTAACGTATATAAGAAAAATATAATTAACGAAGACAAATGATTAAAGTCCCATACCTTTGAAGCCTTTGATAATATCTTCATAATTTTGATGATGATCACGAAACCAAACACGAGCATGAATCCCTTCGTCGCAAACATCGAAAGTACGATGTCTCTACGTCACTACGCGACGGAACTTGACCGGAAAAATATATAGCTATTCTTGGAAGAACACGGCTAGGAATTACTATAGGATTTTTTCTCTCTTATTTTTTCTTCATTTTCATTCACCTCTAAGATGAAGAACAAATGAGAAAATTCTCCTCCTCTCTCTTGGAAGCTCTCGGCCGAATGGTGGTGTAAGTCTCTTGATGGAGTGGTGTTGGTATGTATTATATTTCCATTACAAGACAAAATGATGAGATATTATCAATAAAAATATCTACACCTAACATCATATATGGAATAAAGTGGCAAGTCTCCTCCACCAACAACCAAGAAAAAGACACCACATATACATAGGGAGAGGGGGGCTACTAGGAAGGTGCTAGGAAACGGGCCGAGTCACTCGGTTCGTGTACTGGATGTTCGTCAAACGACTCCATTAAATACACTCCGTTTTATCATCAATGTATTTATACTAATTAATTTAATCCAATTAATTAATTATATCAAATATAAATATATTTTCTAAGAAATATAATTTATGAATTAAATTAATTACCCAGTACCTTAATTTCAATTCATAAGACCGCTATTTGATTTATCCAATAAATCATAATTAGATATCCAATATCTAATATTAATAGAGAGATGATAAATTCATATTTATCCGTCAATTATCCTGATGCGCGACTCTGTAGGTCTGTCTCAGTCGGTATTGGGAGGAACCAATGAGTACGGGCAGCACTTAGCCAGCCTAGTGGGCCGCACTGTAAACCCCGACTGAGAACGAATGATGGGATCAGTTCAGAACCATTATGTCGTGAATACCATATACGTATAGACCCTTCATCAGATGTCCCGGTCAAGTCTTCGGGTCACGGTAAAGTCAAACCCTACTGTTGACTAGACACTATACATGTGTTAATGCAAATCAAGACCGACTGATTACTAGTGCATCCAATATGACTAGATCAGAATGCTTTGGCCAAAGACTTATGATCTTATTTGCCATTAACCATATAGGACATTCGCCTGCTCACTAACAGGAGATAGAATCCTTTCTTGGCGTATAGTAAAGACGGCTACCTGCCCATATAGTCCGCACTTCAAGGTTGACCCAATGATTAAGCGAATGAGTCTAACTACTCTAATGATAAACTAAACGTCACAGGCACATCTCTTACTGAACCCTCAAGTCAAAGGTCCACGTATACTATCACAACCTTTCGACTCGTCATCGACTCTCCAAGAGTGAATATCGTGTGAATGAGTCAAGTATGAGTCGTGTTCGAGTACACTGGTCCCACCAATATACTTATAATTATGCTATCAAGACATCACATGTCCTAGCATCAGTTATACAAGTCTTACTCAAACCTTAATGCCCAATTAAGTTTATCAACTTGCGAATGGTTTACGTAAATAAGCTTTAAACACTTCCATTGCCTTTTATTAATTATTCCATAATTTACAAGTACAATGTCCCTTCTCTCTCATCCCCCGAGTGGCATTCGAAGGCATATTCTTAATAATCTCCCACTTGCACTCAATTCCACACATCATGGTATCCAATACCCATGTTCTTCAGATGTCTTTCCAAGATAGCCAGAGATAACAGCTTAGTCAGCAGGTTAGAGACATTGTCTTCTGAGTCTACTCTTTGCAATGAAACATATCCTTTTCAACCATCTCTCGAACAATGTGATACTTTCTCTCTATATGCTTGGTGTTGTGGTGAGCCCTTGGATCCTTGGCTTGGGCGACAGTGGATCATTATCACAGAATAGTGATATAGGAAGCTACGTATTAGGCACCACTTGAAGTTGTTGCACAAACTTCTGCATCCAAATTGCTTCCTTGCTAGCCTCTGAGGTAGCTTGGTACTCTGCTTGGTAGGTGGAATCTGCAGTAGCGCTTTGCTTGGAGCTTCTCCAAGATACTTCTCCTCCATTAAGAGTAAACAAATACCCAGATGTCGACTTAGAGTCGTCCTTGTCACTTTGAAAATCCGAATCGGTGAATCCAACCACCTTCAGTTCTCCACCACCATAAGTAAGAACCATATCTCTAGTTATTATTAAGTACTTTAGAATGTTCTTAACGGCAGTCCAGTGTTCCTTTCTCAGGTTTGCTTGAAACGACTTACCAAACTTACCATGTAGGCTAAGTCCGGTCTCGTGCACAAAATCGCGTACATGAGGCTACCCACTGTCGAGGCATAGGGTACCTTACTCATCTCTCTTTTGTCTTCCTCACTTTGAGGACACATTTCTTGGTGAGATGAATTCCATGTCGCATGGGAAGGAACCCTCTTTTAGAATTATCCATCTTTAATCTTCTCAGGATCTTATCTATATAGAGAGAGCTTGGGAAAGTCCTATCATTCTTCGCGGTCTATCTCTGTAAAGACGGATACCTAGAATATAGGAAGATTCTCCCAAGTCTTTCATGGAGAACGTTTTAGAAAGCCAAGCTTTCACAATGTTGAGCATTGCCACATTATTTTCCATAAGTAGAATCTCATCGGCATATAGTACTAAGAACACAATGTTGCTCCCACTGACCTTTTGGTAAACACATGGATCCTCCTCGTTTTGCATGAAGTCAAAGTCCTTGACTGCTTCGTCAAATCGAAGGTTACAACTCCGAAAAGCTTGCTTTAGCCCATAAATGGCTCGTTACAGCTTACACACCTTATGAATATTAGCTTTGGACACAAAACCCTTAGGCTGTTCCATGTAGATTTCCTCCTCGAGGTGTCCATTTAGAAAAGCTGTTTTGATGTCCATTTGCCATATTTCATAATCTTAATGGGCAGCAATGGCAAGCATCATGCGAATCGATTTGATCATAACTACGGGCGAGAAGGTATCATGATATCGATCCCTTCCCTTTGGGTATAACCCTTTGCCACAAGCCTGGCCTTATAGTCGTCAACCTTGCCATCCCCACCAGTTTTTCTCTTATAGATCCATTTACATACAATAGGCTTCATGCGGTTGGTAAATCTACTAGGGTCCAGACCTGATTGGCATGCATGAATCTATCTTCGCTTCCGTATCTTCTTGCCATTTATTAGAGTCCACATCCACTACCGCTTGGTCATAGATGACAGGGTCGTACTCACGGCTACCAGGCACGTCGTGGAGACCCAGTTCCTCGACATGTGTATATCCATACCTCTCAGGTAAGTAAGACACCCTATCAGACCTTCGAAGTGGAGGTTGTGTTACAATAGGTTCGGTTCGTGATCACTGATCACATGTCTCCTCAGGACTTTCATTATGCTCTTCCAAAGAGACATTTCTACTCGACCCACCTTCCTGAATGAATTCATCCTCAAGGAAGTGCGCTTGTAAAGCCACAACGACCCTATGGTCTTCTGGCATGTAGAATAGATAACCCATCGAGTCCTCTGGTTATCTAATGAAACGTCCCTTGACGGACCTTGCTTCCAGTTTGTCCACCTAAGCCTTCTTGACATAGGCTGGACATCCCCAAATCCTTATGTGATTAAGACTTGGTTTCTTACCCTTCCACATCTCATGCGGAGTGATAGGAACGGATTAGGAAGGACATCTATTAAGGATATAGGCAGCGGTAAGTAAGGCGTACCCCCACAGGTAAATTGGTATATCAATGTAATTCAACATGGAGCGGACCATGTCCAACAAATTCCGATTCCTCCTTTCTGAAACACCATTTAACTGTGGGGTCCCTGGCGACGTTAATTGTGAAACTATTCCATGTTCCTTAAGGAACTCATCAAACTCTATGCTCATATACTCACCACCTCGATCCGACCGAAGTGCTTTGATACGACATCCAGTATATTTTTCAACTAGGGCCTTAAATTCCTTGAATTTAGTAAAGGCTTCGGATTTATGTTTCATCAAGTACACAATCTCATACCTAGTATGATCATATGTGAACAGTATGAAATATCGATATCCGTCTCGAGCTGCTTCTAAAGAACCACAAACATCTGTATGTACCAACCCAAGTTTCTCAGCAGTTTCAAATATCCCTGTGAAGGGGGACTTAGTCATCTTTCCTCTAAGACAGGATTCACAAGTTGGATATGGTTCTTTAACCAATGTACTTAAAAGTCCATCTTTCTCCATTTTGTGAACCTTGGTCTGACCAACATGACCAAGTCTAAGGTGCCACTTAAGAGCTTGATTAGTATCATGCCTGCCATATTTCCTAGTTATAGTGTTCACTGCTGATTCATTTTGCAAGTTCAGATGATATAAACCATTCAACAACGTAGTTGTACCAACAATTTTATTTCGAAAATATATTTTACAACTACCATTTCCAATGACGAAAGGAAATCCTTTCTTGTCCAAGCCTGGAATGGATACAATATTTTTATGCCCCTTGGGCAAAACCAGTACTTCATATAACGTCAAAATAAAATCGGATTCCAAACCCAGTAGGAGTGATCCAATATCATTTGCCTCAACACTTTGTCCGCTTCCGACAGTGACCATCACTTTCCTAGCTTCAAGCTGCCTACTTCATTCCAGATCTTGTTTCATAGTACAAATATGAGAAGTAGCACTAGAATCCAGAATCTTTGAAGCAGAATATACAGTAGCGGAACAATTGGTTTCAGAAACAAAAAGTTCCGTACCTGATGTGTCATTGACCTTGGGACAAGTCCTACGCCAGTAGCCCAACTCACCGCATTCAAGACATTTGTCCGTAGATTTGGGACCGCCTACCTTCTGAACTTTTAGGGTCTTGACCTTGCCTTTCTGCACCCTTTTTTTAGGTTTATACTGCTCGTAGGTCTTTTTCTTCTTGTTCTTGGACCTCCGAGGCCCAGAAGAAATCACAAGAGCAGCCTCCCTTGGCTTAGTCTTCATGTTAGACTGTGCCGTCACCAGTTTGTTCATTAGCACAGCTAATGTACATGAATTTTTATTACAGGTGAAATTCATTACAAACTGCATGAAGGAGTCAGGTAGAGATTGAAGGATGAGATCAATTTGGAGGGATATATCCATGTGAAAGTTGAGCACCTCGAGCCTCTAAATCATGGAGATCATTTTGAGGACGTGGTCTCTCACTTTCTCCCCTTCTTTCATCCTCGCACTGAATAACTGCTTTGATATCTCATATCTAGCATTTCCTACTATGCTCTTCATAAAGCTCGGTCAAGTGTGCGAGAATATGCCTAGCAGAAGTCATTTTCTCATGCGCTCTCTGCAGCTCATTAGTCATTGAGCCCATTATAAGGCCACGGACCAGCACATCATCCTTGACCCATTTTTCATGGACGTCAATTTGTTCCTAATTACCCCTAGTCCGGACTGGAGTCGGTGGAATGTCCGCCTCCAAGAATCATCCCAGAGACTCCATGCTGAGTACAATCATCGGATTCCGCAACCAGTCAACAAAGTTGGAGCCCGTCAGGAGATTCTTTTCAAGTAGTATTGCAAGTGAGTTCTTTGCCATTTTTAGAGAGATATTGTTTTGTTTATCTGCATTGATTTAGACAAGATTGAATTAGTGACTTCTTTTATTATGACCGAGTATAGAATTTAAGGGCTTGTATAATTCTTGTCTCGGATCCCACTAATTTTATCGGAATTACACACTCCCATGTTATAACCAAGAAGTCATGGTTTGATCAACTTCTTAGTTGTGATCGAGTTCTTTAAAAATTTTAACAGACGCAACCTGTCAGGTTTCTTGCCTATTAATTTCTGTAAAGTGGTGTCCAACACCAACCCGTCCCATGGATGATTCGATCTTATTTTACCCCTAGTCTTCATGCCCTCAACCTATCAGGTTTCTTGGCAAGCCAGACTATCTAAGTTGTTGACCATCAACTTCTATCAGTCTGACTACTGAATCTCACCCGGCAACCTATCAGGTTTCTAGGGGCGAAATTTATCACCAACCGAAGGTATCTAATGCACTCAAGAATTTATCAACCTCTACCAAATGTACTACCCCGATAACTTGTAAGCATAGCACACCGGCTCGGGTACCAATTTTCTACGAGTTTGACGGAGGGTAGGAAACCTCGTAACCTTTTCAAACTTAGTCTATTTTTTTGTCGGGAGACTTTCGCGATTAATGTTACACGTTGCACATTATTACATTTATAAGCGCGTTAGTGATTGTCAATCATTCAAAATGAAAAACAGTAAATAGCAACCTAGTTACTACCAACATATAGCTCATGGACCTTTTCCTAAGTACTGAGCCAAGCGAATGACCCAATAAAGAAAAAAAATGCAGTCTCGATTCTTTGTCTTCTCGGTCGGTTGTCTTCGGTCTTCGTCATAGCCAAATAAATAATTACATTATTGAAAAATGCATCCTATTATACAAATTTTCTAGTAAAAATAAATAGGCTCAAAACGGCCTTTACAACCAATCGAATCGAACAAATTAGAAACTAAGTCCACGAGCTATATCATCATCACACAAGGCATTCCATACAACATGTAATGGCAATAAAATTAAATAATTAATTTAATATATTAATCCAATTAATATATAAAATTAATCTATTCAATTCCTACAATAGTAATCCAATTAATATTTAGTGGCATTAAAATTAAATAATCAACTAATATATTATTCCAATTAATATAAAAATTAATCTATTCAATATGAATGGTATTAATCCAGTCAATACATATAATTGTCATTTTAATTGGTTCGAAGTAATCCGGCCAAAATAATATTCTCGTTTAATTTATTTCCCTTAACAAAAATATTCCAAAAAATTATTTAAGTCAAATTAAATCCAATTTAAAATTTCGGGAAATAATTACAATGAAAAATAAACTTAAAACGGAGTCCCGGATAATCCTGTATTAGGCCCAGCCCGCGGCTCGATTCAAAATCAGTCCAAGACCCGAGAGGCAGCATGGCCGACCCATGTCTCGGCAACTCTCGGCTGCTTGGCCGAGAGACATCTCGGTAGCCTGGGCAGCAGGCCCAGGCCACACTGCCTGCAGCACTGCCGGGAGCCCCGTTTTTCCCATTTTTCCAGCTCGTTTCCAAAATGTGAAAATTACAACGAACAATTAAAATATCTCCGATTATACCAATTATGATACAAAATCATAAACATCATCCAATAGCATTCAAAATGCAAATATATACGTATATACGGTATCATTGACCTTGCTCTGATACCACTGTTGGGATTCCGGATACAAAATCGAGTACGCAGCGGAAAAATAAAACTCAATATAAAGAATCCCAAACAGGATCGATCAAGTAACGTATATACGAAAAATATAATTAATGAAGACAAAGGATTAAAGTCGCATACCTTTGAAGCCTTTGATAATATCTTCGTAATTTTGATGATGATCACGAACCCGAACACGAGTACGAATCCCTTCATCGCAAACACCGAAAGTACAATGTCTCTACGTCACCACGCGATGAAACTTGACCGGAAAAATATATAGCAATCTGTTCTTGGAAGAACACGGCTAGGAATTACTATAGGATTTTTTCTCTCTTATTTTTTCTTGATTTTCTTTCACCTGTAAGATGAAGAACAAATGAAAAATTTATCCTCCTCTCTCTTGGAAGCTCTCGGTCGAATGCTGGTGTAAGTCTCTTGATGGAGTGGTGTTGATATGTATTATATTCTCATCACAAGACAAAATGATGAGATATTATCATTAAAAATAACTACACCTAACACCATACATGGAATAAAGTCGAAAGTCTCCTCCACCAACAACCAAGAAAAAGACACCACATGTGGATAGGGAGAGGGGGGGCCTACTAGGAAGGTGCTAGGAAATGGGACGAGTCACTCGGTTCGTGTATTGGACGTTCGTCAAACGACTCTGTTAAATACACTCTGTTTTATCACCAATGTATTTATACTAATTAATTTAATCCAATTAATTAATTATATCAAATACAAATATAATTCTCTGAGAAATATAATTTATAAATTAAATTAATTACCCAGTGCCTTAATTTCAATTCATAAGACCGCTATCTGATTTATCCAATAAATCATAATTAAATATCCAATATCTAATATTAATAGAGAGATGATAAATTCATATTTATCCGTCAATGATCCTGATGCGCGACTCTGTAGGTACGTCTCAGTCGGCATTGGAAGGAATAAATGAGTGCGGGCATCACTTAGCCAGCCTAGCGGGCCGCACTGTAAACCCGACTGAGAACGAATGATGAGATCAGTTCAGAACCATTATGTCGTGAATACCATATACGTATAGACCCTTCATCAGATGTCCCGATCAAGTTTTCGGGTCACGGTAAAGTCAAGCCCTACTGTTAACTAGACACTATACATGTGTTAATGCAAATCAAGACCGACTGATTACTAGTGCATCCAATACGACTAGATCAGAATGCTTTGGCCAAAGACTTATGATCTTATTTGCCATTAACCGTATAGGATATTCGCCTGCTCACTAACAGAGATAGAATCCTTTCTTGGTGTACAGTAAAGACTGCTACCTGCCGTATAGTCCACACTTCGAGGTTGACCCAGCGATTAAGCGAATGATTCTAACTACTCTAATGACAAACTAAACGTCACATGCACATCTCTTACTGAACCCTCAAGTCAAAGGTCCACGTATACTATCACAACCTTTCGATTCGTCATCGACTCTCCAAGAGTGAATACCGTGTGAATGAATCAAGTATGAGTGGTGTTCAAGTACTCTGGTCCCACCAATATACTTATAACTATGCTATCAAGACATGGACATGTACTAGCATCAGTTATACAAGTTTTTCTCAAAACTTAATGCCCAATTAAGTTTATCGACTTGCGAACGGTTTACGTAAATAAGCTTTAAACACTTCCATTGCATTTTCTCTTATCCTGAGTGGCATTCGAGGGCGTATTCCTAACACTACCTTATTGGAGTAAGTTGTTGATTAGGAACTACCTAGATGTTATGCACATAGAAAAAATATTTGTGAAAGTATTGTCGGTACAGTGTTATGTTGGGGAGGGAAGACTAAAGATGGCCCTAAAGCACGCATTGGTTTAAAAGAAATGAACATTAGAAAATATTTATGGTTGAAGGAAGGGAAGGGAAAACACAAAATGCCGAAAACATCTGACACCGTTACTCCTGAGCAAAAGGCTGAGATTTTTTCGTGGATGAAGGCTGCTAAGTATCCCATAGGATATGCTGGAAATATGGGGAGGTGTGTTAACTTCAAGGAGAATAAATTAACTGGATTGAAGAGCCATGATTGTCATATCCTCTTACAGCATGTGTTTCCTATGTTTATTCGATCATACTTGTCCAAACAGGTGGTCGAGCCTTGTGTATCGTTAGCAAAGGTTATTTCAAAAGTTATGCACTAGAGAAGTAAGGAAGTCAGATCTCCGGCTCATGCAAAAGGAGATTGTTTATATCTTATGCAAATTTGAGAGGATCTTCCCACCAAAATTTTTCGCTCTCATGCCTTACCTCATGATCCATTTTTCTCGCCAACTTTTACAAACAGGCCCGGGCCACTACACGTAGATGTTTCTAATAGAAAGGCAACTTGGTGACTTTAAGGACTCTGTGATTAATAAGTGTGCACGTAAAGGATGTATAGTCGAAGCATATCTTGCATGGGAGTGTAATGTAACACCCCGATATATTCGGAATAATTACAGCGCCGTAAACCCTTTAAGAAAGGATTTACAAGGCTAAATAAAAGAAATGTAAATATAAGACATCAATACCACGGAAATTCAAGTTTACAAAACCGATCCAACTGGTTCAACGAGTAATTAATACAACCATATCGAAATGATATTAATAAGGCATTCGTACTCGAGTACTGAAATGAATCAAGAAGACAATCAAAAGCAACGACAAACATCACTGAACCCCTTCATCGTCACATCGGTACTGTGGTTGTTTCCCCGCTCCTCGGCTACCTGAACATCAAAACAAATGTCCACCCCCGAAGGGGTTAGCAAAACGATGCTAGTACAAGTATCATATTAAACAAATCAAATATGCATCAACAATACATAACAAGATACACCACACGGACTTCCGCTACCGGAATCCGACAATGCGAATCCACAAGATTCCATTAACAAAACAAGGGTATTCCAATGATCCAGCGCCCTCAGCATAGATCCCAAAATGGTCCCATCGGACCAACACGAGGTGGAAATAACTCGTCTAATGATCCAGGCCCTCAGCCTAGATCCCAAGATGATCCCGTCGGACCAACACGAGGTGGACATCCGATCCAGCGCCCTCAGCATAGATCGTACAACGTACACAAACATAACTCATGCATACACATATGCCAAATCATTATGTCCATCAACATGAACATATAAACACTAGATAACGAATATCATGACAATTCAACAAAATAATTTCCATGTTCAGCAACATGAATAAACCACAAACATGCTCAAAATACCAATTTTAACAAATTACGATACTTGCCTCGAAGATGGCAAGAACGAAACACTTCAATGACCTCAACACACTCGAAGGCCGCCTCCTTCGATCAACGTAGCAAGCTCGAACCTTAACAAAGAAATGATATAGAATTCATTTCAAGTCGAACGAATACCTATCAATCCGGTCTACGGCCAAAAGCTCTAAATATGCAATCTGCCTGAACCACTTAGCGTACGCTACGTACTCTACGTAGCGTGCGCTAAGCCTCCCTGTTAGCATACGCTATCGTCTAAGTCTAGCATACGCTAACCATGGACTGACAGTTCTCTCTGATCAGCCGACTGACTCGACTGATAACATAGCGTACGTTACGTACCAAACGTAGCGTGCGTTAACTTATTCCCGATAGCGCACGTTAACTTACGTATGTTAGCGTGCGCTAACCGTGCATGACAGACTACTACTGGCAGAAACTTTATCTAATGGTGATGAACTCATGAATTCTATGGTGATAATACATGTCATCCCCGTGCACATCATGCTCATAAGGAGTGTGAACGATCTCTATGGATTAAACGACTACACGATACAAGGGTACGTATTATCATCAAAATTCATCTTGATCTCGAGAAAGTATCTTAAGTTCCCTTTGTCCTACGTTCTAAAACACATGATTCCAAAGTGTAAAATATAACAACTTGGTAATTTCCATCTACTGGTCACAAATTGGTTTGAAGCTTCAGAATATGCTAGGAGTCCATATACTAAAAAGGTTCAAAGGATTATACGGAGAATAAGTGCCGAAACGTCCAAAAATATCCTTCTAACACGAGATGATTCGACTATTAACGAATTAACTTACTAGATAAACATGATCAAACGTCCTTCAGAATACTACTAATATTGGCGAAGAATCACCTACCTCAAAGTAGCGAAGAACATGAAGGAACTTGAAGAAAATCCAAAACCGAGAGCTTGAACACCAATCCTCAATGATCTACAATCTTCAAACTCGAGCTAGGAGGATGATATGAGGGGTTTGAGGAGGTAGGAAGTAACTCTCAGAGCTCAAAAATTCGGATTTTGGAAAGTGGAAATATCTGAAAAATGAAAAAGTATGCTGTCCTATATATAGGAAATGATTATTAGCGCGCGCTAGTCCATACTCGTAGCGTGCGCTAGCGGCTTACTGACTTCACTGTACTCAGCACTTAGCATGCGCTATTTTGTATTAGTAGCGTGCGCTAAGGCGTTGACTTGGCTTTTTCCCGAAAGCCGTCCAGGTTCATCCCGACACAATCCGACCGAAATCCTCAGCCGATCTCACCTACCACCCTGTCTTAATCATGCTGACTACGTATAGCGCGCGCTAAGGTCATGCACAGCGTGCGCTATGGATCCAACTTAGCATACGCTACACATAGTCGATAGCGTGCGCTAATGCGCAGAATCACAATTTACATCACATTCATGAAATCATACACTCAACAACATCGGATTAAGAAATACGGAAAATAATACTCAGATCAAAGTGCAACAATTACAATGTCACAAGTTTCCAAATACATATCAGAAATCTCGGGTATTACATCCTTCCTCCCTAAAAAGAAGTTTCATCCCGAAACTTAAGATAAAAACAACTCTGGATATCTAGTCTTCATACTGTCCTCTGTTTCCCAAGTGGCCTCTTCAGCTCCATGTCGTGACCATTGTACTTTAACCAAGTGTATTGGTTTATTCCTCAACTGTTTGATCCGACTCTCAAGTATCTTGATTGGTCTCTCCTCGAAGGTGCCGTCATTAGCTATCTCGATCTCATCGAACTCAATGATATGACTGGGATATGGTACGTACTTCCGCAATTGGGATACGTGAAACACATTGTGAACGTGACTCAGCGATGGCGGTAAGGCCAACCTGTATGCTAAATCGCCAACTCTCTCGAGGATCTCGAATGGTCCGATATATCTCAGACTTAGCTTACCCTTTTTCCCAAAACGGAAAATCCCTCGTGTAGGAGATACCTTCAATAGTACATGTTCCCCAACGTCGAACTCTAGAGGGCGACGACGTACGTCTGCATAGGACTTTTGTCGACTCTGGGCAGTCAACAGTCTTTCCCGAATCAAAGCTATCTTCTCTTGAGTCTGAACTATCAATTCCGGTTCCATCCCGATCAAGTCCGAAGAATCATCCCAGCACAAGGGTGATCGGCATCTTCTCCCGTACAAATCTTCAAATGGTGCCATCTTAATAGAAGCATGCCAACTATTGTTATAGGTGAATTCGATCAAGGGCAAGTGAACTTCCCAATCAGTTGACCAATCCAACGCACAAGCTCTAAGCATGTCTTCTACGGTTTGTATAGTCCTTTCGGATTGACAGTCCGTTTGGGGATGATAAGCTGTGCTAAAGTTGAGCTCAGTCCCCAAAGCCCTATGAACTACCTTCCAGAAATGTGACACGAAGCGACCATCTCGATCCGAAATAATTGTCTTCGGCGTCCCATGCAATCTGACTATCTCCGCAATAAATACTCGCGCCAATCTCTCGGGTCCCCATGTATCTTTAATTCCTAGGAAATGAGCTGACTTAGTTAGTCGATCAACTATAACCCAAATCATGTTCATTCCCGTTCTAGTCCTTGGCATACTGGTGATGAAATCCATCGAGATATCCTCCCACTTCCACTCAGGGATCGGAAGCGGCTTTAACATTCCAGCAGGTCGCTGATGTTCAATCTTAACCTGCTGACAGGTTAAACACTTGGAAACGTACTCTGCTACGTCCTTCTTCATATTCCCCCACCAGAAATTTTGTTTTAAATCCCTATACATCTTGCTATTGCCCGGGTGAATAGAATAGGGCGCGTTGTGAGCTTCCTTCAGAATAGTCCGTCTCAATTCATCATCATCAGGAACGCAAAGTCGACTCTGAAATCTCAGAACTCCATCATCTTGTATCACGAATCCTGGGGCTTTTCCTTTCTTTACTTCGGCACATAACCGAAGGATCAGAGAATCGTTCGACTGCTTAGATTTGATTTCCTCGACTAGTGACGAAGTCAGTTCCATCACATATAGTTGCCCTTGAATTCCTGGTGACCATACTTCAATCCCTTCGCGGATCAGTTCCCGTTGAATGCTGGTTTGGGACGTAAGTGCTTCCAACACTCGAAGAGAAACAGGTATACGGCTCAAAGCATCGGCTACTACGTTTGCTTTCCCCGGATGATAGAGAACCTCCAAGTCGTAATCCTTGATCAATTCCAGCCACCTTCTTTGCCTCATGTTTAATTCTTTCTGACTGAAAATGTACTTGAGACTCTTATGATCTGTAAAGATCTGACAATGAGTGCCGTACAAATAATGTCGCCAAATTTTCAAGGCAAAGACTACAGATGCTAACTCCAGATCATGAGTCGGGTAATTTACTTCGTACGGTTTCAACTGCCTAGAAGCATAGGCAATTACCTTATCCTTTTGCATCAACACACATCCCATACCCTGATTTGAAGCGTCGCTGTAAACCATGAATCCATCAGTTCCATCCGGCAATGCTAATATAGGCGCTGTCGTCAGTCTCTTCTTAAGTTCATCAAAACCAGCCTGGCATTTCTCATCCCACGTGAACTTTCGAGTTTTCTGTAACAGCTGAGTGAGCGGACGAGCAATTTTGGAAAATCCCTCTACAAAGCGTCGATAATATCCAGCAAGTCCTAAGAAACTCCGGACTTCTTTCACGTTATTAGGAGCTTCCCATTCCAAGATTGCTTCGACTTTCTTCGGGTCCACCTGAACTCCGTCAGATGATATCACATGCCCAAGGAAAGTTACCTCCCTAAGCCAGAACTCGCATTTTGAAAGCTTTGCATACAACTGTTCCTTCCTCAAGGTGCTCAAAACCACACGCAAATGTTTGGCATGCTCCTATGCGTCCTTCGAATATATCAAGATGTCATCAATGAAGACGACTACAAATTTATCCAAGTATTCCAAGAATACCCGATTCATCAATTGCATGAATACCGCAGGAGCATTGGTAAGTCCAAATGGCATCACTACAAATTCATAATGCCCGTACCGGGATCTGAAAGCAGATTTCGGTATATCCGATTCCTTAATTCTCAACTGATGGTATCCTGATCGCAAGTCAATCTTCGAGAATACCCTTGCCCCTTGCAGTTGATCAAATAAGTCGTCGATCCGAGGTATAGGATACTTATTCTTGATCGTCATCTTGTTGATCTCCCTGTAATCAATACACAGTCGGAGGGATCCGTATTTCTTCCAGACAAAGAGAACGGGCGCTCCCCAAGGAGAAACGCTAGGTTGAATATAACCCTTCTGTAACAATTCCTCCAGTTGCTTCTTGAGTTCATACATCTCGGTTGGTGCCATCCGGTATGGTGCTCTGGAAATAGGAGCTGCTCCAGGCTCTAATTCGATAGTGAACTCCACTTCTCTCTGTGGAGGTAACCCAGGTAGTTCGTCAGGAAATACATCTGAGAACTCATTCACAATTGGAATAGACGAGAGCTCTACTCCTTCCTCTTTTCTCATGGCATAGCACCAAAGTCCGTGACATCCTTGCTTCAGTAATTTCACGGCTTTCATTGCTTTGATCAATTTCCCCGAGCTTCCCGGTCTCCACCCTCTGAATAAGTGTTCAGATCCGTCATCAGCAATGATAGAAATGATTCTATTTCGGTAATTCAGAATAGCTCCATAACGGTTGAGCCAATCGTCTCCGAGAATTAAGTCGTCACCATGGATGTCAACTACAATAAGATTCGATGGCCAATCTCTCCCTCCTATAGACACTGGAAAATCTCTAGCCTCTAGGGTTCCCACAATTCTCTCTCCACTCGGCAAACCCACAACATATGGTTCACAATCAAATAAGCACGAGATTTTTAAACGATTTACACAGTTCAATGATATGAAAAAATGTGTAGCTCCGGAATCGAATAAAACACTAACTGGTTGCAAAAGGATCTGAATTGTACCTGATGCAACAGCAGTGTTCTGGTCGTCAGATTTCCTCATCTCGTACAGGCGCGGAGGAACAGACCCAGCACTGGATGTCTCTCTCTTCCCAACGTTTTGCTGTTGAAATCCACTCTGCTGCGTCTGGTTCACACTTATCTCCTTCGGAACTGGCGCTGGAGTGCGAGTACCAAAAGTTCTAGTAGCAACTCCATGGTGCCCTTCTTGTCCAAAATCGTAACAAGTCACAGAAGATGCGGAGCAATCACGTCGAATATGCCCTGCTCGACCACAATTGTAGCATTTCTTTTGATGCGTCCGAAACTGCTGATGTTGTCCGGAACTTCTTTCCACCTCTAGAAGGATGTGGAGGTTTCCTAGCCGTATAAAAGGAAGACTAGCCCTTGCGGGGCCCACCACTCTTGTTTTCTGAGAAATTGCCGGTTACTTTCTGCTTCTTTGCCTCCACCGATTTTTCCACCGCCGCCTCTTTCATGTCGTAGGCCAGCGCTTTGTCTTGATACTGTCGCAATGTAGTGCACTCGAATCCGGACATGTATTGCTGAATCTCCGGCTTCATCCGCATATCGAAATGAAAAATCTTTTCTGCCTCCGTTCTGACCAAGTGTCGCACACAAGTCAGCTGATGATTAAAAGTTTTGATTACATCTGTCACAGATGCTTCCGAACTCTGTGGTGAGAAAAACTCTCGGATCTTTGCCTCTCTAACTGGACGAGGGCAATACTGTGCTTCCATCATTAGTTTGAATTCCGTCCAATCCGCATTATGATTCTCGGGTCGAATAGCTTCCCACCAGTCAAAGGCCTCCCCAGTCAGAAAATACTGGGCAATGGGAACCTTCCGGTCCTCGGGACAGTTAAGACCCGCGAATATCTTCTCTAACTCCTTAAGCCAATGATCCCAAGTAAGTGCCTCAGCAGATCCGTCAAATTTTGGCGGGTGCAATTTGACCACCTCAGCAAGCCAACTGTCTCCCCAGTTATCCTCGTGGTGCTGCTGTCCCATCGCCGTCTGCATGCGGTCAACGACCTGAGCGAACTGGTTTATCTGCGCCACCACCTGTTGAAGCACTCCCGTCATGTTAGGATTTGCGTCGTCATTCGCTGATCCTTGCTGCCCTCCAGAATGGGAATCGGTTCTACTAGCCGATAATTCTGGGGTAGTTGCGGAGTCCTCCTATCTCATATTTCCACGTCCGCGTCCACGACCACGTCCGCGTCCACGACCTCCTCTCAACATACTGAAAACACAATTTTTCAATATCCAGAACGAAATTTTCAAAAAATTTAAGCCGGTCAATACTCACAAAACATCATTAAGTAAAACGGTAGTACAAGAGATTAGGAGACTTACAACCACGGCCCACATGACGACTTTTGGCTGAACAGTGATGTTACGAATGACTCGTAAATCAATAACATAAACAGACCCAACTTAAAACCCGACTGCCAAGATATCCATGAATCTTGGCTCCGATACCATATTCTGTAACACCCCGAGATATTCGGAATAATTACAGCGCCGTAAACCATTTAAGAAAGGATTTACAAGGCTAAATAAAAGAAATGTAAATATAAGACATCAATACCACGGAAATTCAAGTTTACAAAACCGATCCAACTGGTTCAACGAGTAATTAATACAACCATATCGAAATGATATTAATAAGGCATTCGTACTCGAGTACTGAAATGAATCAAGAAGACAATCAAAAGCAACGACAAACATCACTGAACCCCTTCGTCGTCACATCGGTACTGTGGTTGTTTCCCCGCTCCTCGGCTACCTGAACATCAAAACAAATGTCCACCCCCGAAGGGGTTAGCAAAACGATGCTAGTACAAGTATCATATTAAACAAATCGAATATGCATCAACAATACATAACAAGATACACCACACGGACTTCCGCTACCGGAATCCGACAATGCGAATCCATAAGATTCCATTAACACAACAAGGGTATTCCAATGATCCAGCGCCCTCAGCATAGATCCCAAGATGATCCCGTCGGACCAACACGAGGTGGAAATAACCCGTCCAATGATCCAGCGCCCTCAGCCTAGATCCCAAGATGATCCCGTCGGACCAACACGAGGTGGACATCCGATCCAGCGCCCTCAGCATAGATCGTACAACGTACACAAACACAATTCATGCATACACATATGCCAAATCATTATGTCCATCAACATGAACATATAAACACTAGATAACGAATATCATGACAATTCAACAAAATAATTTCCATGTTCAGCAACATGAATAAACGACAAACATGCTCAAAATACCAATTTTAACACATTACGATACTTGCCTCGAAGATGGCAAGAACGAAACACTTCAATGACCTCAACACACTCGAAGGCCGCCTCCTTCGATCAACGTAGCAAGCTCGAACCTTAACAAAAGAAATGATATAGAATTCATTTCAAGTCGAACGAATACCTATCAATCCGGTCTACGGCCAAAATCTCTAAATATGCAATCTGCCTGAACCACTTAGCGTACGCTATGTACTCTACGTAGCGTGCGCTAAGCCTGCCTGTTAGCGTACGCTATCGTCTAAGTCTAGCGTACGCTATCCATGGACTGACAATTCTCTCTGATCATCCTACTGACTCGACTGATAACATAGCGTACGTTACGTACCAAACGTAGCGTGCATTAACTTATTCCCGATAGCGCACGTTAACTTACGTATGTTAGCGTGCGCTAACCGTGCATGGCAGACTACTACTGGCAGAAACTTTATCTAATGGTGATGAACTCATGAATTCTATGGTGATAATACATGTCATCCCCGTGCACATCATGCTCATAAGGAGTGTGAACGATCTCTACGGATTAAACGACTACACGATATAAGGGTACGTATTATCATCAAAATTCATCTTGATCTCGAGAAAGTATCTTAAGTTCCCTTCATCCTACGTTCTAAAACGCATGATTCCAAAGTGTAAAATATAACAACTTGGTAATTTCCATCTACTGGTCACAAATTGGTTTGAAGCTTCAGAATATGCTAGGAGTCCATATACTAAAAAGGTTCAAAGGATTATACGGAGAATAAGTGCCGAAACGTCCAAAAATATCCTTCTAACACGAGATGATTCGACTATTAACGAATTAACTGACTAGATAAACATGATCAAACGTCCTTCAGAATACTACTAATATTGGCGAAGAATCACCTACCTCAAAGTAGCGAAGAACTTGAAGGAACTTGAAGAAAATCCAACACCGAGAGCTTGAACACCAATCCTCAATGATCTACAATCTTCAAACTCGAGCTAGGAGGATGATATGAGGGGTTTTAGGAGGTAGGAAGTAACTCTCAGAGCTCAAAAATTCGGATTTTGGAAAGTGGAAATATCTGAAAAATGAAAAAGTATGCTGTCCTATATATAGGAAATGATTATTAGCGCGCGCTAGTCCATACTCGTAGCGTGCGCTAACGTCTTACTGACTTCACTGTACTCAGCACTTAGCGTGTGCTATTTTGTATTAGTAGCGTGCGCTAAGGCGTTGACTTGGCTTTTTCCCAAAAGCCGTCCAGGTTCATCCCGACACAATCCGACCGAAATCCTCAGCCGATCTCACCTACCACCCTGTCTTAATCATGCTGACTACGTATAGCGCGCACTAAGGTCATGCACAACGTGCGCTATGGATCCAACTTAGCGTACGCTACACATAGTCGATAGCGTGCACTAATGCGCAGAATCACAATTTACATCACATTCATATTTACATCACATTCATGAAATCATACGCTCAACAACATCGGATTAAGAAATACGGAGAATAATACTCAGATCAAAGTGCAACAATTACAATGTCACAAGTTTCCAAATACATATCAGAAATCTCGGGTATTACATATAACATATACCAAATTCTATTTAGGTGCGGTGGATCCTACACCCAAGCCTATGTCAACCATTTCAGTGTAATTTAATCTCTCCATCATCACCAACAAAGTTGAAGTTTCATGAAGATTACCTCACAGTCATTTACAACCTTACAAGCTAGGAATTGCACATTGGTGGATATTTCTTAACTATCCAAAAGTTCAATATTGGAAAGACATTCACCTTTCATATGATGTCGTGAATGGGGACATTAATTTCCACAATCAAACATTTGTTGATTATTGTGGATAATGAGTAAGTGGTTAATTACTATTTACTTACTTTTCTTATATAAATATGTAAAAGCTGATTATTTCGGATAATGGCTAAAGTGTAGATACATGAACCTTTTTATTTTTATTAACAAAAATTACAATCAATTCAAATATTGGTGATTTTCATCCATTTTTTAAATTTAATTATAAATATATATATTTTATGTAATATTTAATATAATTAATGTCTAATATTGACAAATATATAATTATATATGTGTGTTTATAATCAAATTTAAATATATAAAATATCAGTACATGTACAAATATAAAAACTGTCTTTAAATGTACGAATGACAAACATGACTCAGTGAAAAACATCCATATTACCTATACAAATGGCCCGGGTTCGAATCATCGCAGCCATTGAGTCATCATTTTTTATTAGATATAGCCGATGACTGCCGTCGGCTAAAGTCCTCGGCATAGCCGACGATTATCCTTGGCTAAACTGTATCACCCAGGTCACACTTGGCTAGGACATGCGGAAACCTCTATCCGCGGAAACGGTCATATCAAATATTATAACACGTCGTGTCACCTTTAGCCGACGACACCTGTTGGTGTTTAGCCGAAGACATCTTTTGGTGTTTAGCGATGACATCTTCTAGTTCATCAGCTAAAGTTGAATTATAAAAAAAACGACTTTCCTTAATCCTTTTCTCCTTTCCCATTTTAGTCCGAGCCTGACCCCCCCTGCCTCACCCAGCCGAAAACTCCGAGCCCGACCCCCCGCCCTCACCCAGCCGCACCCAGCACCAGACCCTGACCCCAAGCCCGACCCAAACCACACCCCACCCCATCCCCATGGATCCCCTCGGACCAGCCCCGCCCCTGCACCGCCGCACCGGACCTCAGCCGCACCAAGGTTCATTTATTTACTTTTTTTGTAACTTAAAGTTTATTTGTCGATTGTTGGGATATTAATGTTGATTGTTGAATTTATTGGGTTATTAGTGTTGATTGTTGAATTTATTGATTGTTGAATTTGTTGGGGTATTGGTACTGATTGTTATATTTGTTGGGATATTGTTGTGTTGATTATTTTGGAATGATACTGAATTTGTTGGGATATTAATGTTGATTGTTAAATTTGTTGGGATATTAGTGTTGATTGTTGAATTTATTGGGATATTAGTATTGATTGTTGAATTTGTTGGGATATTGTTGTGTTGATTGTGTTGGAATGATTATTGAATTTATTGTGAAAATAGTGTTGATTGTTGAATTTATTGATTGTTGAATTTATTGGTATCTAGTGTATATATTGGTGTGTCTAGTTTAGTTAATTTGACAATTTATGAATGTGTACAGGTTAAATTAATAAAATTAAGAGACTAATGGGTGGTAAGAGAAAGTTGAAGACTCCGGAGTCAGGAAAGAGTTCCGCAGCTTTCAATCGTGCGGATCCTGTAGGTAAGTATGTGGATCAAAGTAACTCTCGCATACATGAGGTAGCATAGAATACTGGGTTGAAGTTTAAGGATGGAAACTTGTATCCGGCAGATGATGCACATACTACTGCGAGGGGCTTATCTTATCAGACTCCGAGATTGAGGACGAGCCCCACTATTGCCGAGAAGACTCAACCTCGTATGCCTCATATACACCGCATGCCCTCCCCTTCTCCTACATCTGTGAGCCATGGAGCTACAACAAGCACTTCATCTGAGGCGCCTTTCGGTCCACCGTCGACTCTATTTATGCACCTTATGGTACCGGCGATTCCAGGATTCAATGATAAATGATTCCACCGGCCATATAGCTTGGTTAACCAAACGGAGGCATATGTGTTCCAACCGTGGCCTAAGAAAATGATTTGGCGGACATGTCCGATATTTTAGATGAAGTTGTATGTGGAGATTGCAGAAGAGAATGGGGAGGGTCGTACAAAAGCCGAACCGAAAAACAAGAAGAAGACCAGTGGCCCATCAAAGGGCCTAGAACTTGACGCATATGTTAATCATAATGGCCATCACAAGATAGCAATATATAAAAAGTATCAACGATCTATTTTGGCTTCTGATGCTTATACGGCATATTATCATAATGTTGGGTGTGTCATACGCGATATGGTGGGCTGAGTGGAAGGATGTGCCATAGTGCGTGAAGGATGCATTGAACAATGCTATGTCGGTAAGTTTACATCTCAATTCCGAAGGCTGGTTTTTGTATTTAAATTCGGAATAAATTTAGTAATATATATTTTGTATATATTAATTGTAGGTGTGATTTGATGTTCCTGTTGTAAATTGGCACCCACTTGGAATGGTGGATAGTGTCTCGGAGTAGAGTTTTCAAACTCTTTTGCGTTTGCGGAAACGTAATTAAATTGCGGAAGAAAACGACACAAGATTTATAGAGGTTCGGCCAAATGTGCCTACGTCCTCTCTCCGTATCTTTTTCTATAGGCATAAGATCAAACTCTATGCCTCGTATTCTATAGTCTAAGGGATACCGTTACAACCTCGTCTTCTATCGGTCTGAGATAACCGTTACACTCTTGTCTTTATGTATGTCCAAGATAAACCGTTTTCCTTTTCTATTGGACAAGGAAGCAACCTATCTACCTTTCGATGGGTACTAGACAAACCTCGCTTGGATTTAGATATGATTCTAATAATGCCGGATCAACGATCCTAATAACACCGAATCAATCTACAATCCGTTCTTTCCTCTCGTGTATGGTTTAATGTAAGAACACTCACAAACACTTTTCAATTAAGCACAAATACAACAACAATAATGTGTACAATGATATCTGATCAATATGTGATTTGCTTGGAGTTGTTGTATCGAATGATACCAAATGACTTGGTATTTATAGGCAAATTCTCTCAACTAGCCGTTAGCTTCTGCTGCCTCTATTACGTACTTAAGCACCATTACGTACGTTAACGCTTAATGTTACGTACGTTAACTCGAGAAATTTTGTGTGACTATATTATTTATAAGTGTTTGTTATAGATACAAATCCTGGAAGAATGAGCTACACATATTTTGGTCGGTCTGGGGTAATTCCTACGAGGCTACTTTCGAGGAGTTCAATCTCCCCCTATTTGATGATGACAAAACAACAACCTTCGACGGGATCATATACCTGCAAAAATATAAAACATTACAGATCAAAGTTTTCGCCTTTGTCTGTTTCGTTAGTTTCTTCTCCCCATCTTTTCTTTTCTCCTTTTCAACTCTTTCTCATTTTTCTTTTTCAACTTCTTCTTTTATTTTTGACTTTATTCTCCTTCGACTTTTCTCTCCTTTTCATGATCGATATTATATTTTTCTCGTTATTCTACCATGACTCGTATTCTCCTTCTCCCATCATTTTTATCAACATTTCTCCCCCTTTTTGTCATAATCAAAAAGTGCATAATAACAATAATATCAATGAATAATTAAATATGATAAATTACGGGTAAAACTCTCCCTAAAAAATAGATCTTTTAAAAATAATATTAACTCCCCCTGAGTTAAATACCAATTTTGAAAATATCAATTTTGATTTTTGGGGATCCAACCGAGAGTTGGTTTTTCTTTTGAAACGTAGACGATATTCGATATTGTGGTTCTTTTCGGAATCCAAACTTTTTTAATTTTTATCGTCCGGTGTGAGCTTTTGCAATTCGAAATGTGATGCCCATTTTTTAAATATTTATCACATCGGGGTATTTTAAAATTTATGGATTCGGTTTTATCACACGGTTTGAATCCTATCTCCTGTTTATTTAATAAAAATTTTTGAACGGAAAATAATTGTCAAATTTGTCATTTTCGTAAGAAATTTATTTGTTAAATTCTTTAGTTCGTTTTGAACTTTTAAAAGATCATCTTTCAATTTATTTTTCTTAATAAGGCACATAGAATGATCATTTTCAATAAATTTCCCTTTTTCATTTATTTTGGAAACTTCGATTTCCAACATCTTAATTTTCGATTCGAGAGATTTATTATCAACTAAAGCATTTTGAAAATCGATATGTAAAAGTGTGAATGCTTCAAATAATTCATCGTGAGACGAGGTACTAACCTGGCTTTCGATGTCGCTTTCGTCGAATGAACTCCTTGCCATGAGTGCAAGGTTATTTTGACTATATTCATCATCATCCTATTCGTCACTCCAAGTAGCTATGAGCACTTCCTTCATGGAAGTGAAGGCTCGATAGTTTTTAGCAAAGTGACCTGGTTTTCCACAGTTTCGACAGTTATTGTCGATTTCTTTGGTTCGCTCGAGTTGATGTCGTTTCTTCGCTGGTTTAATAAGTTTTGGTACTTATTATATTTTTGGCATAATATGCCAATTCTTCATCCTCTTCATCTACCGGGATTTCTTCTTTCTTTGACATCTTAGCTTTTAATGTTATCGATCTTTTCTTCGATTTCGGTTTGGCATTTCAAGATTTAAGAACTATATCGTAATTTATTAGCGATCCGAAGAGGGCGCTAAAATCAAGATTATTGAGATCTTTTGATTCCATTATAGCCGTAACTGTCCCATCCCATTCAATAGGTAGTGATCGTAGGATTTTCTTTATTTTTTCACTACTTGTTAATGGTTTCCCAAAACAAACTAGTCTATTAGTAATGACTGAAAATTGGTCGAGCATGTTCGTAATGGACTCGTCATTCTTCATCATAAATAGCTCATATTTATGGAGGAGCATATTTATTTTTGTCTCCTTGACTTGTGATGTTCCTTCATGAGTTACCTTAAGCATTTTCCAAATCTCTTTGGCACTATCACATGATGATATCCGGTTGTGTTCTTCTGGATTTAGAGCACAATATAATAATTGCATTGCTTTGCAATTATAATGGTTGTTCTTCCAATCTTCATCATTATAGTCTTCGAAGCCTTTTTGAGAGCCGTCCGATTTTGTAGGAATTTTCGTACCTAGGCAAATAACTTTCCAAAGCTCGATGTCGTAGGCTCGGATGAAAATAGACATTTTCTTCTTCCACGTCATAAATTCGATCCATCAAAGAATGGAGGTCGATTTAAAGCAAGCCTTAGACCGTGCAAATTGGAGCGCCATTGGATCTTTTTATCTCCTTGGATGTTTACCTGATTTTTATGGAAACCGCTCTGATACCAATTGTTGGAAATTGGCACCCCACTTAGAATGGTGGATAGTATCGCGGAGTAGAGTTTTTAAACTCTTTTGAATTTGCGAAGCATATTTAATTTCCAGAAGATAAATGACACAAGATTTATAGAGGTTTGGACAAACGTGCTTACGTCCTCTCTCCGTATCTTTTTCTATAGGCTTAAGATCAACCTCTATGCCTCGTCTTCTATCGGTTCGAGGGATACCGTTACAATCTCATCTTTTATCGGTCCGAGATAAACTGTTACACTCTTGTCTTTACGTCGGTACAAGATAAATCGTTTTCCTTTTCTATTGGACAAGAAAGCAACCTATCTAGCTTTCGATGGGTACTAGACAAACCTCACATGGATTTAGATATGATTCTAATAATGCCGGATCAACGATCCTAATAACACCGAATCAATCTACAATCCGTTCTTTCCTATCATGTATGGTTTAGTGTATGAACACTCAAACACAAATCAATTAAGCACAAATACAACAAAAATAATGTATATAATGATATCTGATCAATATGTGATTTGCTTGGAGTTGTTGTATCGAATGATACCAAATGACTTGGTATTTATAGGCAAATTCTCTCAACTAGCCGTTAGCCTCCGCTGCCTTTATTACGTATGTTATCTACCACCATTGCGTACGTTAAGCACCGTTACGTACGTTAATGCTTAATGTTACGTACGTTAGCTTTCATGCCTTAGCGTACGTTATTCTTCTTGTGTTGTGTACGTTAACCCATGTCGTATGCACTTGTCTGCCTTCAGGTGACTTGCTATTACGTATGTTATGATACATGAATAGCATACGTTAACTTCTCCATATAGCGTGCGTTAGCTTTGTTAAATCTCACTTCTTTGCTTTTCTGACGTTTCGAGTGTCTTTGACTCCTTTGTTATTTTGTATCGTTCTAATGATGTTTTGTTTGATCGATAACATCATCAACTCATCATTAGCTCATTATCAACTCATCATCAAAACCAATTTATGATTATATGGAATAGAATATTCCAACAGTTCCTTCTTTCCTACTACATACTTGGTGTGATAAGGTGCAAACAACCAAGTAAGTAATTTTCGCAATACCTTTCAAAAAAAAAAAAAAGTAATTCCTGCGAGGCTACTGTAACACCCCCAATCCGCTCAGGGATATTACACGCCGTAGAACCTTTCCTCAAGGCTCTACCAGGCTGGTAACAACATAGAACAACTCAATAATGCCTTTAAGGCTAAAATGACTCAATAGACCTATTCTGTAACACCCCCAAGACATTCAGGGCATATTACAGTGCCGTGGACCCCACACTGTGGAATCCACCAGGCTAACATACTGAACAAGACATTCAACAAAGACAAACAACCATCAATAAGACGACAATTCATAATAAGAATACAAACCGACAATTAACACCTGACAGTAAATCCATTTCCCAAAGCGGGAACACGACATTAACAATTCAAACGGGAAGTACTCGAGTACTTAAACCAATTTTATAATACAAAAATCCCAAAACAATACATCAACCATAATTGACAAAACAAAACACCAAGAATCAACCACTGGACAATATCATGCTTGCCCATCATCCTCATATGGCTTGAGTGCTCGCTTGTCCCCATGATCAGTACCTGAAATACAAAAAGTATTTCCCCCATTTAAGGGGTTAGCAACAACTGCTAGTGCAAGTACAATCTATTTGAACTACATTCTAATCAGATGAATATATGCGCCAAAAAGTCATTTTAGAAAACATTTTATATTCCGGAATATTTATGATGTACAATCACAAAACACATTATCTCCAACAAATCACAATTTAATGTTAACCGTTGGTACAAGACTCACGGCCACCGTACCCCGCAGAGCCCCGTCGGACATCCCTGGGTGGCTAACCACAGTTCGCGATACGTACACTCACGGCAATACGTATCCCTAGAGGCCCCGTCGGATCGTCCCTAGGTGAACATACACATAACCATCCACAACAACCACGATACAACCATAATTCAAATACTAGAACATGTAAACAAATGTAAAGTACTTGCCTTTGAGACATTCTTGAAGAAACGGAAGTGAAACACGACTACGAACGGTCCGGGTGGAAAACGACGATTCCTAAACGAAGGATGAACACAGTTCAGTCCCAACGGACAATAATACTCTAATGGAATACACCCATAACCCCGATTACATGATACGACAATGAACGATCAATTGATACGGGCGAGGGTTTACGCAAAATCTCCCCGTATTGATAATTCGCGGATTAAAATCAAGGAAATTAGATTTAGAATCACTCAATAATCACAATCGGTAAAGAATATCGTAACATAGTTGAACAATTCGGAACTAAACCCTAGAATCCCGAAAAACCCCCAAATTCGTCAAAGTTAGGGTTCCTGAGGAATTACCTTGAATTCGGATGATGGAGGATGATTATACTGATGACAATATGCTAACACGACTCTACGGTGATGGAATTTGAAGAGAACTCCGGCCAGCACCGGTGGAAATCGCCTCTGAAGTCGCACGTCGAAGAAAACGAAGAGAAAAGAATAAAACTGTTGTTTCTGGACTGCCCGCTGACTTATATAATCTTTGAAGTTAGCGTACGCTAACTGTCATATATAGCGCGCGCTAACGGGGCTGTGACAGGTCCAGTGGCTACTGCCACCATTCGCTAGCGTACGCTAACAATAGGGAGTTAGCGTACGCTAAATGCACATCGGTAGCGCACGCAAGGTAACAGGAGTAGCGTGCGCTACCTACACAGCAGTTCAGTACTGCTGATGTCACATCAGCAGTAAGCTGCTGTCGAGGGTACAATACACGAAACGCACGACGAGACCAGAATCTAGGAACATAAACGCGAAGCATACAAGACGACGGATCTAAGCGCTGAAAGAAAATACAATTCCGACCACCGGAGGGTCCGTAATGCGACAACGAAAATAAGATTCCCTAAACTATTAGGAAATTACAAAAATGGCCCAAGTGCCCGAAAATCACGAAACGACGTCGGATTTACAAACCGAAAGTCTCAACACGACCAACTCAATTATACGAACTTGTGCAAACCAAGAAACAACGAAAACGAACGAGTTTTACGAGAATCGAACGTTCATACGGCAAAACATGTCATAAAATGAAATTACGTGAAAACATCATCAAATCTCGTCCAAATGGAAAAACTCCAAGATCAAAGTAGATTCGAAATGTCGAAACGATTACAAGCGAGTCGATAAAAATAGACATACACCAAAAATGGAAACTTCTAAAAATGGAAAGTTACGGATATTACAGATTTGGTCTTTCAATAAATACATACAACTCAAACTCATTACATGCCCACGCAGGGGTCGAATACAACACACTCCCGTACAACAGGAAAGAATACTGCAGCGGAAAAATAAACTATAACTAAACCAAAGACATCATACGGATCCTCGTGTGATTAGTATCGTTCATCTTTCATCATCCTTCGTGCCGACCCTGTGTTATGCTCCCAAACCTGAATGCAAAAACAGACATCCACCCCCCGAATACTCGGGGGTTAGCAAAACTCCACTGTTTTGCTAGTGCAAGAACAAAGTGCAAATACGAGCCATACAATTGATATTCCACAAATAACAATAACCAAGAATGCTCAAAGATCCAAACGTAACGAAAAGTACTTCCCGAGGCAAGAGTTTGGGTAAAACATTCCAAAACCGGAAGATCACAAATAAAGGCAAACAATTTATAAAACAGTTTAAAAATGCCATCGAGAGTTTAATAGAAAACAATTTAGGATTACCGAATCCTTATCTTTCCAAAATCAACAGGGGTCACAGCCCAAAGGTTTTGTTTTCGCAAAAAGAAAACCGATAACGATTCACAGGGTTAAAACCCACGTTACGTGTCCTCGACGGACATAAAAATCAATACCAACTCGTGAAGTTTTTACTCATGAATCCCGGACTCACCCATTGGAATTCCCTTCGAGGCCCCGTCGAACCTAGCCAAGGTGAGTAAAATACAATCACCAAACATACACACCACTCGTGAAGTTTTTACTCATGAATCCCGGACTCACCCATTGGAATTCCCTTCGACGCCCTATCGAACCTACCCAAGGTGAGTAAAATACATTCACCACTCGTGAATCCAGGGCTCAACCCATTGGAATTCCCTCCGTGATCCCGTCGGACCCCTCGAGGTGAGCGAAGCAATCATGCGCAAATAACATATCACACCAAAGACATCCAACAAATTCACCCAGAGGCATCAAACACTTAGCAAAACACCACGTCAAACCATAATGCACCGAAAAGAGATAATATACGTACACACGCATTACCAAGCGCAACATCAACACCAAACATATCCATAGAACTCACATAGTCATTCACAAATCACACCATTCACAAAACACACGCGTGTTGAAAGCAAGCCTTTAACAAGGCTAAACCGAATCTTTTGAAAGTTTAAAACAAAGGATAAAATAAACACATAGATATGGTCACTAATTATCATATCCACAAAACAAGAATTATATGGACAAGGTACTTGCCTCGAATAAGAACAACGTGGAGAATCGACCGAAGTAGGTTGGCACGAACCGACTACGAACTCGCCGACTCCACCGAACACCAACTCGCGATGATAAACTACGAAGGACAATAACAACAATGAAAATAAATTCTATAGCACGACTCAAAGTCGTTGAATTCAAAGAACGAATGACGAAAGTTCAAGTGTTTCCCCCAAAACGGCCAAGAACACGATTCGTCCCGTCAAAACACGAAAACAGAATTTCAAGTTGAAATATGGATATACAATCCATAGAATATGTTTAACAACATCATTTAACCACAATCGATCCATCAAGAACGGATGGAAAACGAGATCGAGAACAAATCCCCCAAAAAGTCGATTCGAAGGAAATCAAGAAATATACTTCGATTCGACGAAGAACAATGGATTAAATGATGTTAAACACAAGAATACTACCAATATTAATCATACCCATCATGAATTGATCAACAATACGGAACGAATCGGACAAAACGCAAAAACCCCAAAATTTCTCAAAATAGGGTTCTAGGAAATCTCACCTTGATTCGCTGGATCGAAGGATGATATAGGACTGACAATTGATGGTATGAACTCCAAGACTTCATGTATTTGTTGTTCAACAACATGGATTCGCCTCCTCCGAAGCTCCAGCCGCGGATCGAAGAGAAAGGAAATGAAAAACGAGTGAAAATGAGGCTCCTCTGCCACATTTATACTGGGCTGGACTAGTGTGCGCTAGGCTGCCGAGCTAGCGTGCGCTATCGGCCCAGGCCGCAATCCAGAGACCTCCTGGACTAGGCTGCTCGGCCAGGTAGCGCGCGCAGCCGTTCGGTCGTAGCGTGCGCAGTGTCCGACAGTAGCGTGCGCTAACTGCCGATCCACCAGAGTCCAGAGCCTCACTGCCCCCTACTGCCCAGCCCGATAGCGTGCGTCGGCCAGCCGCCTAACGTGCGCTACTCCTGCCGGTTAGCGCACGCAGCCTTCCGGCAGTAAGGATCTAAAACAAAACTTCTGGTGGGGAAATATGAAGAAAGACGTAGCAGAGTACGTTTCGAAGTGTTTGACTTGTCAGTAGGTTAAGATTGAACATCAGCGACCTGCTGGAATGTTAAAACCTCTTCCGATTCCTGAGTGGAAGTGGGAGGACATCTCGATGGATTTCATCACCAGTATGCCAAGGACCAAGATGGGAATGAACATGATTTGGGTTATAGTTGATCGACTAACCAAGTCAGCTCATTTTCTAGGATTTAAAGACACGTGGGGACCCAAGAAATTGGCACGAGTATTTATTGCAGAGATAGTCGGATTTCACGGGACGCCGAAGACCATTATCTCAGATCGAGATGGTCGCTTCGTGTCGCATTTCCGGAAGGCAGTTCATAGGGCTTTGGGGACCGAGCTGAACTTTAGCACGACTTATCATCCTCAAACGGACGGTCAGTCCGAAAGGACTATACAAACAGTAGAAGACATGCTTAGAGCTTGTGTTTTGGATTGGTCAACTGATTGGGAAGTTCACTTGCCGTTGATTGAATTCACCTACAATAATAGTTGGCATACTTCTATTAAGATGGCACCATTTGAAGCTTTGTACGGGATAAGATGCCGATCACCCCTGTGCTGGGATGATTCTTCGGACTTGATCAGAACGGAACCGGAATTGATAGTTCAGACTCAAGAGAAGATAGCTTTGATTCGGGAAAGACTGTTGACTGCCCAGAGTCGACAGAAGTCTTATGCAGACGTGCATCTTCGCCCGCTAGAGTTTGACATTGGGGACCACGTACTATTGAAGGTGTCTCCTACATGAGGAATTTTTCGTTTTGGGAGGAAAGGTAAGCTAAGTCCGAGATATATCGGACCATTTGAGATCCTCGAGAGAGTTGGGGATTTAGCATACAGGTTGGCCTTACTGCCATCGCTGAGTCACGTTCACAATGTGTTTCACGTATCCCAATTGCGGAAGTATGTACCAGATCCCAGTCATATCATTGAGTTCGATAAGATCGAGATAGCTAATGACGGCACCTTCGAGGAGAGACCAATCAAGATACTTGAGAATCGGATCAAGCAATTGAGAAATAAACCAATACCCTTGGTTAAAGTACAATGGTCACGACACGGAGTTGAAGAGGCCACTTGGGAAATGGAGGACAATATGAAGACTAGGTATCCGGAGTTGTTTTCATCTTATGTTTTGGGACGAAACTTCTTTTTAGGGAGAGAGGATGTAATACCCGAGATTTTTGATATGTATTTGAACCTTGTGATATTGTAATTGTTGTATTTTGATCTGAGTGTTATTCTTCCTATTTCATGATCCGGTGTTGTTGAGCGCATGATTGCATGAATGTGTTCTAAGTGGTGATTTTGCACATGTAGCGAATGCTATCGACTTAGCGTAGCTTACGCTAAATTGGGTCCATAGCGCACGCTATGTATGAACCTTAGCGCACGCTATACGTAGTCAGCATGATTAAGACAGGGTGGTAGGTGAGATCGGCTGCGGATCTCGGTCGGATCATGTCGGGATGAACCTGGACGGCTTTCGGGAAAAACCAAGTCAACGTGGTAGCGCACACTACTGATATGAGGATAGCGCATGCTAAATGCTGAGTACAGTGAAGTCAGTAAGCTTCGTATGGACGTTATCGCACACTATGGATATGGGCTAGCGCGCGCTAATAACCCTTTTCTATATATAGGACAGCACACTTTTTCATTTTTTCAGATCTTTTCACTCCATAATCCGAATCCTTAGACCTAGAGAGTTACTTCCTCCATCCTCAACCTCTCATATCATCATCCTAGCACGAGTTGGAAGATTGTAGATCATTGGAGATTGGTGTTCAAGCCTTCGGCGTTGGATTTCTTCAAGTTCCTCCTTGTTCTTCACTACTTTGAGGTAGGTGGTTCTTCACCAATATTAAGTAATATTCTGAAGGACGTTTTGATCATGATTTGGAATTATCTAGCCTATTAAATACATGCATAGTCGAACATCATGTGTTAGAAGGATATTTTCGATGTTTCGGTACTTCTTCATCGTATAAACCATTGAACCTTTTAGTGTTTGAACTCCTAGCATATTCATGAAGCTTCAAACCAATTATGACTATTTTATGGAGATTATCAAGTTCTTATGTTTTTACATAATGGAATCATACGTTTTGGGACGTAGAATGAATGGAACTTAGGATACTTTCTTGAAGATCAAGATGAATTATGGTGTTGCGATGATTATACGTATCCTTGTATCTTGTAGTCGTTTAATCCGTAAAGATCTTTCACAAACCGTATGAGCATAGTATGCACGGAGATGACATGTATTAACAACTGAAGATTTCATGAGTTTCATCACCATTAGATCAGTTTTCTGCCCAGTAGTAAACTGCGATGCATGGTTAGCGCACGCTAAGATATGTATATTAACGTGCGCTATCGGGAATGAGTTAACGTACGCCACGTTTGGTACGTAACGTACGTTAAGTCATCAGTCGAGTCAGTCGGCTGGTCAGAAAGAACTGTCAGTACATAGCTAGCGTACGCTAGACTTGGTCATTTGCGTACGTTAACAGGCAGACTTAGCCCACGTTACGTAGAGTACGTAGCGTATGCTAAGTAGTTCAGGCAGATTACATTTTTAGAGCTTTTTGTCGTAGACAGGATTGATAGGCATTCGTACGACTTGAGATGAATTCTATATCTTTTCTTTTGTTAAGGTTCGAGCTTGCTACGTTGATCGAAGGAGGCGGCCTTCGAGTGTGTTGAGAGCATTGGAGTGTTTAGTTCTTGCCATCTTCGAGGCAAGTATCGTAATTTGTTAATATTGGTATTTTGAGCATACATGTAGTTTATTCATGTTGTTGAACATGGGATTTATTTCGTTGAATTGTCATGATATTCGTTATCTGGTGGTTGTATGTTCATGTTGATGGACATAGCGACTTGGCATATATGTATGCGTGAGTTGTGTTTGTGTATGTTGTACGATCTATGCTGAGGGCGCTGGATCGGATGTCCACCTCGTGTTGGTCCGACGGGATCATCTTGGGATCTAGGCTAAGGGCGCTGGATCATTGGACAGGTTTTTCCACCTCGTGTTGGTCCGACGGGATCATCTTGGGTTCTATGCTGAGGGCGCTGGATCATTAGAATACCCATACTGTGTTAATGGAATCTTATGGATTCGCATTGTCGGATTCTGGTAGCGGAAGTCCGTGTGGTGTATCTTGTTATGTATTGTTGATGCATATTCGATTTATATGATACTTGTACTAGCATCGTTTTGCTAACCCCTTCGGGGGTGGACATTTGTTTTGATGTTCAGGTAGCCGAGGATCGGGGAAACAGCCACAGTACCGACGTGACGACGAAGGGGCTCAGTGATGTTTGTTGTTTTTGTGATTTGTCTTCTTGGTTCATTTTTAGTACTCGAGTACGCGTGTCTTATTAATATCATTTCGATATGGTTGTATTAATTAACTCAATGGATCAGTTGGAACCGGTTTTGTAATTTGAATTTCGGTGGTATTGGTGGATTATATTCCCATTTCTTTTAATTATCCTTGTAAATCCTTACTTAAAGGGTTTACGGCGCTGTAATTATTCCGACTATCTCGGGGTGTTACACTTACATCCACAGGTCGCACGAAGATGATGATCGCCCCACGATACTAATCACGACCAACAAACTCAGATGACGCGTCGCAAAACGATTCAGTCAGATAAAATCCGACGAGACAAAACTCAACAGACCCTACTTGACCCGACAACCTAGGTTTCCACAACCTAAGCTCTGATACCATTTATGTAACACCCCCAATCCGCTCAGGGATATTACACGCCGTAGAACCTTTCCTCAAGGATCTACCAGGCTGGTAACAACATAGAACAACTCAACAATGCCTTTAAGGCTAAAATGACTCAGTAGACCGATTTGGTCTTTCAATAAATACATACAACTCAAACTCATTACATGCCCACGCAGGGGTCGACTACAACATTCTCCCGTACAACGGGAAAGAATACTGCAGCGGAAAAATAAACTATAACTAAACCAAAGACATCATACGGATCCTCGTGTGATTAGTATCGTTCATCGTTCATCATCCTTCGTGCCGACCCTGTGTTATGCTCCCAAACCTGAATGCAAAAACAGACATCCACCCCCCGAATACTCGGGGGTTAGCAAAACTCCACTGTTTTGCTAGTGCAAGAACAAAGTGTAAATACGAGCCATACAATTGATATTCCACGAATAACAATAACCAAGAATGCTCAAAGATCCAAACGTAACGAAAAGTACTTCCCGAGGCAAGAGTTTGGGTAAAACATTCCAAAACCGGAAGATCACAAATAAAGGGAAACAATTTATAAAACAGTTTAAAAATGCCATCGAGAGTTTAATAGAAAACAATTTAGGATTACCGAATCCTTATCTTTCCAAAATCAACAGGGATCACAGCCCAAAGGTTTTATTTTCGCAAAAAGAAAACCGATAACAATTCACAGGGTTAAAACCCACGTTACGTGTCCTCGACGGACATAAAAATCAATACCAACTCGTGAAGTTTTTACTCATGAATCCCGGATTCACCCATTGGAATTCCCTTCGAGGCCCCGTCGAACCTAGCCAAGGTGAGTAAAATACAATCACCAAACATACACACCACTCGTGAAGTTTTTACTCATGAATCCCGGACTCACCCATTGGAATTCCCTTCGAGGCCCTATCGAACCTACCCAAGGTGAGTAAAATACATTCACCACTCGTGAATCCAGGGCTCAACCCATTGGAATTCTCTCCGTGATCCCGTCGGACCCCTCGAGGTGAGCGAAGCAATCATGTGCAAATAACATATCACACCAAAGACATCCAACAAATTCACCCAGAGGCATCAAACACTTAGCAAAACACCACGTCAAACCATAACGCACCGAAAAGAGATAATATACGTACACACGCATTACCAAGCGCAACATCAACACCAAACATATCCATAGAACTCACATAGTCATTCACAAATCACACCATTCACAAAACACACGCGTGTTGAAAGCAAGCCTTTAACAAGGCTAAACCGACTCTTTTGAAAGTTTAAAACGAACGATCAAATAAACACATAGACACGGTCACTAATTATCATATCCACAAAACAAGAATTATATGGACAAGGTACTTGCCTCGAATAAGAACAACGCGGAGAATCAACTGAAGTAGGTTGGCACGAACCGACTACGAACTCGCCGACTCCACCGAACACCAACTCACAATAATAAACTACGAAGGACAATAACAACAATGAAAATAAATTCCATAGCACGACTCAAAGCCGTTGAATTCAAAGAACGAATGACGAAAGTTCAAGTGTTTCCCCTAAAATGGCCAAGAACACGATTCGTCCCGTCAAAACACGAAAATGGAATTCCAAGTTGAAATATGGATATACAATCCATAGAATATGTTTAACAACATCATTTAACCACAATCGATCCATCAAGAATGGATGGAAAACGAGATCGAGAACAAATCCCCCAAAAAGTCGATTCGAAGGAAATCAAGAAATATACTTCGATTCGACGAAGAACAATGGATTAAATGATGTTAAACACAAGAATACTACCAAGATTAATCATACCAATCATGAATTAATCAAAAATACGGAACGAATCGGACAAAAACGCAAAACCCCCAAAATTTCTCAAAATAGGGTTCTAGGAAATCTCACCTTGATTCGCTGGATCGAAGGATGATATAGGACTGACAATTGATGGTATGAACTCCAAGACTTCATGGATTTGTTGTTCAACAACATGGCTTCGCCTCCTCCGAGGCTCCAGCCGTGGATCGAAGAGAAAGGAAATGAAAAACGAGTGAAAATGAGACTGCTCTGCCATATTTATACTGGGCCGGACTAGCGTGCGCTAGGCTGCCGAGCTAGCGTCTTCTCGGCCTGTGCCGCAATCGAGACCTCTGGACTAGCCGCTCGGCCGAGTAGCGCGCGGCCGTCCGGCCGTGGCGTGCGCTACACCTGCCGTAGCGTCAGCGATGTCCGAAGCGATAGCGTCGCTAGCGCCGATCCACGAGTCGAGCCTCTTGCCCCCTGCGCCCGGCCGATGGCGTCGTCGGCCGCCTAACGTCGCTAATCCTGCCGGTTAGCGCCGCAGCCTTCAGCGATGGCGCTTCGCCGGTTCTGCCGCGTCGGCCCGGCGATGCCATAGCCGTCGGCGAGAACCCGCCGTCCGACCGGTTGCTTTCGGCGCCATGACCCGACGACTCGATTTAGAAAGCGTCACGGAACGAACACGACGAAAAGTTCGCGGACAACATCAACGACCCGAAATGAAAACATAATGCAATAATTAATCATACGCGACCAAGAAACGGGTCGAGACAACAATTACAGATACGGATACCCATAACTTTGGGTAAATTACAAAATGGCCCAAAACGCTCGAAAATCACGATACGTGATCGAATAACCAAACCGAAGTTTACAACACGTCTAACAAAGTTAAACGGACTTACGGGAAACTCGAAATAGCAGTTTCGAACGAGATTCGCAAGAATCGAACTCAAGTGCGGAAAAGTCGCCAAAAAGCACGGAACTCAACAAAACGATACCGAAATGAACTCGGATGTCAAAAAGTGTAGAATTAATCATTCTCAGAATGACGAAACGGTCATGAGCGAGTCATCAAAACGGACTTCCGCCGGAAAGAAAAGAAATTACCAGAAATCAAAATTACGGGTATTACAGCTACTTTCGAGGAGTTCAAGTATCGGGAGTACGAGTACAGGTGGCTACGTGCACATTTTGGCAACTCGAACTATATTGTATGTAATCGACCAATAAATATTGTCATAATATTATTGTTGTTTAAAGACATGTAACGTATACGAAACTTATTTATGGTAATTTTGTTCATGGTTAAATGAAAATTACATGTTTCCATATATAGGCGAGCAGTTCAACCAACATTGCTAACCGTAAGGGTTTGATGGAGCACCACAACTTAGGTTCGCGGTCGTTAGCGAGAGTTTCGTACGAGGCCAGTTCTGATGAAAATGTGGCTAATGCCTTTATCTACGTGACTTGGAAGGCATATCCGAACTGTCTGGATAGACATATAAGTTGCAAATATATCCTAACCATTTTAATATTGTCATCAATCTTTGCCTCACTTATTTTGTTCCCACTTAATTAGGAGAGAGTGATGAAGGAGCCTGAGAAGATGTTGACAGAGATGGCGATGGAGGAGCATTCGGATTTGGTCGAGATCGGTCGCGATTTAGCATGCTGAGAGATCGATCAGGCCGATCCCACATTAGAACAAGGGTGTGGGCTACCATTTACTCTCTTAAAAAGAGCTAAAGTCAAAAAATAATTGAAGGATACTCCAGGTTTCGACGCAATCAAGGGGGCGACACTCAAAAGGCCTATCTAGAGGAGCAATTGAGGATCGAGAGTGAGCTCCGAGCTGAGGAGCAAATGAAGTCTCAAGACCAGTTCAAGGAATTGCAGGAGGATCAAAGGAAGGCTCAACAAGAGAAGCTGCCTCAGCAGCAGACCATAATGTAGTATATGATGTTATTGGGTCAGACAGTGACTCAATCGGGAATTCAGGCACCACCACCACCTCCATTCTTCAATTCACAAACAATCCCCTATTCTTACATCATCGGGACGATGACATGCAAGACGGTAGTAATTCTTCTTCTATCATTAAGAATTTGACGGATTTAGGTGGATTTTAGTTGTGGTTGTAGTAGTACTTTTGCTATATAAATATATTAATGCTAAATATTTGTTTAGTGTTCGTTAACGTTTGTGCTTATAGTGATTTCGTAGATGTTGCTACGTGATATCTTGATATGGTGTGATTTTTGTAATGTTGGTGTATAAATTATGCTTTTTGTACATTGATGTATGGTGATTGTGATGTATGGTGATTTACTGTACATTTGGAATATACAAGTTAAGTCTGAACAGGTTTTGAGATCTCAAAATCTGAATATTTTTTTAATGGACTTTAGTCGATAATTTTTGCCCAAACTGTCGGCTAAAGTTGTTTTTTATACATAAAAAGTACTTTAGCCGGCAGATTGACCGTCGACTAAAACTATTAGACTTTAGCTGGCAACCATGAAGTCGTCGGCTAAAACAGCTGGAGTTTAGCCGACAATATATTCGCCATCGGCTAAAATAAATACAATTTAGCCGACATTTATAGTCGTCGGCTAAACTTTAGCCGACAATATATTTGCCTTCGACTAAAACAAATACAGTTTAGCCGACAATTATTTAGTCGTCGGCTAAAGTCTAGCCGACCGACCTCGGCCGACGGTCGGCCACTTTAGCCGACGGTTTTCGGCTCTAGCCGACGATTTTTTATTGTCGACTAAAGTCTAAACATTGATAGAGGATGGTGGAATTGAGAAAAAAAGTTCGATGGTGTAAATACAAACTGGAGCAAAGTACATAACCTAAATAACTCATTTTTCCACGAACTTTTAATATGAATATTCAATTCGAATAACGAAATGATTTTTTTTGTTATTATGTTCGATCCGAACAACCTAATTTGATTTGAATCCGCAAGTTTGTATTTCAAAATCTAATTACTAATATAATCTTATACTATTATATATGTTAAAATATTATACAAATACAAATGCCAGTAGCAAATAATTCATGGATAAAATTCACGGGCTAATGGTGTTTACAATGGTCAAATAGTAGTTGCGTTTAAGAGCCTTAAATCTAGCCCTAAATCTAGTCATATAAGGAAAGAAGTAACTTGATACACAAGAAAAGGAATCCCATGCAAACTATGAAACATATAAATAAGGAAATAAAAAGACTAAATGATATATACTCTAACAAATCATTCAATATAAACTCCATTGATCAATCGCATAACTCATAAAAAAAAATTGGGTTCCTTTGAATATATTCCATATATGGCTGATCAAACTAACTTCAATTCCGGCTGCACTCAGCCGTGGCGGGACCCTTTCGAGCTCCTCCCAAGTTGGATGAGTGGTTTCACCAACCCGGATCCACAGCCGCCGCCTCCAGGGATGCATCAACAGCCACCTCCAAGGCGTCAACCACCACCGCCGCCACCTGCCGTCGCTTTCTCCAATCCGTCGTCGTCTCTGTCCTTTTTCTGTAGTCGGCCGGAGCTGGTGGACGCTCCTGCACAGCCGCCTTTTCATGATTACTTGCTGCCGCACATGTTGGTCCCGTCTCCTGCGATCGGGGAGTACCAAGTGATCGGCAGGCTGGCTCTCAAGACGAGACATCCATGTTTGAAGGACAGAGAGGAGGATGGGACTTGCGGTGTCTGCCTCGACGATCTATTGATTATTAATAGGAGTAATATCGGTGGCATGAGGATTGGGGTTCTCGATAATTGCCGCCATGAGTTTCACGTTGCCTGCATCGAGAAGTGGCTGATCAAGAAAAACATGTGCCCTCTTTGCAGAGCCGTTGCAGTGAATAATAACTACGACAATGAAAGATTCATGTAATAGATTACTTGAGATTTTTCAAGTTTTTCATTGTATTGTTTATGTATTATTTGATGAATTATTCTTAGACAACCATGTATTTAAAAATAATCGTATGTGTAGAATCTCAAGGACGGGACAAGCAATTTTAAGAAAAAACTTTGAGGTGATGTGTGTAATGTGTTGATCCAAATGGAGAAAGTGATCCACCAATGTGAGGAGAATTTATTATATGACGAGACACCCATGTCCCAAAGAAATACTGGTTTATGATTCAGTTTTTTTCTTTTAACATTTCACGTGATTAGTTAAATCAGATTAAAAGATGTCCTCTTGTCATATTTACAGTGCTATATATATATATATATAAGATTTTAGATGTAATATCGCCATGACAAGTGTATATGTATTCATTTTTCAATCCCACCTCTCAGAAAAAAAAAAAATTGCAATCAAGATACAGCTCAGTCTCTCCAAAACTCACGCCTTTCTTTCCTAGTAAGTCCCCTTTACATCTTTCTGCATTCTCTTATTCCTTAATACCCTAAATGTTACGACTATATATATTAAGGAACTCTTAAACATTTGTAAGCATCAATTGTTTATGAATGAACTAAGATGGTAAAAAACTCTTGTTTATCTGAAGACGAAAAAATGAGGATAAAGTCTTTTTTGGTCCCATAACTTTTCGCCTTTACCAAAAATATTTCAAGAAACTTCGTTTAGCCAATTACACCCCAATTTTTTCTCAAGTGTACAATTTACATCCCAAAACTCGTCGGAGTTGAGAAAACGGCGTCGTTTCCCCCCATGTGACCCGCACGTGACTTTTAATTTGGGGCTTTTCATCTCAGGCGTGATGTGGATAATGTGGGTGAATTTTGAGTTTTTTTTATCACCCAAAAAACAATAAGTTTTTCCACCTCATTAATTAAAATTTTTTTAATTTTTTTATGTATTAACCGTAAACTAAACTTAAATAAAAGGCCCAACGAAGAACGAAGAACCCAAAATTAGGGCGAAGAACCCTAAACCCTGTCAGTGGCGGAACTCGCGTGAGTGGCGGAATTCGCGTGAAATTCATGGACGAAATGGCGCATACAAGAGATGTAGAGTGTGGGTGCCATGAACGAGCCTCAATCGTGACTAGTTGGAAAGAAGCAAATGTAGGTCGGCGGTTCTACGGATGTGCAAAATACCCGTTATGCCTCAATCGATTGAGAAGTCTTTAATGTCGATATTGTACGTTCAATTTTTGATGTTTTCTGATTTTCTTCTCGATTATTTATGTTCAGAAAGATGGGTATTGTAAATTCTTTCGCTGGATTGATGACCCGTTGTGTGATCGGGCAAGACCAATTATACACGGGTTACTGAGGAGGGTTAATGAGCAGAGGGATGAGACCCAAAGAGCGGAGATAATTGTAGATAAATTGAATCAAATGATTCAATTGGTGGAGTGTGCAAATGACAAGCTTGAAGAACAGAACAGGGCATTGAAGGAGGAAAATAGACAATTGATTTCTCAAAACCAGAAGTTGAAGATGAAAATGAAGGTGGAGGACAGAAGATATGGCATCAATTTATGTAATATGAATCTGCTTGTGAAGGCTTTTTCTATGGTTTGTGCTGGTTTAGGTTTGGTGAATCTAGTGCCTCATCTACTTGGATATGATGAAGGTGTACGATTAAAAATGTTATGTTAGATTGATGTAGTGGTGGTGTGAGAAAGTGCACATGTGTTGTAATTGGTTTGTATTATCAGTTTTTATTTTAATGAAGTGTTCTTCTGTTTAATGTTCTGGTTTGTATCTGGTTATGTAGAATGAATAAAGTGCAATTGTGTTGTAATTGGTTTGTATTATCAGTTTTTATTTTAATGTGCAAGAGTTATCAGATATCAGAACAATTTGGTCCTTTTGTATTTTAATGTGCAAGAGTTATCAGAACCTGGTTTGTATCTGGTTTGTATCAGAACCAGATATCAGAACAATTTGGTCCTTTTGTTCCTCTGTTGTTGATTTGCAAGAGTTCTGGTTTGTTGATTGACTCTGTTGATATCTTAATATTTAACGAAATATATATAATATTCATATTTCATACCCTTAAAATATGTATCTCAATTTTTAATTATGAGAAGTTATATAATATGTATTAAGATTCTTCAATGCGTAATTCAAATTTTTTTGACATTATATTTATCATCTTTTTAAAGTATTGATTCATATGAAACCGTTGATATAGATAAAAAAGGGTATATATGATAAAAACAATCAGCGTCACCAATTTTTAACATGCACAATAATTGGTTTTATAGTACTTGTAATTGTTACTTACGATATTCTTCAAGAGGAGAATCTTATTTTCTTATATCATTTTATTATTTATATTACTACGATTAAAGGGTTTTTGTATTTTTAGGTTCATATATTAGCAATAATGGTAAGCTACTACTATTTTTATTTTATTTTTCTTAGTGTTTTGAAAGAAGAAAAAAAATTAGATAAAATTAAAGATGAGAGGTGGTTGGATATTTGGTAGATAGTTATAAAGTTTTGATTAAAAAATGTTTGAGCATAAAATAAAAGGTATTTAAAAATATTAAGGACCAAATATGTAATTATTTAAGAACCACAAGGATTAATTTCTAAAACTTAGGAACTAAAGATAAAATTTCGATAAGAAGAGGGCCAAAGTCTAAAGATGTGTTTATTCAAACCGAAAGTTAAACAGTTCGTTTGTACTATGTGCGCTTTATTTCGGATGACGGTGTTTTTAAATTTGCTTTATTAAAGATTTTATATATATATATATATATATATATATATATATATATATATATAGAGAGAGAGAGAGAGAGGGAGAGAGTAGAATAGGATTTGCCTACTGATTTTCATTTGTGATGTATATGAATTAGTTTTTCATTTGCTGATAGTTTCAGATTTCATGTGTCTTGATTCGCAACATTTACCGTGACTATATTCTTGATGAATATATCATTTTGTGTTTATCCAAGATTATTTGTACTTGTACTTAATAAAATGGATTCTGGTAGAATAAACTAATTAGCTAGTTACGTGTATTTAAAAAAAAAATCCACCTGGATTCTTATGTGGTGAAATCAAATATTTTTAATAAGTTGTTTAATAGTCGGCATGTTAAATAATATACATAAAGGACTGGTTTAGATTGATCCTAATGTTAAATTAGTATTTTCTTAAAAAAAATATTTAACATCGGTTGTTTGAAACAATCGATGTTAAATTAGTCCGACAAATTATAATTTTTCATATATAATATAATTCTACAAATATACATTTAATTCGTACAAAATATGTATGTATTATAATTTTCAATATATAATGTAATATATAATTTTTAATATTAATACATAATAAAATATATTAATATTCAATATTTAGAGCGGGGTATTTTTGAAATATTTGAACAATATTTGTTCGTGATTTTTGGGATGAACTCAACTTTTTTGTACATATGAAATGTACGGAGTGGCGGGTCGGTGTGTCGGCCACGGGTCTGGGTCCGACCCGTCGGTTCACGGGTCCGACTCGTCGACATTTTTTAGAAGTATATAATTTTTTTTATTTATTATCATTTTATACACGAAAAATAATTATAAGTTAACAAGGAAATCATTTGAAAAAATGAGCTTGTATTTAATTTTAAGTTTTACGTATCCTCGTGAGTAATTAAAGCTCTACGATATGAATCTTTTTATAATACCTTTTTTTTGCTATCCTCTCTTTATCCCCAACACCTTATTTCTTTATTTATTCTCCAATCATTTTTCTCTCTCTTTGATTTTAGTTTTGTTTCCCATGATTTTTCTTTCCTTCCTTTGCTCATCTTCTTTCGCTTTCTCTTTTCATTTTTTTTCTTTCTTTCTCTTTTTCTCACATTTTGAACTTCAACTTTTTTTTTTTACTTCTATATTTTTCATTTCTCTTTTTCGCTTTTTCAAATTCCTATTTGTCAAAATTTTAAGTTCACTTTCTGACCTTGTCCAGATCATCTTTGGATTTATTTCCTTACTCAAATAACAATAAATTACTAAATAAATCATAAAAATAGATAAATCTTAAAAGCTAAACAATAAATACTAAAAAGTTATGTAAGTATTTAAAATATAAGTACTATATAAATAGATTTATTTCAAAACCAATGTAAAAAGTATTAATTTGCATCGGTTTTGGAATAACTAGTGTAAATTTATCGTATTTTTAATTTTTACATCAGTTATTCTATAACCGATGTAAAATTAATACTTTATTTTACATCAATTTTGGAATAACTGATGTAAATTACAATATTTAAAATTTTACATCGGTTGTTTGTATAACTGATGTAAAAGAATAATAATTTTACATCGGTTATTTGAACAACCGATGTAAAAATAGTAATTTTAGTTTTTACATCGTTTGATTGAACAACCGATGTAAATATATAATAATTTTACATCGATTATTTGAACAACCGATGTAAAAATAGTAATTTTAGTTTTTACATCGGTTATTTGAACAACCGATGTAAAGTATAATAATTTTACATTGGTTATTAACAACCGATGTAAAAATATAATAATTTTACATCGATTATTATAACAATCGATGTAAAAAATAGTAATTTTAACTTTTACATCGGTTATTTGGACAACCGATGTAAATATATAATAATTTTACATCGGTTATTTGAACAACCGATGTAAAATGACCGAAATTTTATTTTTTACATCGGTTTTATTTGATAACCGATGTAAATTGACCGTATTTTTAATTTTTACATCGGTTTTCGTTAAACCGATGTAAATTGAGCGTCGTAAAAAGTATATTTTGTAGCAGTGATTGTATCCAATTTGGTCCTTTTGTATTTTAATGTGCAAGAGTTATCAGAACCTGGTTTGTATCAGAACCAGATATCAGAACAATTTGGTCCTTTTGTTCCTCTGTTGTTGGTTTGCAAGAGTTATCAAAATGAAATGAAGTTATCCAGAAGGAAGGATCAGATATCAGAACATCAGAAACAAAAGGACCAAATATCATAACATGATGTTAAACATCAGAAACAAAAGGACCAAATATCAGAACATCAGAGACATCAAAAAACAAATGTAGTCAGATGTACCAAACATCAAAAACAATAGAAAACAAATGAAGTCATATGTACCAAACATCAAAAACATCAGAAAACAAAAGGACCAAATGAAGTCACATGTACCAAACATCATAAATATCAAAAACATCAGAGGACCAGATATCAGAATATCAGAAACATCAAAGTACCAAATGAAATATTTTAAACAAAAGGACTTAATTTCATTAACCAAAATCAGAAACATCGAAGTACCAAATGAAGTATTTTAAACAACAGGACTAAATTTCATTAACCATAATCACAAACATCAAGGTACCAAACATCAGAACATGAAGTTAAAACATAAATTTTATAATCCCCAAAATAAGCCAAAAAACCCTAAACAAGTACACAATAATGAAAATAAGTCAGATGTCTTCATTTCTTCTTCTTATTTCCTTTCCCTTCTGCTTTTCCATCCTGTGATGATAACTCCAAGTACTTCTGACCATCATTATCCACCACAATCCTCTTCAAAGTGTCCTCTCTAGGGGTTGCATGACATCTGTTTGTGAAGTGCCCAACCCAACCATCTCTCCCTGGTGGTGGCGCTCTAATTTGAACCCTTGGCTGCAAGTGAGCTTGTCCCATTTGCATTTGCTGGTACATGGGGGGTCCATGAAGATGAGGTTCTGGAGCAGGTTTGTACCATTCTTTATTGATTACTTGGCTCTGTTGAGTGTTACCAACATTCTCTTCCACAAGTATAGGGTTCACAAACCTTGGTGGTGCAATCTGCTTAAAGTACAACACACATATCACACCAATTTAGCATAAAATATAATAAACAACAGCTATAATACAATAATGTCAGTGCACACACCTTATTTGTGTTGTCATCAATGTTAATGACTTTGTCACTTATCACACTAGCACTTGATTGCTGACCCTCTTCATCAACTACAGGCTGCTTACCCTTAACACTTCCTTCAGGCTGCTTACCCCTCTCACTTCCTTCAGGATGCTTACCCCTCTCATTTCCTTCAGTCTCATTATCCCTCTCACTCATCCCTTCAGGCATAATATAAATGGTACTATTCTCAATCTCATTTGATTCATCTATCTCATCATTGTCATAGGACACTTCCTCTATATTTTCTTCAAAAATCTCATCATCATCTTCATCAGTCAATTCATTACCTATCATAAAGTCAGGATCTTCAAAGTCTGAGTCATCCTCATCTAGATTTATATATACACTCTAAGTTTCTACCTGCACTTGTTGAGCTACTTGCACTTGTTCAGCAAATATATGAACTTCCCTGAATGCAAGGTCCCTCTCTAACCATGAATTAAGATCCTCATCATCAACTAGGAGTTTAAAGCTCATATCTCTAAGCCTAATATAATACTTCTTCTCCCCTTTGCACCCTGCCTTTACACAATACTCATCAAAATCAGATTTTTTAAGTTCAAAGGTCCTAACCCAATCATATACAACCCTGTCCCCCCTATGTACTCATTGTCGGAATGCTCAAATTTTCCACCGAAATACAAGACCAAGGTGAGGTAATTACTATTCGAATCTGTACAGAAGCATGAAAGAAGTCAATTTTTAGTTATCAATTACTTATACAAAAGCGAATCTTAAACACAGGGGAAAAAAACTCACCATATTTTGGGTTGGGGCACTCCATTGCACCTTTCCTCCGCACAAAAACCATTGCCCTTTCCTTTTCTCTGTTTGGGGCCTGAAATTCAGGTACGAACGAAAATATTGGGCGGAGAAATGAACCCTAGAATGATACAGCTCCTCTTTCTCCCGCCTTTCCTACGCGCAGCTCAGAATTGTTAATCTAATATAATTTAATTGTTAATCTTTTTCTAATTATTTTTTTTGGCTATTTTTATTTCAGTTAATGAGATGGCCATTCTTTTTGTTTTAATTGGGCAAGACATTCCATGTATTATCCATATCACGCCTGAGATGAAAAGCCCCAAATTAAAAGTCACGTGTGGGTCACATGGGGGGAAACGACGCCGTTTTCTCAACTCCGATGAGTTTTGGGATGTAAATTGTACACTTGAGAAAAAATTGGGGTGTAATTGGCTAAACGAAGTTTCTTGGAATATTTTTGATAAAGGCGAAAAGTTATGGGACCAAAAAAGCCTTTATCCCCGAAAAAATGGTCACATATGGTTCAAAGAAGCAAGGTACAAGGAATTCGACGACTTCTTCGAAGACATCAGGTAACATTCATATTGAGTTCTTAATTCAGTAAGATTGAGCCAAGGCAAAAGAATTTCACACCTTAGGAAGAGGAATTGGTTATCCAGTTACTTGAGGACTAATTTTATATGTGAAAATTTAAAATGCTGAACATTTTGGCTATTTTCCTGAAAACCTCTTATGTTAAATTGAGCCCATAGTTTTTTTTTCTTTATTAGTTTTTAAGGGTGTCTTCTCACCAGTTTTAAAGTTCTTTTGGATTTCTACACTACCAATGTTCGGACTTTAGCCGACAGCAAAAAGTCGCGGCTAAAGCTTAAGACCGTCGCCTAAAGTGCCCGACCGTCGGCTAAAAGTTGGTCGGCCGAGGTCGGTCGGCTGAAGTTTAGCCGACGGCGGAGACGGAAGGTCGTCGGTCAAAGTTCGAGTTTAGCCGATGACTAAATAATTGTCGGCAAAACTGTTTTCATTTTATCCGACAACTAAATAATTGTCTGCTAAGTCTAATAGTTCTAGTCGACGACCTATCTGTCGGCTAAAGTGCTTTTAAGTATAAAAAAGAAAAAACTTTAGCCGATGGTTTGTGCAAATGTTGTCGGCTAAAGTCCATTAAAAAACAAATATTCGAATTTTAAGATCCCCGAACCTATTCAGACTTAACATGTATATTCCAGATGTACAGTACATCACCATACATCACAATCACCATATATAAATATACGAAAAGCATAATTTATACACCAACATTACAAAAACTACACCATATCAATATATATCACATAGCAACTCAACAAAATCACTATAAACACCAACGTTAATGAACACGAGTCTAAATAAACAAATATTTAGCATTAATATGTTTATATAGCAAAAGTACTACTACAAACACAACTAAAATCTACCTAAATCCGCCAAATTCTTAAACATAGAAGAAGGATTACTACCGTCTTGCATGTCGTCATACCGAGGTTGTGAAGAAGAGGGAGTTGTTTGTAAATTGAAGAATGGAGGTGGTGGTACCGGAATTCCCGATTGAGTCACGGTCTGACTCAATGACATCATATACTGCATCATGGTCGGTTGGTGAGATAGCATCTCTTGTTGAGCCTACCTTTGCTCCTTTGGAATTTCTGGAACTGGTCTTTAGACTTCCTTTGCTCCTCAGCACGGAGCTCGCTCTCGATCCTCAATTGCTCCTCTTGATAGGCCTTTTGAGTGTCGCCCCTTTGACTGCATCAAAACTCTGGAGTATCCTTCAATAATTTGTTTCCTTCAGCTCCCATCATCGACGTCCGGTGATGACTACATTTAAGAGGGTAAATGGTAGCCACACCCTTGTCCTAATATAGGGACCGACCTGTTCGATCTCTCGCACTACACCATATATGACCTATTGCAAGTCCACAAAAGTATATTCTTAGACCCGAAAAATATTACGGTAGATGTTTATGTAACGTTTTGGCCAAAATTCGGCGTTACATTTACTGGCGTTGCCTATGTTCTCTATTGCAATATTATGTTTACTTATTGCAACACATTTTGTAATATTACAATAACACTTTTTTGTAACACTTTGATCTGTTTTAGTAACATTTTTAAGGTGTTACAATAGACTAATGCAACACTTTTTAGCAACATTTATATCCCTATTGCAATACTTTTAAATTTTATTTGCAACACTAATCTGCAACACTTTTTATTAGTCCGGATTGCAATATTATATTCGAAATTTCAATATACCATTCACAAAAGCATATCAAACCAGAAATCACATTTCAAATTTCCCAAATGGCAAATCCAACAAAACATATCAATAAAGCCAAAACAAAACCGATGTGTACCACAACATCATCTTACATCTAGTACTTAAGCCTAAAGTCAAAACACATAATCGACCTACACCATAATTCTACATGAAACTGTCTTTCAAGTCAAAATATCCAACCAATCAATTACGCATATACAAAATAAAAGTACTGATCATCAATCACCATGAAGTTCATTTTCCTCAGCCTCGCGATCGTCGTCCTCGCACTCATCGTCATGAACCACCTTTTCCATGATGATATTTTCATATGCTAAGGACTTGTGAGCATAATCTTCCTCGTCTGTTCTTTCTTGCTCCACAACTTTGATCTCTCTTTCTGCTTGTTCTGATCCACTTCAAGTGATTCGTCTGGAGAAAAAGTGAATAGTAAATTAAGATACTAGTAAGGAAATATTTGTGACTTTTTTTACTGACTTGGGGGATATATAATACAAGAAACATGTCAAGTATAGAAAGTGACACATTAATGATATATGTACATGCACCTCAAAAGAGAATGAAGATAAGTATCAAGCTATTCACCACATACAGACAGAATGGTGATGGAAAAACAAAAGGGAATGGATACTTCTTTTGCGATGTTTAGTCAGTGTTCTGGTACCAGCTAGGGGTGTAAATAATGCGAGTCGAGCTCGAGTATTGGTATACTCAACTCGAACTCGATAGCCATTTCTCAAGCTCGAACTCGACTCGAAAACACTGGAGTAGTTAAAATCCAAGCTCGACTCGACTCGTTAGTATGTCGAGTCGAGCTCGAGTTTGAGTCGAGTCTACTCGAGTCGAGTGTTGACCGAGTTTTGACCGAGTCGATTTCGAGTAGCTCGCGAGTTGTCTCGTCTCATTTACACCACTATATAATATCCTTGGACGAGGGCCCATAGCCAGGTATATTAAAGGAGAGCCTCCCAACCTCTTTTAATAGTCTTATTTGAGTCACAATCATAGTCACATGGGCGATGTCGGACAAGGAATTTGGCTTAAATTTACTACCCACTTGTGAGCCAAAAGAAACAGCACCCAACCGATGTGGGAGAAGCTATTTTGCTTTTAACTTGTGTGAACACTTCAAACACCTTTAATCAATATAAAATGGTATCTACTTTTTTATTATCTAGCTAGTAATTTTATTTTTTGACCAATAAAATTGTTATTTCTTTTATTTAAAATAGGAATCTAGTATGTATTAATATTTTTTACTTTTTGTCCAATTAATAATTTTTTATGTTATATTTTACAAATTATATTATAAAACTAATTATATATATGTAAAAAAATTCAAGTATCTCACGAGCTTATCGAGTCGAGTATTGGGTGGCACGACTCAACTTGTTAGTATGGCGATTCGAGCCCGAGTTCGAGTCGAGCCTACTCGAGTCGAGTGTTGACCGAGTTTTGACCGAGTCGATCTCGAATAGCTCGCGAGTTGTCTCGTCTAATTTACACCCCTAGTACCAGTTATTCTAGAATCCTGGAAAACTGCTTTATCTATAGATTGTCCGACTATGTCCAATAGCAATATTTCCAAGTGCATAAGAGGCCTGTTAGGCGTATTTTTATACGCTTATTTATCATTATTTTGTATTATTTTGGAGAGTAATATTGTCTAAATGAGCCTTTAATGCCTTAATTTTGTATGATTGACAGGAAATTGAAGTCCGCAAGCTAAAACGAGGCAAAACGGGCGAAAACGGCAAATCTGGGCTATGAGCCGCGGCACAAGGAAGCAGGGCCGCGGCACAGGAAGACACCCAGCCAAAGGCAGAGTAAACTGTACTCGTGCGCGGCACGGCCAGTGAGCCGCGGCCTGAAGAAATTAAGGACGCCTGAGCATCCAGTGAAGGCTCTGTCGCGGCAGATTTAGTGCGCCGCGGCTTTGACGGTTTTTGTATGTCCGCGCGGATTAGGGCCGTTTGGCGATTTCGACCTCCGATACGGACGCGATTTGGAGGATGTCTTGAGCTATAAATAGGGTTTAAGACCCTAATTAATTATCTTGGGATCTTTTATCTTTTGGAGCTTAAGCTTGGAGACGGCGAGAATAAGAGGAAGCGAGAAGACTTCAAAGGCGGAAGGCGGAAGTCAAGAACGGAGGAATCCGAGCTTCATCTGCGTTTGATTTTTATGCTTTCATTTATTTATTCTGTATTTTCAATTATTAGTATGTCAGGCTAAAGCCCTAATCTAGGGTTTTGATGAAACCTAAGTTTTGACGAATTTCTTGAGATTATCCAATTAATTACCTTTTTGTTGAGTTTTCCCAATTGTGTTTAATGCTTGCAATTATCTGGCCAATAGTTGTATTGATTTAATCATTCAATTCGAATCGGGAGAGGAGATTTGGTGAGGAACTGTTGGTGAGGACCGTTTTATTCTGTGAGATAGGAATATACTCATAGGAACTATGTGGCCTTTGGGAGATTTTATGCTTTTCGCCTATTGACGAATTAATTCACCTAGGGATAGAGTGCGTTATTCGCCTTTAGATAAATCTATTGACCTCGGGAGAGGCGGTAGAATATATTAGCAATCTCCGCCTTCAATAAATTAGGAAAATTATTTATTACGGATAATCGAGAGTAAATTCGGATAAACCGAGGTGGATTCAGAATCCTAGACTTATTCATCATTTGATTTCTTTTATTCAAGCTATCGTTTTCTACTGTTTAGTCGCTTAGTAATTCTTTTAGTTATTAATTGCAAAAACCCAAATTCGATTGTTCAAATAAAATTGGAATACACAAAAATCGGTAGTTAGAGATTCAGTCCTCGTGGGAACGATACTCTACTTATCACTTTATTACTTGTAAACGATGACGTGCACTTGCGTGTAAGAAATATCGCAACAAGTTTTTGGCGCCGTTGCCGGGGATTGAAATTTTCTAATATCGATTTAAGTATTTCTAGTCTTAATTTGAACGTTTTTTTATTTTTTATTTTTGTGTATTTAATTTCGTTTATTTGTTTTTCCTTTTAGGACCTTTCGTGTAGTGCATGAGAAAACTCGGTAACGAAGGCCTACTACCTTTGGATACCGAGTTCGAGCGCACTCTTCGAAGGAACAAGAAGGAGAAAAGAGAGTTGCAGACGACGGTCAACATGGCCGAGAATATCGAAGTCCAAGGAGGAGATAACCATGTGCGGCAAGTTCAACCGGAACTAGCTCTTCGAGATTATGCCATGCCGCAGATCAATGCTAATTTTTCGGGAATTCGGCGTCCCACTATCCAAGCCAATAATTATGAGATCAAGCTGCTATTATTCGGATGGTGCGGGCGAGCCAATTCGTGGATCGCCGAATGACGACCCGAATGCTCATATTGCTTCTTTCCTTGAGATATGCGACACGTTCAAGACTAATGGTGTCACCGACGATGCCATCCGATTGAGGCTTTTCCCTTTCTCTTTGAGGGATAAAGCGAAATTTTGGTTAAATTCCTTACCACCGGGGTCGATTACAACATGGGGAGAGTTAGCACAAGCCTTCCTTGCCAAATTCTTCCCACCTTCTAAGACGGCGAGATTACGAAACGAGATCACCACGTTCGGTCAGTACGATATGGAATCGCTCCACGAGGCTTGGGAGCGATATAAAGATTTGTTATGGAGATGTCCTCATCACGGCCTTCCTGATTGGCTTCAGATTCAGACGTTCTACAATGGTTTGAGTGCTTCTACACGCACTCTAGTGGATGCAGCCGCCGGTGGGGCCTTGATGGGAAAGACTATGGCCGAGGCACACTCGATTTTGGAAGCTATGGCCGCAAACGCATATCAATGGCCATCGGAAAGATTGACACCGAAGAGAGTTATGGAAGTTTCAAGTAATGATCCGATTTCCACATTGTCTGCTCAAGTCGCCGCCTTGACCCAACAGATCCAAGCATTTTCGCACGCACCTTCTCCCGTTACCATTGAGACATGCAATTGGTGTAACGGATCTCACCCGAGCGCAGAGTGTCAAGTTGGAAACCCGTTCGAGCAACATCAGATGGAGCAGGCTCAATTCGTGGGAAATGGGAATCGGTAGAATAACCCGTACTCCAACACTTATAATCCGGGGTGGCGCAATCATCCCAACTTTTCGTGGAGAAACGGACAGAACTCAAACCAGCCCCCGTTCGCTCAGAATCAACAGCAGCCCCCTCCCGCTCCCAAAGTTTCTCTCAAGGAAGCACTTGCAAAATTGGCGGCGAATACGAGTCAATTTATGACCCGTACTGAAGCGACATTGCAAAATCATTCCGCTTCCATTCGGAACTTGGAGGTCCAGCTGGGCCAAATTGCTAATGTGTTGACAGCTCGCCCGGAGGGAGCATTTCCGAGTACAACAGAGACAAATCCTAGAGAGAGTCTAAACGCAATCAGCTTGAGAAGCGGGAAAATGGTGTTGGACCAGCCCGAGCGGTGTGAAAAGAAGAAGGAAATTGAGGAAAAGAATAATTTAGAGCCAGAGGAGTTGCGAGATTTGAAACCTTCAATAACGTTGCCGGATAACCCGAAGACATGTGTGCCCCCCGTCCCGTTTCCGCAGAGACTACAGCAGAGAAAGGCGGACAAACAATTTTCTAAGTTCCTTGACGTATTTAAAAAGCTTCACATTAACATTCCATTCGCCGATGCGTTGGAACAAATGCCGAGCTACGCTAAATTCATGAAAGAGATATTGTCGAAGAAAAGAAAACTCGAGGAGTTTGAAACTGTCGCCTTGACGGAGGAATGCAGCGCAATTTTACAAAAGAAGCTCCCACCTAAATTGAAAGATCCGGGAAGCTTCAACATACCATGCACCATGGGGAATCTTTCGTTTAATAAGGCATTGTGTGATCTCGGTGCTAGCGTTAACCTCATGCCTCTGTCGATCTTCAAAAAGCTAGATATTGGGGAAGCCAAGCCAACAACAGTCTCCTTACAATTGGCGGATCGATCGATTAAGTATCCGAGGGGAGTGATTGAGGACGTATTAGTCAAAGTTGATAAGTTCATCTTTCCAGCCGATTTCATCGTACTCGACATGGAGGAAGATGAAGATATCCCAATCATCTTGGGACGACCATTTTTAGCGACGGGCCGAACCCTTATAGACGTGGAAAAAGGGGAGTTAACTCTGAGGGTCCAAGACGAGCAAGTTACCTTTCAAGTATTCAAATCCTTCCCATGTCCCGGAAGTGTTGATAAAAGGTCACAAACTGAAAGTGTAGATGCAGTTGAAAGAGGAAAGCACCGAAAAAATCGTCGGTTGAAAAATTCAGATTCGGTGGCAGATGGTCCAATTTTTAAGAATGATGTAGAACGAGTGGCGTTTCTCGAGCATGCGGACAAATCTGCTGCAGTCTTGAGTGCGTTTGTGAAGGAGGAGAGTAAGCCGGAAACCCAGCGGACATCTAGTCATGAGAAAAATGGGTGTTTCGGGAAGTTGTTCACATCGAAACCTTTCCGCAAACAACATTTGAGGCCCGAACCGAAAGTCGAATCGTTAACGACCGATGGTCATAATTTTGAAAACCATATGAACGGTTCGATGATCGGGGCGGAAACCAAATGGAGTTTGCGAAAAGCGAACTAATGTTTTCCAATAGGTCCGGCTGAAGACTATAAACTTAGCGCTTATCGGGAGGCAACCCGAGTTCGTAGTATAGATTTTTGCATTTCTTTATTTTTCTTGCATTCGTGATTTTTATTTTTCATCATTTTTGTGCTTCAATTTGCTTCTGCCTCTCGCTTTTAACGTGATCTTCTCAAAATTCTGTGCAGGAAAGTCCCAGGAGAGAAACTGAAGTGTGAGCCGCGGCACAAGTATTGTGAGCCGCGGCACACACAAATCGAAGGAGATGAGCTAAACCCACTGTACCTTGTGCCGCGGCACGGCATAAATGAGCCGCGGCACACTTGAGCACTGAGCCGCGGCACACGAAATCTGTGCCGCGGCACACGACGAAACGAGCAAATAGGTAAAGGGACTGTACCCTGTGTCGCGGCTCACTTGAGCTGTGCCGCGGCACACAATACGGAATTCGAAGGGGCCAGGTACCTTATAACTCTCAATCGGCCGAACACCCAGGTACGTTTTCTTCTCCTGTTCATTTCCCTCCCCTGCGCGCGACCGGCCGAAACACTCGTCCATTTTTTTTTCATGCGATTTCTTCTTGCACTCTTCACAAAACCAATCAAGGTATGTTCTAATCTTTAATCTCTACTTGTTTATGGATTTAAATTTGAAGTTGTTTATGCTTTGGATGGATTGAACATGTTATTTTCCTTAAAAAAGTTCTAGGATGGTTTAGGGGATAACATGGTAGTTTTAATCGAATTTTCATTGTTAGTTTGGAATATGAATGAATTGAGTGCGTTGTTTTGATGATGAATGAATTGTGTTTCTGTTCTTGGGGGTTGAATCGAGCTATAGCCATGTTTATTCTTCAAGTAAACTCGTGCCCTCAAGGTGTTTGATAAATTGCCTAAGTGAAAAATTTTCTTTGTTAAAGCAATCTTTTGAATCTTTGTGCAACGCATATGTTCTAAATTTACAGCAAACCCAACCCTTACGTCCAGTTTAAGCGTTTAAGTCCAATTTCATCCTTCTCTCACGAATGTGCTGTTTTGTTAAATTCGGGATTTCTGGCTGGACATCTTTAGTGTAACACCCCCAAGATATTCGAGGTGTATTACAGCGCCGTGGACCCCTACATGGGACCCACCAGGCTAACAAAAGAAAAACACCACTCGACTAACCATCTCGGTTAGCAAGGAAACAATTATTAACAACAAGAACATAAAACAACACGTCCGGCACAACCGGCATAATCAACATCAACCGACAAATACAGTAACTCCAACAAAGACCAATCACAATCTGAGAGGAAAAGCCTAAGTACTCGCGAGTACAATCTATAAGTTTACAATTTGGAAAATATTCACATCAAAAGAGACAGTAGGAAATAACAAGACTCAATTGCACATGTCAACAACCTTGGCCGACATCCTCGTACCATCCAGTAGCCCGCTCGTCTGACTGAACATAACCTGAAATCCATAACAAGAATTTCCCCGACAACGGGTCCCCAAAGGGGTTAGCAATTACGCTAGTACAAGTATTCAAGGCAAACCAATCGCTTACACATTTCATAGTACATGCACCAATATCAATTTCAAAAGTCAAAACCAGACATGTCTTTTCCGGAAAATAAACAGTCAAACAATTAGCCTTGAGAACAGGGCGGCAGCATACATTCTCACTCGGGGCCTCACAGGGACCCTAACGAGTTGTCTATAATTACAGAAAAAACAAAACCACGCACACGCCAAGCCGTGAGAACAGGGCGGCAGCATACATTCTCACTCGAGGCCTTGCAAGGACCCTAACGAGTTGGCTAGCGGTACGAAACTCGTGAAATCCAGGGCGGCAGCATAGATTTCCCTCCTTGACCCCGTCGGGCCAACACGAGGTGAGTTACACACAAATAACATACATCACCATTTCATGTTAAGCTTAAAGGTTTCCAAAAATACTTGCCTTGAATTATTGACGACGCAACGAACGGAAAGGAAGGTCACCAACGAACGCTAGGAACCAATGAAACCGAACCTAACGATTCGAAGAATACAATCACAACCATTTCTAAATGAATACGGAAATGGAATACACCCGAAAACCCGCCTACGATTCATGTATATTCGTATATAAACAACAATGAGGGCGGACCACAACCAAACCCTCTCGATTCCGTAAAAACCACGAAATATACCATGAATCCGTAGGGAAACTAAGAATACCGACAAGATTAATCATATTCCCAAAACAAGAATAGTATGGACAAGGTACTTGCCTCGAAATCACGAGAAATGGAAAAGTGAACGGATACGGCCGGGTAGCCCTCAAATTCCCGAACACTATCTAGAACGTGATAGCACCGAAATTACTACGGGAAAACACCATATGAATCATCAACACCAACGGAATTCAACATCGGAATCATCGAGCACCTATAATCCTCCGTAGGGAATAATAAAACATGATTACGACGAGAATCAAGGCCAAAAACAACGGAAATCCCAATAAACTATCAAAGGGAACTCATTCGAACATTTAATCGAACATTAAATGTTCAAGACCCTTCAAGAACAAGGAAATCACCGCTCGGGTCGAACGAGCCAAAGATACGAGTATCCAATCCGTAGAACAAGTTCAAAACAACGTTTATACAACAACTAATTGATCAAAAACGGATTGGAATCGAAATCAAAAAGGAAAATCCCCAAATCTACAAAAACAAGGGTTCAAGCCACAATACCTTGATTTGGATGAAGGATTCAAGTAGAGATCGAAAATCTTCAACAAGACTTGAGTAGGATGATCTCTACAAGTTTTGGAGCATTCAAATCGCCCAAAATCGCCATCAAATCGCCTAGGATGAAGGAGGAAGAAGAGAGGAGAAGAAATGAAGTTCTTCTCCTCGCAAATCTGCTAAAAACGCGAGAAAGCCCGTGTGCCGCGGCACAGGATGAGTGTGCCGCGGCCCGGGGACAAGAAAACGCCCAGGAATTAGCTTAGTGCCGCGGCACGACTGAGTGTGCCGCGGCACACGGTGCGACCTCCTTCAACACCAAAAAGGCACACCGTGCGCTTCTCGCTATTTCGACCATAACTCCTTCGTCCGGACTCCGATTGACTCACCGTTTGAACCATTGGAAAGCTAACTTGATTCTCTATAATGTTGCAAAGATTCAGAATTTTTGGAGTTTCCAAGAATTAATGGTGACTTTACAAAGTCGACCTCCCACGTGAAAAAGTCGATTAAGGACACGGAACTCAACAAAACGACACCGAAACGAACTCGGATGACAAAAAGTGCAGAATTAATCATTCTCGGAATGACGAAACGGTCATGATAAAGTTGTCAAAACGAACTTCTTACGAAAAAAGAAAATTACCGAAATTCGAAATTGCGGATATTACATTCTACCCTCCTTAAAAGAAGTTTCGTCCCGAAACTTAAAACAAGTAGGGGGAAGCAATATACCCGCCAGGAAAACTCGACGAGATACAAAAAAATAGGAAACTCGCTATAAACGGCGAAACCCAGCAAGAAACGCAAAGAGACATACGGATAGAAAACACGCCCCACGACAACCAACAACATCGAAGTAAGGAATACAATAAAACAAACAAAATACAACCGACATCAAGCGGATAATATAGTCAAGTCAATTATCCGACAATCACAAAACACAACGAACGAAAGTCGGTATGATTGACCGCCCAACGGTACATCAATCGAAGCGAGCCAATCGCCGAACTAATACGAATTCCACCGCCAAGGGTTGGAAGATCAAAAACGAGACTAATTTCCCAAACTTAAGGGAATTAGGAAGGAGCTGAATGCTCAACGATCACGAAACGAGGACCACAAACCGAACAAACAAACGACCGAACCACACCGGTCGAGACAACAACAGCGAACAATCATGTTCGAATCACGAAGAACAATAAAATTCAAACAACAACTCCAAGGTTCACATCTCGACTCGAGACAATATATGATCCGGTGAAAACAACAACGTATGCATTTACATAAGATCCACATGAAAGGGACTAGAAATAGAAAAGTCACAACGACAAACAAGTTATTAGAAATGATGCCACACTCGTTCGATAAACAAAAACAAGGGGCGGACAAGCTCGAAATGTCAACGAACATAAATGAGTCGACAAAGTAGAATATCTGAAGTTCAAAATCCGATCCCTTGAATAAAAGGACTAGTAGAACCAAATGATGTTACTTAGAACAAGGTTCACAAGAATCGAACCGACTCGAAAAGTCACGGCGATAACCAGATCGACTCAAAATCAGATTACAGCTCGTTCGAACGATGAAACCAAGATACAGAACAAGTTCAGAAGGTATCAATGAACACGAGCGAATCGATAGACTGGAGAAAGAGAAGATATAGAAGTCAAAATAGTACGGGTATTACCTTTGACCTCGCTCCCGAAACTCACAACAACGGAACCAAGGTAACAATATAACAAGCAACCGACACGACGCGGAACAATCACCGATGCACACAATCATACCAACCCGATCTCTAACAGCTCGCATATATGCGATAACGCATAAACCGCTACGAGGCGACAACATCCAATACCAATATCACACCCCTCGCAGAGGCTACCACGACAACTGTGTGGCGAACGGCTCAACACTCACACCACCAATTCAACAACAACTCGGGGTTAATACCTAACGAGCACGAACATCACACATATCTTCGGACCACAATTAGGAATGATAGGTTTTGAAAACAAAAACCATCTTTTGAAAATAATTTGCAGGCACCAGTTGATCTTGAGTATCATATATCAAAAAGTAGTACAAACATCGTCATCGAGACTTAAAAAAAAATCATCTTGCGTTTGATAAAAAATGAAGACACCTTTCGTTAAATTAAAACTTTTGATTATATTCGACCTTCGGGTCTAAGCGAATACGTTTCTAAATCATTAGAAATATCTCAAAATATTTTGATCCTCAAAGTAGAATAATTGAAACATAGCGTGGCACTAGTAGGCATCTTGAGAGCACTGTGAGAAAATAATTTATTTTAAAAGTACGTCTCGAGGTTTATTTTCTAAGATACTCAAGGTTTTGAAGTCTGATAGGCGAGAATGCCCAAAATTCGCACGTATCAACACTTACTTAAACACATCATGTCACACGCATCAAATCACTCAAAATCACGGTGATATACAATCCTCGGGATATGTTTAACAACATCGTTAAAACAACAATCGGTTTATCAAAACTGGATGGAAAACGATATCAAGAACAAAACTCCAAAAGTCAACTCTAGGGATTCAAGAAAATACCCAGATTAGGCGAAAAACAATGGATTAGATGATGTTAAAAATCATCTAGGATACTCCAAAACACCTTTGGATGGAAGAAAAATCAGCCCAGATGCGAAACCGAGTCGCTACGTCTCAAAATCATGGAGGAAGAAGAAGAAATGAAGAAAAATGCAACTTCTAGACTGGTGTCCAGTATATACACTGGCCACAATTAGCGTGCGCTAATCATTAAGGTTAGCGTGCGCTATCACGGCACCAAACAAAACTCCTGACCAAGAATACACTGTTAGCGTGCGCTAACCCCAAGTGTTAGCGTGCGCTAACGAGAACTTCAGACCCAGTCCAGTAGCTCCTGGACTGCCCTGAACTACCAGGTAGCGTGCGCTATCCTCCCCTTAGCGTGCTACCCACGCACTCTTGCGCGCGTTAGCTGTAAAGCGTAGTGTGCGCTAACGACCCACAGAGACAACAATAGAACATATCAGAAAAATTACATGCCGTAAACCTTTCTCACAAGGATTTACCAGGCTAAGCACAATTTCCATGTCATTTCGAAAATGCTAAAAAGACTAATGACGGTGATATTTTCCAAAGCTCACAAAATCATTTGTCAAACCATCATGAAATGTTCAAGGCCAAAATGCCAAAACTTAATTCAGGGAATCGGTTTTACGAAATAAAACTCAGTTTGCAAAATGCCGAAAGCCGTTTTGAAAGAACTCACACGGCGGATAAAATGCGGTTCGAAAATACATCAGCCGATGTGACACTCCTCATATAAACCAAATACGAGAGTCTAATAAACACATATCGTGAAATCAAAATCCACAGAAGGATTCCATCATTCAACGACTAATCATACAAATAACTCGTGTCACGCGAGGCACAACACAAGGAAGGGAGTTTTACATCCATAGGTCGCACGTAAGTGACGACCGCCCCTCAATACTAATCACAACCAATGATCCCAAACAACGCGTCGCGATGCGACTAAGTCAGACAAAATCCGACGAGACGAAACTCAACAAACACAACTTGACTCGACAGCCTAGGTTTCCCCAGGCTAACTGATTTTAAAATCGTATACTCTAGTTATTCGAAAATAAAACCGATAAGTTAAAAATCGTTTTCAAGACCCTTTCAAACACGACAAGGGCTTAACAACGGTAGCATTTTATAAAATGTCCTAAAACACTTTTATACACGACGTTTAAATACGACACAAGGTTTTATTTGAAAATACAAGGCTGGCTCGCCCAAATTCATGTCACTTTTCAAAAACCCACAATACGATCAAGTCTAAGAAATTTTCAAGCATGCACGCCGCATGTATTATTATTAATAGAAACACATTGGTTGTAAATAATAATAATTAGCCAAGTACTAACAATTCCCGAACACACGCATATACGGCATTCAAAAATCACCAGTTCAACAAGCGCAACTCGGAAACACTAATTCTAAGCATATGTCAAACTTATCTCTTCAAGTTTAACAGCATAACTGATGAACACCGATTCGAACACATGTCGAAACCATCTATGTGAGTTTCTCAACAAACGCTGCCATCGACACCTTTCCCGGAACATATCAATGTTCAAAACATTCACATCATACTGCACCCCTCGGTGTCCAAACAATCAGTATGTTCGGCTCAACATACATTTAGTATATCGCAATTATCAAACACAGATTCCATCATACAACAAAAGACTAGAGAGTCAAGCCCTCTCACAATATACCACGGAGCAAAACTCGGATCTTTCGATCACCAACGATCCCACCAATGCTAGGAAGTTTAGCGATGGAAGGCTGCAAAGCGACAAGCGGTCAAGCCCGAACGGCGCACATACTCCCGAGAGAGACAAAGGACGGCGCAATACTAGAATCAAAAGTACACAAACCGGATGGATCGAGAAACAACTCGACGATAAGTACGAGAGAGACAATCACGATTCAAGAAGTGGAAATACAATACGAGAAAACAAGAGGATCGAGTAAGGAAAACTTACAAGCTGGATGTCTTGAGATGTCGGCGGCGGTGTGACAATGTGCAAAACAAAACGCAAATAGACCCAAATAACCAACAAGCCTAGGTATCCATAAACCTAGAGCTCGATACCATTTTCTCGTAACACCCCAAGATATTCGAGGTGTATTACGGTAGCCGTGGACCCCTACATGGGACCCACCGAGCTAACAAAGAAAAACACCACTCGACTAACCATCTCGGTTAGCAAGGAAACAATTATTAACAACAAGAACATAAAACAACACGTCCGGCACAACCGGCATAATCAACATCAACCGACAAATACGGTAACTCCAACAAAGACCAATCACAATCCGAGAGGAAAAGCCTAAGTACTCGCGAGTACAATCTATAAGTTTACAATTTGGAAAATATTCACATCAAAAGAGACGGTAGGAAATAACAAGACTCAATTGCACATGTCAACAACCTTGGCCGACATCCTCGTACCATCCAGTAGCCGCTCGTCTGATTGAACATAACACGAAATCCATAACAAGAATTTCCCCGACAACGGGTCCCCAAAGGGGTTAGCAATTACGCTAGTACAAGTATTCAAGGCAAACCAATCGCTTACACATTTCATAGTACATGCACCAATATCAATTTCAAAAGTCAAAACCAGACATGTCTTTTCCGGAAAATAAACAGTCAAACAATTAGCCTTGAGAACAGGGCGGCAACATACATTCTCACTCGGGGCCTCACAGGGACCCTAACGAGTTGTCTATAATTACAGAAAAAACAAAACCACGCACACGCCAAGCCGTGAGAACAGGGCGGCAGCATACATTCTCACTCGAGGCCTTGCAAGGACCCTAACGAGTTGGCTAGCGGTACGAAACTCGTGAAATCCAGGGCGGCAGCATAGATTTCCCTCCTTGACCCCGTCGGGCCAACACGAGGTGAGTTACACACAAATAACATACATCACCATTTCATGTTAAGCTTAAAGGTTTCCAAAAATACTTGCCTTGAATTATTGACGACGCAACGAACGGAAAGGAAGGTCACCAACGAACGCTAGGAACCAATGAAACCGAACCTAACGATTCGAAGAATACAATCACAACCATTTCTAAATGAATACGGAAATGGAATACACCCGAAAACCCGCCTACGATTCATGTATATTCGTATATAAACAACAATGAGGGCGGACCACAACCAAACCCTCTCGATTCCGTAAAAACCACGAAATATACCATGAATCCGTAGAAACTAAGAATACCGACAAGATTAATCATATTCCCAAAACAAGAATAGTATGGACAAGGTACTTGCCTCAAATCACGAGAAATGGAAAAGTGAACGGATACGGCCGGGTAGCCCTCAAATTCCCGAACACTATCTAGACGTGATAGCAAAATTACTACGGGAAAACACCATATGAATCATCAACACCAACGGAATTCAACATCGGAATCATCGAGCACCTATAATCCTCCGTAGGGAATAATAAAACATGATTACGACGAGAATCAAGGCCAAAAACAACGGAAATCCCAATAAACTATCAAAGGGAACTCATTCGAACATTTAATCGAACATTAAATGTTCAAGACCCTTCAAGAACAAGGAAATCACCGCTCGGGTCGAACGAGCCAAAGATAAGAGTATCCAATCCGTAGAACAAGTTCAAAACAACGTTTATACAACAACTAATTGATCAAAAACGGATTGGAATCGAAATCAAAAAGGAAAATCCCCAAATCTACAAAAACAAGGGTTCAAGCCACAATACCTTGATTTGGATGAAGGATTCAAGTAGAGATCGAAAATCTTCAACAAGACTTGATTAGGATGATCTCTACAAGTTTTGGAGCATTCAAATCGCCCAAAATCGCCATCAAATCGCCTAGGATGAAGGAGGAAGAAGAGAGGAGAAGAAATGAAGTTCTTCTCCTCGCAAATCTGCTAAAAAACGCAGAAAAAGCCCGTGTGCCGCGGCACAGGATGAGTGTGCCGCGGCCCAGTGACAACAAAAACGCCCAGGAATTAGCTTAGTGCGCGGCCTGGCTGAGTGTGCCGCGGCTGCAGTGCGACCTCCTTGACACCAAAAAGGCACACCGTGCAGTCTTCGCTATTTCGACCATAACTCCTTCGTCCGGACTCCGATTGACTCACCGTTTGAACCATTGGAAAGATAACTTGATTCTCTATAATGTTGCAAAGATTCAGAATTTTTGGAGTTTCCAAGAATTAATGGTGACTTTACAAAGTCGAACTCCCACGTGAAAAAGTCGATTAAGGACACGAACTCAACAAAACGACACCGAAACGAACTCGGATGACAAAAAGTGCAGAATTAATCATTCTCGGAATGACGAAACGGTCATGATAGAGTTGTCAAAATGAACTTCCTACGAAAAAAGAAAATTACCGAAATTCGAAATTGCGGATATTACATTTAGCCGAGTATAGATCATTGTTATTATTGTTTGCGTAAATAAACCCTGGTGCTTTTATTTTTCAGGATTGACTATGGCGAGAACAAAGAAGCTGAGCAAGAGAGCTAGGACCCAGTCATCCCCCACTCGAGGGGAGACCTCTCGTAGTCGGGCCGAGTCGGAGGGGCACCAGTTTTTGGACCCTGAAATTCACAAGATCTTCAATGAAAAGATCCGGCCACGACCGCTTATTCCAGAGAGGGGATTTACTCCAGCTCCTCAGGACGGAGAATTGCTTACCATGATTGATGAGATGGGGTGGGCCAGATTTGCTGCGCCTCCCGAGCCAGCGGTTATCTCGATTGTGCAGGAGTTCTACGCCAGCGCACTGCTGAAGCACATTCGGGCAGGGCATACGTTGCCGTCATTAGAGTCTCGGACTCAGGTCGATGTCAGGGTTACGATTGATTTCTCCACTTTTGCTATTCGGAGAAGTTTGGGCTTCCGGTGGTTGATGAGTCGGCTATGACCGAGTGATGACCAGCCTCACGAAGGAGGCCCCGCTCGAGACCATTGCACGGCCCGATTCCGACCGGGAGCGGCGAGCACGGGGTTCTTCCACTTTCCACTTCAAGAGCTCGCGCCTCAATGGCTCGGGCGTGCTCGACTTTATTTTATTTGCGCACGCATTGACCCCACCTCCCAGATCCGTCTTGTCTTTCTCTCCGCGCCGGACACTTTATCTATCGCTTAGGGCTGCGTTTGATGTGGCCCCCATCTGGTCCGATCTATCTTCCAGTGTATCGAGGGCCAAGGCGGGTTGAAGCACCCCTCTCTCATCTGCGCTTTGTGCCGTGATCGGGGCGCGTGGTCGACGACGAGCGATGCTTGCCCCAGGCCCGATCGACCACCGCATCATATCACACTTTGACCGGTGGGGAGGAGCGCCGACGCACGCTCGGGGGAGAGGATTTCTGCTAGAGGAGGCCCACGAGGGATCCCCCGAGCCGCTTTTGTTGACACATGGAGATGCCGGCCCGCCGCCCGACAGAGCGAGGTTGCAGGAGTTGTTTGATGGGCTGAGGGAGGATCTGAGGAGACAGAGAGAGGAGCAGAGAGAGGATCTGAGGAGAGAGAGAGAGGAGCTGAGAGAGGAGACGAGGAGAGAGAGATGAGTTGAGGAGATAGAGGGAGAGTTTGATGGCTTCCATGCGAGAGGAGCAGCGGACGGAGCGGGAGAGCGTTATTGGTGCCGTCAGAGCCGAGATGCGAGAGCAGGCCCGCCGGGCCAGCCGACGAGAGGCGAGGCGTCTGGCTGCGAGGAATGCTTATCATCAGGAGCACCTTGCCACATGGACGGCCCATATCATGCATCCCGACGGGCCATTTATTGCACCCGCCCGGCCAGCCACACCACCCTCCTCACCGGATGATGCCGGCACCAGCTCCTGAGCGGACTGGAGGGGAGTACTTGACCTTTTACTTTTATTGCATATCATATTTCGTCCATTGAGGTCAATGTACGTCCTAAGTTTGGGGGGGGATTTACTTTTCGTCGCTACATTCATTGTTGTACTGATTTTGTTGCACTTTTCATTACTTTGCGTTATTTTTTTTCGATAGCCTTGCTTGTCTTAGTTTTTCTCTATTCGTGAAATTTTCGTGCTTCTATTTGTGTGATACTGATGTTACGACACTGTTTTTCTCTCTGAAGAAACGGTCGAGTTTTAGTTGAGTTGTAGTCAGTAATTTCGGTTTCTGCTTAGTATTCATTTAGGTCCAAAATTTTTCGTGATTGTAGAGGTCTTGGCGGATAAGAGAGGATACATATTTGTTTTAAAATCACTGTCGATACGTTTGGTTACATTTTTCCGATTAGTGAGTCGTACTGTTTCATTAGTCGTGTTGGCACTTAGATTGAGTTTAGAGTCGGTCAGTTTTTCCCAAAAAGTCGAGATAATATTGTTCTATGAGGGGAAGTCTAGTAATCGGGGGTATTCGCGTGACCCGTTGTTTACTCTCGCGTAAAACGACGACCCTGATTAGACTAGTGATTTAGATATTTCACATGTGCCAATGATAGGGAGCCTAGTAACCGGGGGTATTCGCGTGACCCGTTGTTTACTCTCGCGTAAAACGGCGACCTTGATTCGGACATGCGGAAATTATATATTCGAGTTGTTTCTCCGCTGTAGACGGGAACTTAGTAACTAGAAGCATTCATGTGCCCCATGAGTGTCTTTTACGTCAAACGGTTTCCCAATACATGAGAATGGAAATTCCACCCTAGGATTATCCCGATGAAACATCCCGAGATCCTAACCTAGCGGTCAACTCGAATCAGTTTTTGAGCACATATATATAAGGGAATACTGTCCAAGGTTTATTTGTTATGAAACTCGTGAAAATTGTGCCATTAGACTGTGGAACGGGACGAACTAGCTTGTTTATTTTAGCCTTTCATATTGACGGTCGATTTGACTCACGTTTTGTTAATCTTTGAGCTGGATTTTCTTCATGAACGAGTGATTAGGAATGAACTTGATTACTTTGCGGAATCATTATTCTGAGTGCAGCTCGCTATTATGACACTCGTATTATTTCGAGAGAATTACAGGATAGTATTGATTAGGTTGAACACTATGAGTTGCACGATGATTCACGACATTCTTTTATTGAATTTAATTCTTTTTGCTTGAGGACAAGCAAAGGCTTAAGTTTGGGGGTATTTGTTAGGCATATTTTTATACGCTTATTTATCATTATTTTGTATTATTTTGGAGAGTAAAATTGTCTAAATGAGCCTTTAATGCCTTAATTTTGTATGATTGACAGGAAATTGAACTCCGGAAGCTAAAACGAGGCAAAACGGGCGAAAACGGCAAATTTGGGCTATGAGCCGCGGCACAAGGAAGCAGGGCCGCGGCACAGGAAGACACCCAGCCAAAGGCAGAGTAAACTGTACTCTGTGCCGCGGCACAGCCCAGGTGAGCCGCGGCACAGAAGAAATTAAGGATGCCCAGGCATCCAGCTGAAGGCTCTGTGCCGCGGCACAGATTTAGTGCGCCGCGGCACACTTGGCGGTTTTTGTATGTCCGCGCGGATTAGGGCCGTTTCGAAGCCAGTTTTCGACCTACTGATACGGACGCGATTTGGAGGATGTGCTGAGCTATAAATAGGGTTTAAGACCCTAATTAATTATCTTGGGATCTTTTATCTTTTGGAGCTTAAGCTTGGAGACGGCAGAATAAGAGGGAAGCAGAAGACTTCAAAGGCAGAAGGCGGAAGCTGAAGAACGGAGGAATCCGAGCTTCATCTGCGTTTGATTTTTATGCTTTCATTTATTTATTCTGTATTTTCAATTATTAGTATGTCAGGCTAAAGCCCTAATCTAGGGTTTTGATGAAACCTAAGTTTTGACGAATTTCTTGAGATTATCCAATTAATTACCTTTTTGTTGAGTTTTCCCAATTGTGTTTAATGCTTGCAATTATCTGGCCAATAGTTGTATTGATTTAATCATTCAATTCGAATCGGGAGAGGAGATTTGGTGAGGAACTATTGGTGAGGACCGTTTTATTATGTGAGATAGGAATATACTCATAGGAACTATGTGGCCTTTGGGAGATTTTATGCTTTTCGCCTATTGACGAATTAATTCACCTAGGGATAGAGTGCGTTATTCGCCTTTAGATAAATCTATTGACCTCGGGAGAGGCGGTAGAATATATTAGCAATCTCCGCCTTCAATAAATTGGGAAAATTATTTATTACGGATAATCGAGAGTAAATTCGGATAAACCGAGGTGGATTCAGAATCCTAGACTTATTCATCATTTGATTTCTTTTATTCATCAAGCTATCGTTTTCTACTGTTTAGTCGCTTAGTAATTCTTTTAGTTATTAATTGCAAAAACCCAAATTCGATTGTTCAAATAAAATTGGAATACACAAAAATCGGTAGTTAGAGATTCAGTCCTCGTGGGAACGATACTCTACTTATCACTTTATTACTTGTAAACGATGACGTGCACTTGCGTGTAAGAAATATCGCAACAAGGCCGCATAATTTATCTCTTATCTATAATTTTGTGCTTGAGACCGATGAAGGAGAGTGGTGGAGAGATATGAAAAAGAAATATAGAGCTGCTTCATCTTATTGATGTTTCAAACGTTGTTTTTGATAAGTAATCTAGCGTAATGATTGTTTATGCTATGTTGGTGATTTTGTTAAGGGTCGTTGTACTGAACAATTAACCGTTTTGTATTTGATTTATTTGGCTAAATAAAGTATATTTATTATTTTGGGTAGTGAACAAGTAATTATATAAAATAAATAATAATATTAAACAAACCGCCTATAGGCCCCGCTTGGGCGGTCATGGAGCTAGGAAGTGGGTTGCCACCTAGGCCCCAACTAAGCTTTTTAGAACATTGCCAACGGCTAAAACAAGAGGTTAAGAAAACATACCAATAAGGGAACAAAGATAAACATTTCAGGATGATATGGGATGCCAAAATAAGGGAACAAAGATAAACATTTCACAAGAACATTTTCATGTCCAAAACCCTGAGACAAATATCTTTACCTATTTGTAGCACCAATTACATAAATGCCCCGTCTATGTTCTGCACCGTCAAGCTCTACCACTAGCTGCAAAGGCAGATACCTCCCATTTTCAGCCCATAATAAGGTCCGGGACATGTTAATGAGAATACATTATAGTGAAAATGATCAGTGTAATGAGTATTATTGCTTATTACATTTTACAAACCTGGTTCAAGAGCCTCTCAACAACCCATCCCCCTTCTTTACCACGCTTTGTAGTCAATGCATCCACCTGAACAAGAAAAAAAGGAAAGGCAATGCTCTATTTAATATTGATGACATCTCTTCATGCCGTGGACAATTAGGACGTGATCTTATTGTTGGAATATCTGTGTTATAAACTTGCTGGACGAAAAATAAAATACAACTAGAAAAACAAATTATAACTCGAAATTCAGAAACTACAGGACTCAACGAAAAAAGGAAATTACAGAACTCGAAACAGAATTGAAAATACAAGAAAATTAATAAAACCGTAAATGAAGTCGAGTCGAGGAGGCCTCTTCCCGCAAGACAAATATTGCCCCGGTAGTGCTCTTCGGTTTAGCAATTTGTGTCCAAAGGTAAAACGACTTTCGTCTCGACAGATGTAGCACCACAATTCCGGCGAGCTCCGGCGAACAGGAATGAGTTGAGAACTGAATTGACTTATGAAATGCAGGTATGCTGAATATATTTTCGTACTTTTTCTGTGTGTCAGATGCATATGAGATGCATGCCTATTTATAGGCCATTTCACCTGCATGGGATTTAAACACAGCCCTTAAGGCTGTCATAATGCAGGCATTCATGCCTGCATTAAACACAGGAGTTTCGAATTTCAAAAGTTGGCAGGAGTTACAGAATTCAAATCTGCCAATTACTCCTCCTCATAACACCTGAGAGGTTACTTGGCCGATCAATTTGAACATGACGCACCCTGACCGTATTCGGCCTCCTTAACCATTTGACGGATGTACTTGGACATCCTTATGTGCACATACGAGCCCAACTACGTTGTTGAGCTTGTCCAAAAAATTCTTTAAGCTAGTCCAAGGCCTAGCTCACGGCCAAGCCCACGAACAGGCCCAAAGACCAAGGCCAAAGACCAAGGTCTTTCGGTCCGCGGCACGCGGCTCGCGGCCGAGGCCGAGGCGGGCGGGCGGCGGCGGCGTGCATGTGGGCTTTAAGCCCATACACATGTGCCATTAATTATTACATGCACAAAGGTAACTCCTTATATACTAGAATAATGATGGTTCATTATTCAATATGGAATTCCATCCCTTATTAATTCACAATTAAGTGAAACTTTAATTCACTATTTCTCACTCACCGGGAATCGGTTTATAGAAAGTGAATATACCACGATTATCTACTCGGAACGTAGATCGATCCTATGATATTTAATTTTACAAAATAAAATTAAAATCATTAACATTCCAACACTTATTGATTTCATCAATCAAGTGCCATAAACTGAGAACTCAAAGGACTAAATTGAGCATGCCATTGACGACCTATATCTTTCGAGTTAGCCACCATAATTCAACAATTACTGGTGAATTATGAAAAAACATTTTCAGAGAGTTAATGGAAAGATGAAGCAGATTTCTAGAAACTTCACCCTCCCAAGTCCCCACCTTTAGGAATATTATCATTAATTTAACTTAAAAGAATCACTTTTTGTAAGTCGGGAGAAGTAGGACTGGCAATTTCCGACACGACACGATAACCCGACACGAATACGCACGAAATTAACGGGTTAGTGTTTGGCCTTATCGTGTTCGTGTCCTTATCGTGTCGACACGATAAGGACACGCTAATTTCGTGTCGTGTTCGTGTAACACGATTACTTTCGTGTTCGTGTCGTGTCGTGTCGTGTTCGTGTAACCCGATAATATCTATATATTTTTAACATATATTTTATTATCATTTTAAATATTTTAAGTTTATTTTCTTATTTTTTTATTTGAATTTATCGATTCGTGTCGTATCGTGTCGTTATCGTGTCGTGTCAACACGGAAAATATCGTGTCATATCGTGTTCGTGTCGTGTCCGTGTTTCAACCTTTCGTGTCGTGTTTGTGTTCGTGTCGGGCATATACTTAACGGGTCGTGTTCGTGTTTGGTCTTATCATGTCGTGTCGTTATCGTGTCGACCCGATAACGACCCGACACGCACGAATTGCCAGCCCTAGGGAGAAGTAATGATTCACATAAAAGTTAACGCTAGAAGGTGGGAATATTAAGCTTCGTTAGCAATTTCAGGGGTGTTTTAATAATCTAAAAGATGTGGATTATTTAGTAAACTTGGTTCAGATTTTTTAGTTTCAGTATACTATACCTTTGATCAGATTTTAATTTTTTTTACTGGTCCTTTCTAGTTATGACTTGGTCATGAATCAGTTCGCGTAGACGAATTCTGGTTCATGTTCATCATCCTACTGCTTTCTAGTTATTTGTCAACTTAAATCAGGTGTATAGTAGTCAATGGATATATGGTCACTCCTCTCGGATCATCAACCAAGGATCTCGATTTCTAGAAAACTTTGCAACTTTCCACCTGGATTAAGTATCTACTAAGCTACATTCTTAGAAGCCTTAAGGAGATTTTAAGGTTTATATCAGCCTGTAGGAGTGTATCTTCTTTTCTAGATTTTCTAATTCCACTTCCTTTATCTCCTCAACTGTCTCCAAGTCCACCCCAAAATCCTATAAATTGAGAAACTTATTCGAGGCCACAAACTTCTGATTGTCACTTAAAAAAAGGAAAATTAGGAAAATCATCCGTGAGCAAGTATTTTCTCTTTTGAAGGTTGTTGATTGGCTTGGTTTTTTACAGAGACAGAAAGAAAGGACTCCATACGTGATATGATTGCAATTAAGTTACATAGAAGAACAAACATATGACACTAGGTAACCGCAAATTACATGCGTATAAACAATTTAGATATTGAGCCAAACTAAGAAAAAAAAGGTAACACGGGTGTAACGCTCCGATTTTCGAGTATGCATTTATTTTATAATTTATAGAAAATGCATGAATGATTTTAAAGGTCCAACAATTTATTTACGAATTTTATTTCCATTTATTAAATAAGGTCAAATTTTCCTTATTCGCATATCATGATTGTAGTTTACGCTCCAAGCTCGAGTCCAAGTTCTCATATTATAATAGCCCAAATCGATTTTACTTGATCCTTCTAAATGTAATGTCAATAATCTATTATTATTATTAATCTCAATTAATTTTCCATTATTATTAATGTCATAAATTAATAGATTATTAATAAAGATTAATTAAAGCAATTTAATTAATTTAATCCATAATTAGTAAACTGAATAATTAAAATTTTAAAATAATTATATAATTAATATATAATTAATATTATATTTGGTTCTATTCACATCCAAAAAGAACTCTACACAGATCAAAACTCTCCCACCCTAAAACTAAATTGTACAGTATAAATACTGTATTTCATACAGCCCAAAAATTTTTACAATACACAATACAAATTCCCGGCAGAAAGAAAAAAAAAGAATCTGCACAACTTTTCTCTGCAAACTATCGTTCCAACAGATTTCATCTCAAGAATAGAATCGTTCTAAAATCCATCAAAACACGTAAATCTTCCTAAGGGGTCTCAGTTGCAAATCATTCTCCGGACCTCCTCCTGCCGATCGATTCAAACATCAACTCTCAATTTTCTGCAAAAGTCAACTTCTCCGACAGAGGTCAGAATTTCAGACCCAATTTTCTTCTCATCATGCAATTTACAGTCGATTGTTATTATTCTGTACGTATTTAATTTCAAACAAGAACTAAACCAACTGCAACCAAATATAAGCATAATAATAATAAAAAGGGAACAGCAGCAGCATCTTTTGCCATTGTGTTTCCGCCACATACCACATCCACTTCTAATCTAGAGGTGTTCGGCGGTTCAAAACCGCCGGTTTTTTGAACCGCCGGTTCCGGTTTGCCAAAAATCGGAACCGGAACCGAACCGCCTTATAGCGGTTCACGGTTACGGTTTTGAACCGTGAACCGCCGGTTCCGAACCGGAACCGAACCGGCGGTTCGGCGGTTCGACGGTTTTTTTTTTTTTTTTAATTTTTAAATTTTATTTTGAAAAAAAAAAATGGGGTAAAAATTGGACTTGAGCTTAATTCAGATATTAAAGTCTAAACTTGAATTTTGTAATTTTAAATATTTGAATTAAGCGCCTACGTATTTGATATCCGTAACTTTAGAGTTTAGGAATCAAAATCAAAGTCCTCGTAGTTCATTTTTAAATTTGTTGGGGGGAAGGAAAAAAAAATAAAATGGACTTGAGCTTAATTCAAATATTCAAAGTTAAAATTAAGAATTTCAACTTTGAATATTTGGATTAAGTTGCCTACGTATCCCCTTACCTTAGGAATCAAAGTCCTCGTAGTTCACTTACCTTATACTTACCTTATGTAGCGGAGGTGGAGGCGGAGAGGAGATGGTTCAATCACCAAGTCAACCGAATCATTGCTAGATCCAGGTATCATATGTATCATTGTCTTCTTGTTCATTATAGTTTGGTTCTTGTTGGCGTAACTCGGCTTTCACCCAATCATTCAATAATGCTTGGGCTTCAAGATTTTGAGGCGTCAATCGAGATCGTCGTTCATCCGTAATGTATCCTCCTACATGAAGGCTTGTTCAATGAAACTGTTGAGGCGGGACAACTAGTATTTCCTTCGCAATCGTGGCAACTACGAAATATTGTAGACCTTTTTGCCCACCACTTAAGAAGATTGTTATTACCATCCGAACCACGTTCTAAAGCTCCCAATTCACAAGTAGTTAAATAATTTTCAAGTTCTTGATAAGCATTACTTTGGTACCTTGTTCGTTTTGGGATAAATCTTCTTGATAGGCATTCCATTCACTAAGATCGGAATAGCAAAACCAAAAGAAGATGTACTACTACTAGAAGGAATGTGAGCAGGAGAAGAAGAACCGTCAAGATCAAGACTACCACTATAACTACATGCATATTCACGATAAAGAGTAGATAATAAATTTTTTGCATTTTGAACTAACTCGCTAGGATTTGGAGGACTAAAATTAGCAATATGATTAGGAAATAAAGCATTATAGTAAAGTGAAAGTAATTTTAGCAAACCTTCCTCTCTAACTTGAGGATCTAAAAGTTTAGCAACTAAAAAAACCGGAGGAATGTAGGCGAAATATTTAATCCATTTGTCTCTCATTTCTTTTATACAATTAAATAACTCGGGAACTTTAATTAAAGACTTGAATACAAGTACAATTTTAACACAATGTTCAACAACAAGTGTAGAAGTAGGATAATAAACACCGGACAAAGATTCAGTTGCCTCTTTAAAGATTTTTAAAAGTGCCACTAAACTAGAGCACTTATCCCATTGAGATGGCAATAAGCAAACAGGTATTTGTTTTTCGTTATAAAAATTGCATAATGCAATACGATATTCATAACTATCATTTAACAAATTGTAAGTAGAATTCCAACGATTTGGCACATCTTTTGAAAATTTTTTTGGATGCATATTATTTTTTATGCAATATCTTTTCCATTTTTTACCTAGAGCCGAATGTCTAATTAAATACATTATTGCTTCACGAATAGGAGCATATGCTTCTTGTAAAACAGTTAAACCATCTTGAACACATAAATTAAGAACATGACAAATACACCTAACATGAAAAAATTTACCACCAAGAGATGGCTCACATATTGCAATAAGTGATTCTAAACTAGCTGTATTGGAGCTAGCATTATCAAAAGAAATTGAAAAAATTTTTTGTACTAAATTATATTCAGATAAAATTGTATGAATTTTATGCGAAATATTTTGAGCGGTATGTGGGATATTAAACTCTCTAAAACCAATTAAACGTTTTTGTATAGTCCAAGAATCATCAATCCAAATACAAGTAATTCCCATATATGAATTTGCTTCCCAATGATCACTCCAAGCATCAGAACATATACAAACTTTATGATCTAAGTTTAAAAACATATTTGCTAAAATTAATTTTGCCTCGCTAGTAGTTTTTCGAATATCACGAGTTACGGTGGAGCGTGAAATTTTTTTACTAGCGGGATTAAAACTTAGTTGAGTGAAATTTTCATACATTTGGTCGTCGGCAAAGTTAAAAGGAAGAGATTTACCACAAACAAACTTAGCTAATTCTTTTCTAGCGGTAATTGGATTAAATTTAAATAAAGTACTATTACCTTGATTGGGGGCATTAGACGACGTCGCCGTGCCTCGAAGTTGGGTTTGATTAGACTCGATGCCAACTTTGTCGGGATGTTGTCTTTGTATATGGCCATTGAGTGTCCCGTAACCTCCTCCTTTTTTAAACTTGTACATTTTATCGCAATAGTTGCACTTGGCCAAGAAATGGCCGATAGGATGCAACATCGTCCATTTTTGTATAATGGATCGCAAATAATGGAGATTTCAAATTTCGGATGGTTTCTTTTGTTTTGGTTTTGTTGGTTGCTCTAGCTCATCATCTTCATGAATCGATTTTGAGGCTTCAAACATTTCGTTGATTTGTTCGCCGGTTAATTCATCCGGGAACATAATCTCCAAAATTCGGACTTGGTATAGAATGAGAACTCGGAGTATGAGTAGGAGGAGTACTACCACTAGCACCGCCTTCCACGTCGAGGAATGCGGTGATAGCCTTTCCTTTCCGATTGAATTGACCACTTGACATTTTTTCGAATTAAAAGTGTATACTTGATAGTTGAGATAATAGAAATTAGAGAGAAAGTTGATAGTTGGTGTGAGTAAAATGAAGGATGTGAGGGTATTTATAGATGTAAAAATTTAAAAAAAAAAAAATTGAAAATGTGACCGTTGAACCTCAGGTTCCGGTTGAACCGCCGATTCGGTTTGAACCGCCGGTTCACAACGGCCACAATTTTTGAATTTTTGAATTTTTTTTTTTTTGAAACCGCCGGTTGAACTGGCCGGTTGAAGCGGTTCGTCATTTTGACGAACCGGAACCGAACCGTCTAAAAACGGTTCACGGTTCCGGTTTTGAACCGAACCGCGGTCAACGGTTAACCGAACCGCGGTCAACGGTTCAAAACCGACGGTTCGGCGGTTCGAACCGGAACCGTGAACACCTCTACTTCTAATCGAAGCCTGTTGCTGACCCGAGGCCCGAAACCGACCTAAATCAGACCCGGGACCATCATAGCCATCTTACTGAGGCCAACCCCAACCCATCTCCTCTAAACTAAACATCTAAAACAGTCACCATCCAAATTACTCGTTCAGCCGAACCACCATACCAGACCCGATTTTCCAGTTCCATTACAAAGTTCATGGAACCTGCTACTCCGAACCACCACATCTTTGAAGATTTCAATTCTAAATCGGGCCAAGCCCAAAATCCCATCAAAAACCCGATTCAATTCACCCAAACCCGACCAAATGCCGCCACTGTGGCCAACCTCGTCGGAGTCGACGGAAAATTGAACCAGAAGCCGTTCGGTCAAGACCCGTCGGCGAATTCAGTCAGAAATCGATAAAAAAAAAAGAAAAAAAATCCGATTTGAACATCAAAATCAGTAGCCCTCAAAACTGAGCCCGCTGCCTTTCAGAACCCGGAACTAAATCCCTCCGACTCAAATTCTCAGTCCTGCTGCCGAACCGCCGCACTGTCAAACCACCACCACCACCGCCGTTCCCGTTTGCACTGGTGTTGGTGCGATTTGGTGTTTGTGCATGAGTTTAAAATGTTTCCCTTCGATATGTGCCTTCTTCTGCGTGTGTGTGTTTTTAGGAGTATGGATTTTTTTTGGCAGAATAGAAAGGGTAGAGGAGGCGATTTTTTTTTTTGCGTTCAGTAGAGAGAGAGAGAGAGAGAGAGAGAACAGAGGGAGAGGGAGAGATCGGGAGAGTTGGAGAGAAGAGTAATGCTACTTTCACAATTCACTTGACAACGAGGTTGACAATTTGTGTATGTGGCACGATCCTGTGAAGTGAGATAAATGTGATTGTGACATTTCACTTTTATCTCACTTCGGCGATCGCGCTAATGTATCATTGGCCTCATTGCTGTCAGTGAAAGTAGCATTACTCTGGAGAGAATGATTATGTCGGCCGATCAATTAGGGCTGGGATTTTTATACCCAGCCCTGCTTTTTGAGTTTTTCAGTCGAGTCCTTGAGTCCCCAAGTTCCAAACCTTTCCAATTAACCCCAAATCAATCTTTCAGAGTATTCAATTTCAGTCCCTCAATTTTCTCAATACTTTTAATTTGATCCCAGCTAGTATTTAATATTTAAAAACATACCTCTTTTACTCAATTATAAATTTAATAATTTATATTAATTTATTTTGAGTACTATATTAATATTAAAATTTAATTGTTATTTTAGGAGACGAGGACTTGGAGCCTAGGACTTGAACTGCATTCGCATCTCAAACTTTCAAGGATCATCATCGTAATTCGAGGTGGGGATTTTACGCTTTTTTTATTTAATGCATGATGTTACTTGTATATATACGTGTTTCTTGCCAAACAGTTATATGCTCAAAGTTTGCATATTAATTACGGGAAGGGGGGGTTACTTTCTGTTGATATACTTATTGCTGTACTTATTTCGTATGCACTTTCATTATTTTTCGTTATTCTTTTTGTTGCTAGCCTTGCTTGTCATAATTTTACTCTTATTCGTGAATTTTTCGTGCTCGTTTTTGTGTGAAACTGATGTTACAATACTGATTTCTCTCCGAATAAACGGTTGAGTTTTAGTCGAGTTGCAGTTAGCGATATCTGCTTTTGTTAAGTGGTCATTTAGGTCCGAAATTTTTTCGTTTTTGTAGAAATCTTAGCAGATAAGAAAGGAGACATACGTGTTTTCAAATCGCCGCCTATACGTTTGGTTACATCTTTCCCAATAGCTAGTCGTCCAGTAACATAAGTCGTGTTGGCACCTAATTTGAGTTTAGAATCGGACAATTTTTTCCCAAAAGTCGAGATATTATTTGTTCTATGACGGGAAGTCTAATAACTGGGGGTATTCGCGTGACCCGTTGCTTACTCTCGCGTAAAACGACGACCCTGATTAGACTAGTGGTTTAGAGATTTCGCATGTGCCGATGATAGGGAGCCTAGTAACCGGGGGTATTCGCGTGACCCGCTGTTTACTCTCGCGTAAAACAGCGACCTTGAATCGGACATGCGTGAATAGCTATTCGAGTTGTTTCTCCGCTGTGGAGGGGGACTTAGTAACTAGAAGCATCCATGTGCCCCATGAGTATCTTTTACGTCAAACGGTTCCCCAACACATGAGAATGGAATTCCACCCTAGGATTATCCCGATGAAACATCCCGAGATCCGAACCTAGTGGTCAACTCGAATCAATTTATTGATCATATATAAGGGAACACTGTCCGAGGGTTAATTTTGATGTTAACTACTCTAATGACAAACTAAATGTCACAGGCACATCTCTTACTGAACCCTCAAGTTAAAGGTCCACGTATACTATCACAACCTTTCGATTCGTCATCGACTCTCTAAGAGTGAATACCGTATAACCGAATCAAGTATGAGTCGTGTTCGAGTACACTGGTCCCACCAATATACTTATAACTATATCTCTAGTTCTTCTTAAGTACTTAAAAATCTTCTTGACGGCAGTCCAGTGTTCCATTCCCGGGTTTGCTTGAAAACGACTTACCACACTTACAACATAGGCTAAGTCCCGTCTTATGCACAAAATAGCGTACATGAGGCTACCCACTGCCGAGGCATAGGGTACCTTACTCATCTCTCTTTTATCTTCCTCAATTTGAGGACATATTTTCTTGGTGAGATGAATTCCATGTCGCATGGGAAGGAACCCTTTTTTAGAATTATCCATCTTGAATCTTCTCAGGATCTTATCTATATAGAGAGCTTGGTAAAGTCCTATCATTCTTCGCGGTCTATCTCTATAAAGATGGATCCCTAGTCTTTCATGGAAAACGTTTTAGAAAGCCAAGCTTTCACAGTGCTGAGCATTGGTACGTTATTTCCCATAAGTAAAATATCATCTACATATAGTACTAAGAACGCAATGTTGCTCCCAATGACCTTTTTGTAAACACATGGATCCTCCTCGTTTTGCACGAAGTCAAAGTCCTTGATTGCTTCGTCAAATCGAAGGTTCCACCTCCGAGAAGCTTGCTTCAGCCCATAAATGACTCGTTGCAGCTTATGCACCTTATGAATATTAGCTTTGGACACAAAACCCTTAGACTGTTCGATGTAGATTTCCTCCTCGAGGTATCCATTTAGAAAATCTGTTTTGACGTCCATTTGCCATATTTCATAATCGTAATGGGCAGCAATGGAAAGCATCATGCGAATCGATTTGATCATAACTACGGGCGAGAAGGTATCATGATAATCGATCCCTTCCCTTTGGGTATAACCCTTTGCCACAAGCCTGACCTTATAGGCATCAACCTTTCCATCCCCATTAGTCTTTCTCTTATAGATCCATTTACTTCCAATAGGCTTCATGCCAGTTGGTAAATCTACTAGAGTCCAGACCTGAGTGGCATGCATGAGTCTATCTCAGCTTCCATAGCTTCTTGCCATTTATTGGAGTCCACATCCACAATCGCTTGGTCATAGATGACAGGGTCATCCTCACAGCTATCAGGCACGTCGTGGAGACCCAGTTCCTCGACATGTGTATATCCTTACCTCTCAGGTAAGTGATACACCCTATCAGACCTTAGAAATAGAGGTTGTGTTACAATGGGTTTGGTTCGTGATCCCTGGTCAGATGTCTCCTCAGGACTTTCATTATGCTCTTCCAAAGAGACATTTCTACCCGAGCCACCTTCCTGAATGAATTCATCCTCAAGGAAGTGCGCTTGTAAAGTCACAACGACCCTATGGTCTTCTGGCATGTAGAATAGATAACCCATCGAGTCCTTTGGGTATCCAATGAAACGTCCCTTTACGGACCTCGCTTCCAGTTTGTCCACCTTAGCCTTCTTGACATAGGTTGGACATCCCTAAATCCTTATGTGATTAAGACTTGGTTTCTACCCTTCCACATCTCATGCATAGTGATAGAAATGGATTTGGAAGGACATCTATTAAGGATATAGGCAGAGGTAAGTAAGTCATACCCCCACAGATAAATTGGTAAATCAGTGTAATTCAACATGGAGCGGACCATGTCCAACAAAGTCCGATTTCTCCTTTCTGAAACACTATTTAACTGTGGGGTTCCTGGCGGTGTGAATTGTGAAACTATTCCATGTTCCTTAAGGAACTCTATCAAACTCTGTGCTCATATATTCGCCATGTCGGTCTGACCGAAGTGCTTTGATATGACATCCTGTCTATTTTTCAACTAGGGCCTTAAATTCCTTGAATTTATTAAAGGCTTCGGATTTATGTTTCATCAAGTACACAATCCCATACCTAGTATGATCATCTGTGAACGTTATGAAATATTGATATCCGCCTCGGGCTGCTTCTAAAGCACCACAAACATCGGTATGTACCAACCCAAATTCTCAGCAGCTCTTTCAAATGTCCCTGTGAAGGGGGACTTGGTCATCTTGCCTCTAAGGTAGGATTCACAAGTTGGATAGGGTTCTTCAACCAATGTACTTAAAAGTCCATCTTTCTCCATCTTGTGAACATTGGCCTGACCAACATGACCAAGTCTAAGGTGCCACTTAAGAGCTTGATTAGTATCATGCCTGTCACGTTTTCTAGTTATAGTGTTCACTGCTGATTTATTTTGCAAGTTTAGATGATATAAACCATTCAACAATGTAGTTGTACCAACAATTTTATTTCGAAAATAAATTTTACAACTACCATTGCCAATGAAGAAAGAAAATCCTTTCCGGTCGAAGACTGGAATGGATACAATATTTTTATGGCCCTTGGGCAAAACCAGTACTTCATCTAACGTCAAAATAAAACTGGATTGCAAACCCAGTAGGAGTGATCCAATATCGGTTGCCTCGACACTTTGTCCGCTTCCGACAGTGACCATCACTTCCCCAGCTTCAAGCTGTCTACTTCATTCCAGATCCTGATTCATAGTACAAATATGAGAAGTAGCACCTGAATTCAGAATCCATAAAGCAGAATATATAGTTGCGGAACAATTGGTTTCAAAAATAATAAGTTTCGTACCTGATGCGCCATTGACCTTGGGACAAGTCCTACGCTAGTGGCCCAGCTCACCGCATTCAAGACATTTGTCCGTAGGTTTGGGACCACCTACCTTCTGAATTTTTCTGCACCCCTTTCTTAGGTTTATACTGCTCGTAGGTCTTTTTCTTCTTGTTCTTGGACCTCCGAGGCCCAGAAGAAACCACAAGAGCAGCCTCCCTTGGCTTAGTCTTCATGTTAGACTGTGTCGTCACCAGTATGTTCATTAGCCCAGCTAATGTACATGAAATTTCATTATAGTTGAAATTCATTACAAACTGCGTGAAGGAGTTAGGTAGAGATTGAAAGATGAGATCAATTTGGAGGGATATATCCATGTGAAAGTTGAGCCTACCAAAACTAGTAGTTTTGCGCAATCGACTCATATTATTTTATAAAAATACCAAACGAGTTCCCATTTGCACGAAATTTTAATCATAGACTCCTAACACATAATACTACATGAAAAAAAATTGAAAAGCCCAAAACTCATGGTTGAAGGGGGACGAACAGAACAGGTCAGTAGCTCAAAACTCATAAAAATCATTTCTTAAATCATGCTTCATAAATCCCAATAAAATCATATTAGACCTAAATCATTCTCTTAAACATGGATATGAAATCAAAATTCACAAGAAAATTTGGGAACATACTCAAACATGCCTCCACATTTTCGGTCAACCCTAGGCCTGGCATTTTTACCGATCGATTTTACATTTCTTCAATTATTATGCATATACATGCTTCGATCTACAATATATATCATATCTAGCTTCTTCCAACAACACCCTAAAACTTAACATGCTTAGATTTAGAATTTAAAACCGTAGGAAGGGAGAGGGTGTCGATTCTTACGTTTTGGTGGTCTTGGATCCTCGATTTGACGGTCCGATGTGAAGCCTTCGGAGCTTGGACATTGAAGCTTAATTGGAGGAAGCTTAATGAAGAAGAAGATGGAGGGGGAGAGAGAGAAGAGGTTGTTGTGTATAATGAGGGGGCCGGGTGAGGGAGGAGTTTGTTTTAATTCAAAGTCACATGAGGATTTTAATCAAACTCGGCAATGGTTAAAATCCCTTTCATTTTTGCTGGGGGAAACTTGTTTTGCCCTTTTAAATATAGCATTATTTTTTGGCCCCATATTTAATATTAATTCTTTTGATACCCAAATTATCGGAATTGACCTTTATCCGAATACATTCGAGTCATATATTATATTCTCTAGTAACATAATTCCGAGTCAACTTTAATAATATACAACCTTGAGGAAGGTTGACAATCGGGTAACATGGATTAGACAATCGAGTAACACGATTTTTCATCGAGTAACATGAAGTGTGACTCGGGTAACTCGAGTCGAGTAACTCGAATATATACCGAGTAACTAGAATTGTTGCTCGAGTTACAAGATTATGGTCGAGTAACTCGACCAAGTTACTCGAGTAACCCGACCAAGTTACTCGAGTAAATGGAGTATAAATATCGAGTTTTTAAATAGATATCATGCTTAGCAAGCCAAAACATCCATTAAACTATCTCTCAGCAATATTTTTACCTTCATTTTCTGATAAATTAATATTTTTGTCTTTATTTTCTGATAAATTATCTCACATCAGGAGCTCTCTCACCTCGAAGAACAAAGATTATTTTGACTGTGAAAAATAAAGGTATATCTGAAGCTCAATTTTGACTGAAAATTGGGGATTATTTCGTTGATTGAATATCTTGATCTTGTTGCTGTAACACCCCCAAAACCATATGTGAATATTACACTCCGTAGACCCCTTTTCACGAGGATCTACCAGGCTATACCTTACAACACGACCAAATGCTTGCCCGACCAGGGTCAAATAATAAATTAATACAAACAGTTATGGTCACTTACACGTGAATACACAGACCGGTGAGGTCACACAACTCAATCAACAAATTGACTCAAACAACATCACCCACACAGGGGTCGAAATACAATACAGCGGAAGACTGAAATCAAATCTGACAAAACAACAAAAATCTAAACAACTCTCGACTCTTGATTAGTATCGCAGCTCGTCATCCTCTTGTGCCAATCCTGTGACTGCTCCCCGAACTGTATGTACTGACGCAAAACAGACATCCACCCCCCGATTACTCGGGGGTTAGTAAAACTCCACTGTTTTACTAGTGCAAGTATCAAATCATACGAAAAGTAACGAGCAAACATTAATCAAGAATCAAACACAATATTCAAGTATCAAATTATTCCCGGGGGTTTAATAAGGGGATTTAGCTATGAAGCATTTCGAAAATAAGTTCATCACCTCGGGAATTTTTGGAATTTCAAAACCTTTAAAATTCTGAGTCCTGGTTCACCAAACCTTTCAAAAGAAGGGTTGAGGGCTTTAACCGAAATCTTTTTTCATAAATCAACAGTTCACAAAACGAAAAACATTTACTCAAGCTTAGGACTCGGTCCAACATTCATTTTCATAAAACTTTTCCTTTCAGAACTTTGATTTGAAAATAAACATATTTATGACACCGTGATCCACTGTCACGTGTCTCCGTAGGTTCAACAACCTGCACGGACTACACCACGCACAAATAGCCAAACATAACCAATTCCGACACCGTGATCCACTATCACGTGTCTCCGTAGGTTCAACAACCCATACGGACTATATCAATCACAATAATCACACCCACAGTCCCAACACCATAGTCCACTGCCACGTGTCACCGTAAGCCCCGTCGAGCTCACCCGGTTGGACGCACTGTGCCCGAAACTCATGGTCCACTGCCATGTGTTATCGTAGGCCTCCTCAGACCAGCACGATTGGACCTCAGTACCTCACTAAGTTCTGACCCCGTAGTCCTCGTAGGTCCCGTCGAACCATCACGAGTGAACTTAGCGGTCACATACATATTCACATTCACATTCACATTTCATACAATAATGGGCACAGTTAATCAATCACGTTGATCACCACAAAATCGTACATCGCACGCACATAACACAATCTCAACACTCTCAACAACTGTCATCAATCAACGACACACAACTAACATAACATAAGATCGGTACGCAATACATTGCACAAACAAGTGTACAACCATCCCATATGTACGTCGCAAACCTGCACAAATGGCACAACACCTAACACGTATACCAATATAACACTATTATCACAAAGCCTTCAAATTTGGGAATACACAACTAATTCAAACAGAACATATTTACGAAGGCAAACAAAATCATCATAAATCTCATACGTGATTACTAGTCGCAAGATACGAGTCGTATAATAAGATACTTGCCTTAATAACCGCTACCGAACGCTCCGAAGAACACAGTTCGACCGGGAAGCTCGGACCCCAATGAAGGCAACGAACGGAAGGGTTCCGACTCAAGTTCTTTGCAAGGAATCTGACCCTAACATCATACCATGAATAAATTAACGAACGAACGAGGAATTATAATCGTAGAACGCTCGAATCCTCTTTGTGACATTTTATCGAACACCTTCAAGGCGTCGATAAGATACTCAATAAAACGACAAATCCACGGCAATCCAACCGTGGAACAACACATAATTTGACATAATATAGCTTAACAATCCTCAATCCATCATTATTCTGAGTTAAAACGGATTAAACGGACAAATCGAACAAAATCCCCAAAACTAGATTTTAAGAAAACTTACCCTGATTCGACCGATCGGAGCAAGTTATGGAATGATTAATCGATGTTATGGACTCAGGAACTTCATGGATTTACAGTGGAACAATATCTCCTCGTGCCCCCCAAGTCCCAGCCGCGGAAAGGAAGTGAGGAAATGGGAAAAATGGGTGTAACCCGATTGTCCTGCCATATATATACTCCTGCCGAACATGGCGCAGCAAACGGCCCACACCAGCGCCGTGTCTACCGCCGGGTTGCGGGTCAGTGCGCGACCTGACCGACACGGCTGATAACACTCATTTTTACACATATTTTTGCACCGATTTTCCGAGTTTTAAGATCCTAAAATGTGTAGAATTGTGTCGTTTATGCTCATATTGTGTTTATTGGACTCGATCACGCTTGGGTACATTTTATTGATTTTATAGGTACTTTATGGACATATATCAAGCAAGAACGAAGTCTCCAACCCAAATATATATCAAGCAATGCGGAAACGAGAGATCGGGCCTAAAAATGAGTCAAAACGGTGTCAAAACGAGTCAACACGAGCTCGACCGTGTCGAATGACACGGTCCGTGTCATAAGCTCGGCCTTGCCACATTGACACGATCGGGTTCCACTTCCAGACTTTTCTGCTTATCCGGACGAGTATGACAAGGGCCGTGTCATTCGACACGGTCGTGTCATTTGATCGGTCGTGTCAATTGACACGGTCAAGTTCCCTGTCCAGCAAGTTTCGGAGTTTTAAGCACACTATGACACGGGCCGTGTCACTTTTCGGTGGAAAAATCACCTTTTGACATTTTTGCAAGATTTGTGTATGAAAAGTGATGTTTTTGGCTTTATAAAAAGGTATATTGGGCAAGACTTGAGAGATATGCTGAATTTGGAGAGATTAGAGAGAGGGAAACACAAGATTGGGGGACTTTCATTCCAAAAAGAAGGAGATTTGAGGAAATTCTTGAAGAACACTTCAAGAACATTTTAAGGCTTCAACCGGAATCATTATAATCTAGTACTCAACACAATAGGAATATTTAGTCTCTGTGGAATACAACCTTGCTCGCCGCTTTCTACACTTACTCCGTACACTTGCGGATTGTTTAAAAATATAGCGAACAAGTTTTTGGCGCCGTTTCCGAGGACTAAATTAATTTTATTAGTGTTGATATTATGATAAGTGTTTCTAGTCTTACTTTAGACATTTTCTTATTTGTTACTTAATTCATGTTATATAATTTTTACTCAGAGAGTGCATGAACACCCGTTCATCTCGAGTGCCATTAGAAACTTTCATCCCGGAAGTAGAAGCATTTGCCCGAAGAACAAGTGCTACCTCAAGGAAACTAAGAAGGGATCTTTTTGAAGACATGGAGAGAGCGGGAGATAATGTGGGAAGGGATAACACGAACGAGAATGCAATAATCCAAGACAACGAGGGCGGAAGGATTGAAAATCCAACAACTAGGGTGCAATCAATTCGGGATGAATTCCGACCAAAACTAGACCGAAACTTTGGAGGAATCACTCATGTTCCAATCAACGCCCTAAATTTCGAGTTGAAGCCCGCCTTAATTTCAATGGTTCAACAAAATCAATTTGGAGGATTTGCTGTCGAAGATCCACATGCCCATCTCACTCATTTCATGCAAATATGTGATACTATCAAAATGAATGGAGTCTCGGATGATGCAATACGCTTACGATTGTTTCCATTCTCTTTGAGGGAGAAAGCAAGAAATTGGCTTGGAACTCTAGCTCCCGGAAGTATAAAGACATGGGAAGAATTGAGCGAAAAATTTTTGTTCAAATTTTTCCCACAATGAAGCTAAAAAGTGAGATTACTCAATTTCATCAATTGGACTCCGAACCGTTATATGAAGCTTGGGAATGTTTCAAAGATCTACTAAGGTGATGCCCTCGACATGGTTTCCCCGAAGACCAACAAATGTGTTTCTTCTACAATGGTCTTATGGGGGAAACAAGAAATTTTATTGATGTTTCCGTGGGAGGGGCGTTGCTAGCAAGAAGCGCTGAAGAAGCATATGGATTGATCGAAGAAATGGCTATGAATAGCTATCAATGGCCGATGGAAAGAGCAAATATTAGAAGGGTGTCGGAGATATCCGATTCGGATCCTATAAAGGCATTAACCGCGCAAATGACGATGTTAACTACTCAATTGGGGGCTCTAACAAAAGGAGGTGATTCGAAGGGAGCTTCTCAAGGAAGTTCAAGTTCACTACCGTCCGATCCATTGGAGGAGGCACATTACATTAATAATCGGAGTTACAACAATTTCCGGAATAATCCACCACCGGGCTTCTACCATCCCTCCAATTGAAACCATGGAAATTTTAGCTATGCTAATCCAAAGAATGCTTTACAACCACCGGGCGGATTCAAGGTGTCGAATGGTGAGATAATTGAAGAAGCAAAGCCGACGTCAAATCTCGAGAATATTCTAGCTACCTTCATGATGGAGACGAAAAGCCGATTTAGTCGAGATGAGAAGAAATTGGACAAAATTGAAGGCCATGTTACTCAATTAGCTACCACCATGGGAGCTAAAATGAAAAAATCTCGAAACTCAAATTGGACAATTAGCTAAAGTTGTCGGGAGTCAACATCAACGGGGACAATTTCCAAGCAATACCGAAGTGAATCCAAAAGAGTATTGTCAAGCGATCACCTTAAGAAGTGCAACGAATTATGAAGTGTAATACCCGGTTGAATTTCATTCATTTTTATTCAATATTAATCAGTCAGTAATTATCATTCAGTAAACTTCACTCATTATCAATCACTCATCATTCATGATTCATTCATTTCG